>JAVIAB010000125.1:74550110-74752610 GCA_032433765.1 Megaustenia siamemsis | reverse complement strand
ACTTATGAACGTGATCGATGTGCAATGACCTGTCGTCTAAACTAAACTAAACTAAACTAAACTAAACTAAACTAAACTAAACTAAACTAAACTAAACTAAACTACTCTTTTAGAACATTGATTATCCTGGAGACCATTAGAATTATAATTTCTCATGCCACTTAACAACTTTTCCCTCAGATTAGTTTGCAACTTAAGAAATTGAATAACAATTGCATTTCAAAATACATCTCATTCCAGTGAAGATTTTTACATCATTAATTAATTGTAATCTTTTCTTCAAATATTACGCCTGTTATTGTTACGAAATATCAATCTCACATTGTCTTTTTAAAGTATCAGAAAAAATTTCTATTTTTGTTTTCTTGTTTTCCCTAGAACAATAAACACATCTTTCAATGTTTGATGTTTTTTTTTTCTCAAGGCACTCAATTATACATGAACATAACAAGCTTCAAGCGGAGAAAGAATACACGAGAAGGAAGTTATGCATAAATAAACGGATGGCTTTGACGTCAAACACAAGAGATATAATGGTATAGATACATCATGTTACATTGTGAATAAAATGGTAGAGAATGAGAAAAGCATATGAGGAAACAGAAAATGGTATAGAATGAGAAAAGCATATGAGGAAACAGAAAATGGTAGAGAATGAGAAAAGCATATGAGGAAACATAAAATGGTAGAGAATGAGAAAAGCATATGAGGAAACAGAAAATGGTAGAGAATGAGAAAAGCATATGAGGAAACAGAGAACGGTAGAGAATGAGAAAAGCATATGAGGAAACAGAAAATGGTAGAGAATGAGAAAAGCATATGAGGAAACAGAAAATGGTAGAGAATGAGAAAAGCATATGAGGAAACAGAAAATGGTAGAGATTGAGAAAAGCATATGAGGAAACAGAAAATGGTATAGAATGAGAAAAGCATATGAGGAAACAGAGAACGGTAGAGAATGAGAAAAGAATATGAGGAAACAGAAAATGGTAGAGAATGATAAAAGCATATGAGGAAACAGAAAATGGTAGAGAATGAGAAAAGCATATGAGGAAACAGAAAATGGTAGAGAATGAGAAAAGCATATGAGGAAACAGAAAATGGTAGAGATTGAGAAAAGCATATGAGGAAACATAAAATGGTAGAGAATGAGAAAAGCAAATGAGGAAACAGAAAATGGTAGAGAATGAGAAAAGCATATGAGGAAACAGAGAACGGTAGAGAATGAGAAAAGCATATGAGGAAACAGAAAATGGTAGAGAATGAGAAAAGCATATGAGGAAACAGAAAATGGTAGAGAATGAGAAAAGCATATGAGGAAACAGAAAATGGTAGAGATTGAGAAAAGCATATGAGGAAACAGAAAATGGTAGAGAATGAGAAAAGCATATGAGGAAACAGAGAACGGTAGAGAATGAGAAAAGCATATGAGGAAACAGAAAATGGTAGAGAATGAGAAAAGCATATGAGGAAACAGAAAATGGTAGAGAATGAGAAAAGCATATGAGGAAACAGAAAATGGTAGAGATTGAGAAAAGCATATGAGGAAACAGAAAATGGTAGAGATTGAGAAAAGCATATGAGGAGACATAAAATGGTAGAGAATGAGAAAAGCATATGAGGAAACAGAAAATGGTAGAGAATGAGAAAAGCATATGAGGAAACAGAAAATGGTAGAGATTGAGAAAAGCATATGAGGAAACAGAAAATGGTAGAGAATGAGAAAAACATATGAGGAAATAGAAAATGGTAGAGAATGAGAAAAGCATATGAGGAAACATAAAATGGTAGAGAATGAGAAAAGCATATGAGGAAACAGAAAATGGTAGAGAATGAGAAAAGCATATGAGGAAACAGAAAATGGTAGAGAATGAGAAAAGCATACGAGGAAACAGAAAATGGTAGAGAATAAGAAAAGCATATGAGGAAACAGAAAATGGAACACAGATTTTTTGGTTTTTTTTATTTGAGGGGAAAAGTTGGACCTAAGCCCTCAACAGCATCTTTGTCAAATGCGACTCATAGCTGACAGTTTGGGACAGGAACGAAGTAATTAAGACCCTTTTCCACATTCTCCTGGTGTGCCTGAAAATAGGCTAAGGAAAAGCAGGCTGAATCAACAAGGAAAGAAAATCGCTGCACAAAAATGTAGTGCTTATCTCGCGATCGAAAAGCGTACATATTTCAACGTGTTGGAAACAACTACGCCCAGCAAATATAATTGTAAGCGCTATCGGTGAAGACTTGTAGCTTTTGTATGAACAGGGGACGGAAGAACAAATTTTCGCGATAAGCACACAATAAAATATATGCAATGCTAATTACTATGCGGAGCCGCCAGTCGAGCTGCAAATAATATGTAAAATAAACATGGGACTGGTTGGTCTCGAGGCAAGACATCGGCTTCGAAACAGAGAGGTTGTGGGTTCAAATCCCCGCTACACCGCTGGTCTCAACAGCGAAGCTCGGCATGAAACGTCAATTACTCGTCGACGGAAAAAAATATGAGTACCTCCGAAGTCGGAGTTATCTGCTTGTGCGGCGAGGGAACCCTGTGCACACGGCTGCCAGGGAGAGATGGAATAACACGCAAAATTCAGTTCCTGGTCTCTAGGGAATTCGTCAGAAGGGAAAGCTGGCGAACGAAAAATAATTAATTAATAAAATAAACATGAAACTGTACAAAGCAATTAAACTATTCGAGAGACGAGACAAACAGCGACGATTCATCAACAGCCTTCATCGGGTAGAAAGCAAAACATACACAAAGATCAACACGATAAACAAATACTATTATTAAGTAAACAAGGAAATGTAAATACAAAAGTCAAACACTAATCTACAAAACAAATGTCGGTTTCTTTAGTTTCTTTCCGAATTTTTTTGGTTAGTGTTTGGCTTGTGTGTTGTATATTTCTTTGTTATGGCATTATTGTATATATCATACTATTGTATGTTATTATATAATATTATATCATTGTATATATAAGTATATATATATATATATATATATATATATATATATATATATCTTCTTCTTCTTCTTCTTCTTTCCTTCCTCATTTGCCTTTCAGCGTCGAGGGAAGATATAATTTGCGGTCTTTTGCTCTTCTGTTCGCCTCTGCTGCTGTTATGTTTCCTAGTGCTTCTAATATTCCATCGACCCATCTTTTTCGTGGTCGACCCTTGGGTCTGGTGTTCTCACAACGTTTGTTGAAAGCTCGTTGTGTTGTGTTTTGTTCTTTCTGCCTTGTCACGTGGCCAAACCATTTTATCTATTGTTTCCTTATATATTCTATGGCAGGGGCTATTCCTAGCTTTTTTCTCAGTTCTTCATTTCTGATCTTATCTCTCAGACTGTTTCCTGTCATTCGTCTAACACATTTCATCTCTGTAGAGGTTATTTTTCTTATTGTTCTTGTATCTAGGGTCCAGGACTGGCATTGGTAGCACAACGTTGGGATGAAGATTGTATTGTATAGTGCTCGTTTTGCCTCCAGAGTCACTTCCTTATATATATATATGTATATATATATATATATATATATATATATATATACATATATATATATTAATTAGTTTTTTTAAATTATTAAACGAAAATTCGACACTCTACTAGAGATTGTGCACTGTACATAAATCTTCTTGAGTAATATAGAACAAATTTCAATACCGATATGCACTGTCTGGCTGGGAGTCGCGATAGCTCAGTGGTTAGTGAACTGGACTACAAAGGTCAAGAGGTAGTGTTCGATCCCAACCGACGGCTTCCGGGTTTACCCAGCCTTAAATGGGTACCGGATTTTTTTCTGGGAAAGTAAAGCGGCACGGGTGTAATACCGACCACATTACCCCAAAAATAATGTGCTGAAGGTCTGTAAAATGTATGGTCACTAAAACACCATATTCCCTATACGCTACTTGGCGTGACGTGGAATCTTTACTTTTTTTTAATTGTCTTACTTCTATTGTGATGATGGTCAAAACTACAATAACCATACAATCACAGACAATTTATATTTCTTTAGCATTTCTTCTGAAAAAAAAACCTGTTATATTCGTATAAAAAATGTACATCTCTATTTTCTAATTACACTTTTCCAACAGCCTGCTCAATGCCCGTGCTGCTGAAACCGATTGTAATAAAGAACATATATAAATCATTATGATTCTCTATCTTCATCCCTGAGGACAACGAACTTTTGAGAAACATTATTCTTCTGCAAGAAGAAGCAAATTTGAACGCAATCACCGAGATAGAAAGAAGACATCCGTTTACAGCAGAGAGAACATTTCTCTTGCAGAAAGAAGCGACAAAAAAATAAAGAAATGAGGCTCCATTAAGAGAAATAGCTTAGCTCACATTGCAAATCGCTCTACAAAGAGATTCACGTTTTTTCATTACCAGAGTATAAAGTGTGGTTATTGCTTAATTCGGATTAACTTATTTTGCTTTCATTTCAATGTTTATTCAGGCTGTGGTCATATAGGGGATTTATTTGATTTCTTATACCCTTATATACTCTTTTGTCCCGTAATCTTTTACTTTTTTTCAATTTATGCAATTTGTATTACAGTTTCTAGTTTCTGCTGATTATAACTCTCTATATATGTGGAAATCAATCTGTTTCATTCGCCCATCTATTAGTTCATCTACTAACTAACCTCATTTCACAATCAATGTGTCAATTAATGAAATATTCAGCAATCGCTCGTCCGTCCGCTAGAACAAAAGAACCAATAGCGAACCTTTTGTTTTCTCCTTAGTTTTCCCTTATTAAGTGGAGGTGCAGGCGCGCCGCCCAGCACCAGAGCTGAAAGTTGTCAGCGACCCACAGTTGATGGCTTGCGCCAGGATCGGTGAACCAAAACCATCCAGACCCTGCTCCAACCTCTCCGCGGTGCCTCCAGTAACAGACTAACCTGTCTAGTCTGGCCAAGCGAGCAGGGATCGAAGAGGGAAGACAACCCGGTACTCAAAAATGTCGTGCTGAAGTCGGATGTGTTGGACCGAAAGGCGCAAATATAACAGTTATACTGCAAACCACAACACAACGCAGACACGTCCACTTAACGTCCTTTTAAGGACGGATGACGAAGAGGAACTCTACAGTCTACGAATACTCTAGAATACTTTAGTCATCGGGCGAACGTAAGCAAGCAAGCAAGCACTTATTAAGTGGGCATAGATGCGCTGTGTCGTTAATTTATGATAAAGCTTACCTACGCCTTTCTGGCCGATTCTTCCATTTCAGCATGGGTACTTGTTTCTCAACAATTTTTGTCCGGGCTGCGACTATTTTTGGGCAACTCTTTTCGACTTTTAACTGTCAAGAGTTCCTTAACGTGCGCGAGTGCATACGGGACTTTCTGTTTTTCCCAGATATCCGAGAGAGCCAAACAATGGATACGGCTACCCAGAACCCGAGAAAAGTGGAGGGAGGGAGGGGGGGAGTAAAGCCACGAAGAAACCACTTATTAGAATTGAACAACTCCTACCACCAGTGGCAGGAGTCTAACCAGCGAGCTCATTGTCCAGAGGCTCACGTTTTACTGTTCGGCAACTCAGTGCCTCGATAACTTATTAAATCCTACTCATCCATCCATCCATCCATCCATCCATCCATCCATCCATCCATCCATCCATCCATCCACGATTCAGTCTATAATCCATCCAATTAAACCATCCATAATTCTGATCATACAGAAATCCATCCGCCCTTCTATCCATCTATCCATTAATCCATCCATCCACTAGTCCGTTCGTCCGTCCGCCCCTCCATCAATTCATTTAACAATCCATTCGTAAATCTAAAAATCTAAATTATTATCATCTAAATTAGTAAACTATGCATGAGTCCGTCGGTCTATCCACACACCCACTCCTCCATATAGGTTTATCTATTTATTAATATCTGTGTGAAAACGGATATATTACATTATTACTTAAAACACCATTTCTAAATGGGGGCCTCGGTAGCCTAGTTGGGAGGACAACCCGACTGTACCGGCGTCTTAGCACGGTACCGACGTTCGGACAACCCGTGTTCGATTCCCGCTGGGAGCAGTGTGAATTGTACTCGTGTTTGGAAACATCCCCACGGTCGACCCAGCCGTTGGCTGAAATGGGTACCAGGGTATTACCCTGGGAAGGTGAGGAATGTCGATTCGCATCTGAGTTTCGATGCTTGAGGCGACACTATACAGAAATCTCCGAACATTTCTGGGTAGGCGGCCGAGCACATATGGGTGTAAACTCGCGTGCTAAGACGCCGGTTCAAGTCTCGTACTTTACCGTTACCGTTACCTTTACCTTTACCTTTACCTTTACCTTACCATTTCTAAATGGACGCTTTACATAACAGATGAGAAAACATACACCTTCTCTTTGCGTTTACTTCCCTTGGCTGTTCTGGGAATAAAACACTAAGGGTCTTCACGTTTAATGTTTCGTGAAGGACAGTAATGCAATGCCTCAATATTGTTTGATCAATTGCATATCATTCCCACACATCCGCATGCCTACATATTAATGTATTTCTGTCTTCTACATTTCGCCCTTCAGGTGTTTTGTTTGTTTGTTTGTTGTTAGGATCAGCATCCCTGTTGCACACAGGACGAATCCATAAGTGCTCCGATATCCCCTTCGAAAATTTGAGGAGAATCCCGTCCCTCGCTCACGAACTCAGTAGTTCATCATATATATCATCACGTGGGTGCCTCGGTAGCCGAGTTGAGAAAACCACCCGACTGTACTACCGACGTTCTGACAACCCGTGTTCGATTCCTGCTGGGAGCAGTGTGAATTGTACTCGTATTTTTGAAAAAAAAATACCCCCACGGTCGACCCAGCCATGGGGCAGAAATGGGTACCTGGGTATTACCCTGGGAAGGTGAGGAAAGCTGCTTCGCATCTGAGTTTCGATGCTTGAGGCTACACTATACAGAAATCTCCAAACATTTTCTGGATAGGCGGCCGAGCACATATGGGTGTAAACTCGCGTGCTAAGACGCCGGTTCAAGTCTCGTACTTTACCTTTATCATCACGTATCATTTTCTGATATATATCTGGATTAAAGTGCCACATATTATTATTATTTTACTAGTAAAGCATCGGCTACCGCAATGAGATAGAGTTGCTCGCACAGAACAGAGACAAATGGCGAGGTTTGATTAAAGATCTTCACAATGAATGAATAACTGATAGAATACAAATTTAGATAAGAGAAAGAGTATTTGGGTCTATGCCCTATAGGCCGGCTACGGCTCGAAAGGTCAATAGATAGATAGATTGATAGTAAAGAGAAGTAAATTAGTATATTTGCTACTTTTTGCATGCATAATACACCTGTTACAATGTGCTGTTAACCTCAAGAAACATCAGTTTATAAATAATAATTTTAAAAAAGTATAATAATAACAATAAAAAATAATAAAAAAACAATAATTAATATTTGTTACCTGCATTCCATAGAAAAACAAATCATGTACATGTCCTTGGAAGATTGGCGACCTGTTCTTTTATTAGCGGAAAACTTTAGAATCAGAACATTCATAGAAAGTGTTTCAAGTTATGACTGTTATAGAGTTGAGCTATTGAGAGCTTGTTACCGCTTCTCAAGAGACAGATAGCAGTATTATGTAGTGGCGACCAGCACGATTTTAAGTATGGCATTTTCTAGAATACAAGTTAGGACAAGTTGTAGAGAGTGGGTAGTGGACACACACCGAAGTTAGAGAGGGTCATGACTTGGCCTAGACATAATAGTTGAGGGGAATTTTCCATGAATCTCCACTCGCCCAGTTGTTGTGAGGGTGACCATCACATACATAACACGCATCGACCTCGTGATGTTGTTGTAAAATCTCCACGATTGTCCATGCAAGTTCGTTGTTATTGGGAGTGACCACCGCGCAGTTAGCATGTGGAACCCATGACTTTGGCCGACTGATAAATAAGTTGTTATTGTCAAAGTCATGGAACGGTCAAGTGGTCATCCAGCTACCAGGATGAAGTAATATTATTCCAAATAGGTCATGTAGAGTTTGCGAAAACATGATGCTTTCGCCAAATTGGGGAAGTTCAGGTGAGTCACAGATGTTGGACACTGGACACGTAAACGTAGAGTGACCAACACTTGTGATCACAAGGGTCGCAGGGGCACTCGGCAGCAGCTGATTGGCTGCTGAGCCTCAGGTAGAAGAGAGTTGTTGGGTACTTAATGTCCGGCACAACAGATAAGTTCAACAAGTTAGGACCGAGCGAACCAACAAGTTAGACAAAGAAGTTAGTCAGGGAGAACAAGATTTTAGAAGATCAGAATTAGATTAGCTAGATAAGCAGAGACAGTAGGTTAGACAAGAAGCAGTTAAGCAGTTTAGAAACAGTTAGAGTCAAAGCAGTTAGAAAGTTAACAATTATAAGTTTAGTTAATAAGTTTTTATTGAGTCAGCAAAGTCAGTTGAGAATCATCAAGTTATAATTATAGGTGTGAAGTAGTTGAAAGACAGTGAAAGATTAATTCAAGTTGTGTGTGTTCATAAATTCTCACAAGTGTAACTAGACCATGCTGAATAAATTGTATGATTAGGATGCTGGAATATCTTCATAACTACACGGCGAATTGCCTCCGAAGTATTCTTAAATTAATGAACATTAATTTAATAATTGCATCCAGAACTATAGATCACGTGTACCAGGAGAATAAATCAATAAACTTGATTATCATTGTTTGTAACAAGAAAGACTCTGTCATGATCTTACATGTTACCTCAATGTTGTGATGTGCTGTGATTATAAAGAAAGATAAAGATATAATACAACAAAGAACAAGACAACGCTATTACATGACTACATTCATAAAAACTATGTATATATATAGATGTGGAAAAACCTCTCGAGGTAAAAAATAAAAAAAAAAGTAAAGATTCCCCGTCACGCCAAGTGGCGTAAAGGGAATATGGTGTTAGTAACCATAAATTTTACAGACCTTCGGTACATGATTTTTGGGGTAATGTGGTCGGTATTACGCCCGTGCTGCTTTACTTTCCTAGAAAAAAAAATCCGGTACCCATTAAAGGCTGGGTGAACCGGAAGCCATCGGTAGGGATCAAACCCTACCTCTTGTCCTTTGTAGTCCAGTTCACTAACCACTGAGCTATCGCTGCTCCCACTCATTGTATGACATCAGTCTTTTACACGTATCATCAGAACAGTAGGAAAACCCGATCATTCACTGCGCCTGATCTTAAGTGACCAGGAAAGAGATCAAAGAACTAACGAAGTTTGTCCGAGTTAGAATATTCCCATACTCCTCCACAACCTCGCGCAAACATTGAGAAGACGTCCTCGTCAACTGTTATTTGTCTCCATTGTACACTCGGTCGAACAAAAAATAATACAACTCTAGAACTTTAAATAAAAAAGTAATAAAAATAAATATTCTTCACAGTTGTTTGTTTTAATCTAAAAGTAGAAAGTTAGTTCTAATATAGGAAATTGTATATTGTTATGAATGAGAATAGGGAGCCGTGATAGCTCAGTGGTTAGTGAACTGGACTACAAAGAACAAGGAGTAGGGTTCGATCCCAACCGACGGCTTCCGGGTTCACCCAGTCTTAAATGGGTACCGGATTTTTTTCTAGGAAAGTAAAACTACACGGGCACAATACCGACCACATTACCCCAAAAAGCATGTGCCGAAGGTCTGTAAAAATTATGGTCACTAACACCATATTCCCTATACGCCGCCACTTGGCGTGACGGGGGTACTTTACTTTTTTTTAATATGAATGAGAATGTCCTGAGTTGAGTACATTCCCATGATTCCTAAGACTGATATTTTATTGATGTGTTTTCAATTCGTGATACACCATACAAAACGTTACATATGTTTTGGCTAAAGTCAATATTTATTAATGCTATTTTAATAGTTAATGTTCGTAAAAAAAAAAAATAAAGTTGAAAGGTGGAAAATTAGATAGTTTTGGGGAATGCAATATTTAATTTTTAACCACAAAAGTGTTTAACTTTTAAGATACAGTTTCTTATTCTTCTTCTTCTGCGATTATGACTCATTCAGACTAGGACTCCGGACTCTCTTATGAAGGCAGCTGTCTGTTTAGGTGATTCGGTTGCCCCGTATAGTTTCTCTTCCAGGGAGGTGGGTGTGGGCCACATTGTCCTTCTCAGGTCTGTGTACTGGGGGCAATTATGTAGAACATGTTTTGTTGTCATGTTATCCAGTGTACAGCGGCATTGGCTGGTAGTTCCTATTTTGAGTTTTGTGAACATGTGGTTTCTCATTCTGTTGTGGCCAGTGCGTAGCGACTTTTAAGATACAGCTTCTTCTAGTCGCTTTGAGTGTATAATAGTAGAAGAATGTGTATTTTAACTACCTGGTAAGGCAAAATTAAAATAAATACTGGATAGCTTGGTGTCATAGCATGGAAAACAGTCAACAACAGGACTGATACGATGCACTGTAGATAGAAGATTGTGGAAGGACATGATCGCCTACGCCAACCGGTATGGCACATTTTGATGATGATGTTAGTAAAAGTAAGTATTGAGCCCCCGTCACGTCAAGTGGCGTATAGGAAATATAGTGTTAGTGACCATAAATTTTACAGGCCTTCAGCACACAGATTTTTGGGGTCGATATTACGCCCGTGCCGCTTTACTTTCCCAGAAAAAAAAATCCGGTACCCATTTAAAGCTGGGTGAACCCGGAAGCCGTCGGTTAGGATCGAACCCTACCTCTTGTACTTTGTAGTCCAGTTCACTAACCACTGAACTATTGCAGCTCCCTGATGATGAAGGCCAAAAAGAGCAAATGAACTAAAGCATCAATGGCAAGCGACTTTGTGTTGAGCACTTGGAAGCTGATTGAGTCTGAAATTTCCGGACTCTCTCCGCCAATGAACTCTCAAAAGACGCGACCCACACAAGTCTGTGAAATTGATTGCGGCGTTCCGTTAAGTGGCACCGACACATGAGGGTTCTGTAACCAAATTTTGTTATTATATTGTCAGCTTTTAAAATGTAATTTTCCTGGGATGAAACTAAAACATTTTTTTGTTTAAGGATATTTATTTTCAATCAGATCACTGTTGTTTTCCTTTATTATTATACATTTTTAAAATATAAAAATATAGAACACTTCAACGTTTGTTAAAACATATTGACTCTAATAGGACATTCGAAATACTCAAGTTAAATGAGTTGTGAATTTTGAAAAAAAAAGTAATCCTTGTTTATTTAGTGTCGTGTTTATGTTATGTTAAAGTGGGTAAATATGCGTCGGTGCTAATACAAGCCTCAGAGTTGATGACAGTGAATCGTAGCTGATTGTTGATATCGGGAGCGGCAAGAAAGTATTATCCATCACTGTACTTCACTTCACCTAAATTGAGTGATGTTGGTTTTACATTTGAAGTCAATTTTCTGTAAAATGGTTGTCAGGCTTATGGTATTTCTTCTAGCTCTTGTAATGTGACGTTTCATAGATGTGTAGAGTCAACATTCGCCATGGTAGCCTATGAGAATATTGTCCCTTATTGTTAAACTGAACAGAGTAATCATTTTGTTGTTTTGATAAGGCGTTTATGTCTGGACATTAACATTCCTAAACTGAAATGTACCAAACATAGACCAAAGATAAAGTCATGGTCATAATTTTAACTATTTAGAACAGTCGGCCAGCTGTAGTGTAATAAATGGACATAAATCACACATAAATAAATGATGTATTTAACTTGTATGAAGTAACTGATTAGTCAGTAAAATTACTCGAAATGTCCTTACACGTACAAATTTATGACACTGGAGACACATCGATAGTAAGAAGACAACTCTTTCTCTTGTCAAACTCTTCCTTGAGAACTGCCACTTTGATGTCAAAATAAGGTTCTGGAATCCAAGTTGGACATCTGTGATCATATTATGCACCGTTTCTTCATTATATGTTACGTGTTCGATTGTCTGAAACATTACGCCTGTTTCTTGTTAGAAAATATGTTCCTGCCACACTGCTGTATCTCAATGTTTTTTTGGTCTTTTCATAATCAAGGAATTCTGTTAATTGACTCTGAGAACGTAAGTAGCATAGTAGTTTGTGAGTTGGTGTGGCTAAGCAAGTGTAGTTTCAGTACTAAACTGTCAGTCTTTATTCGACTAAGCGGGGAAAAAAAAATTCGGTGTGTCGTTTATATTTCATAAAGTTGAGTAAAGTAATAACTACAAGGAAGAAAATATATCCATCACCTTCAAATTAATTTGTAGACTTTTTTAAGTGAATATTAACATTAATTTTACTTAACTCCGACGAATTTATAGGGTATCTGGCCTCCTTTTCATCTATAATGTTGTTAAGGATATTCTTCCAGTTTCCAGTTTCGCTTTATCTTTTATTCTGCAAAGCTTTCCATCAATGAGGCATGTTTATTTATAGCAACTAAATTATTCGAATTTTTAGCAGTTGATCTATTTCTGCTTTTGTATTTTTTTAAAAAATTTGCATTGATTTATTCGCTTTTCGTGATTTATTTGCAACGACTCCCAAGAAATGGTTCATTTTGTCCAAATGCACGTAGCTTTTCATTTACACGGGAATGCGTTTCAGGACGAAACTGCGCAATTCAAATGTTACGTACGTAAAGCGAGGTCAATCTTCGTAAAAAAGAAAAAGGATCAAATTAGCGCAGTGGTTCATGTGATAGATTATCAATCAAAACCTACAACAGTTAGTTTCATGGAAGACACGGCGTAACTGACCACAAGATAAAAATGCTTACCGATCTGGAAGAATTAAGAAAGTAAAAACAAAGTAAGGCACAGATAAATAATATTGTGCGTCGATGTAACATTACTGTAACATTGCTGTAACATTGCTGTAACATTTCTATAATATCGCTCTAAAACTGGACGAAACCGGTAAATAAAAGTAAAGGTTCCCTCCTCGCCTTGCTTGGTGTATGTAGAATATGGTGTTAGTGACCATATTTGTCAATGACCACGGCACAGTTTTGGTTGAAGTGGTCGGTATCACGCCAGGTCGCCTTTCCCTACAAGAAAAAATCTCTGGTACCCATTTTTAGAGGCTAGGTGAATAATAATAATAAAGTTATATGAAGCAATTTTACTGAAATGAAGACAGTAGAAAAGGATAATTATTTCGGCTACAGGCCTACGTCAGTATGACAAGACTGAAAACAAAACAAAAAACGTGATGGAAGATTATGCTTAATTCTGGCGTACACCCAACGACAGCTAAAGAAAATAAAACATCTTCATAATTCGTCCTTAGAAAGACGATAAGTGACATAGTTGCGTTGTGTTGTTTTTTACAGCTAGACTGTGCTATTTGCTTATTTCGACTCAACACCGATGAAACGGTTTTACTAAGTACAGATAATGTGGCTGCTGTTGGATTGGAAATGATAACTTACCACCACTGTGTGTCTATATGTTTGGAATTGGAGTCATCAATGATGGCCTAACATCATCAAGTGCTATGACGATCACCATTTTCCGGAGGACGTGAACTCCCATGGTATATGGTGGATAGGTGGCAGGAACCATTGAAGGCTATGTCTGAAAAGTGTTCCTTCTTGCAGTTTCCTCATATTCCAAGTCCGGCTTGTTGCAGGAGCTACTGAGTTAAGTGCTCTGTGCACACCGTGAGCTGTGTGTCTCATCGGTTTGATCATGTTTCGATATCCCGCTTGTTTACGATGAATGATGATACCGTATGACAGGGAACAGTTGGCTGTGTTCACTTTCTGCGCGGTTTCGCTTTATGTCTTTTGGCGTGTGCTGAGACTGCTACGATGGAGACTACAGTTACCTTTCTTTGTTTGGGAGATGAGTTAGTAATTCGGATGATTCCACCGGCACGGGCAGTTGAACAATTATGGATTTTAATTCGTTTGCTGTGATACCGAGGCCTTCCATAACCAATAACCGATGAATCGGCTTCCGGTGCGTGACTGTGCTGGCAACACGATGCAATTTTCGATGGGAGTCAAATTTAAGTTATAAGTGAATGTCAATGCCCGCAGTGGAAGTAATTCAAGCATTCTTGTGTTGCTTCGAACGGATTTATTTGTGATTTATTCTTACAGTTTGTTTTAATTACCACCCGTTGTGCTATTACGATCACGAACGAAAATGCTCATGGAAGCTGTAAAACTACTACAACACAAAGAAAACAATCAGAGCGTTTAATAGTCACTTGCAACATCTGCGGGTTAGGTGACAAAAGCACAGAAATAGTTGTATTTATGAAGATCATCATCATGTGCCATACCGGTTGGCGTAGGTGATCATGTCCTCCTCAATCTTCTATCGACAGTGCATCGTATCAGTTCTGTTGTTGACTGTTTTCCATGCCATGACACCAAGCTATCCAGTATTTTCTCTCATTGTCGTCCGCGATCTCTCTTTCCTTTTATTTTGCCAGTTGTAACCATGTATCCCAACTTTCCTCTTCTCATGATGTGCCCGAAAAATGTTGATTGCTTCTTTCTGATGTCTTTTAAGAGCTCCCTTTTTGTGTTGGCCTCTTTGAGAACTTCCTCATTGGTCTTTTTACCTGTCCAGGGAACTTTCAACATTCTTCTGAGAAATCCCATCTCTGTAGCCTCTAATCATCTTTTCATTTCTTTGTCTACTGTCCATGATTCGCTCCCATAGGTCAGAATTGGTTCTATATAGCACTGATGAACTCTCTTTCTCATTTGTATTGACATAGATTTGTTGCATAAGATATTTTTCATTTTCTGAAATGTTATTTTGGCCTGAGCTGTTCTGCTTTTTATTTCTGTGTTGCATCTCCCATCTGATGCTATTATTGTGCCCAAGTATTTGAAACGTTGCACTTGTTTCAGATTTGTCTCGTTTATTTTTATGCTGCATGATGGTGGTGATTGTTTCTTCGATATAACCATTACTTCTGTTTTCTTACTATTCAGACTGAGACCTTTCTTGTTGCTTTCTTTTACTATTATGTCTATCATTTCTTGTAGTTCGTTCTCTGTCTCTGCTATTAAGACTGTGTCATCCGCATATCGCAAATTATTTATTCCTTATGAAGAAAAGGAATATAAAAATCTTAGGATTAGCGGACACAAGAAAGAGAGGTGAAATCATTAAAGGAGTACACCAAAGCTACATACTCGTCACGAGCGGAATTAACAACATGGCGGAAGTAAACAAACACGGGGTCGGTTTCATTATTGGAAGTAATACTGCCAAAAACATACTAGAAATAGATTACATCTCGGAAAGAATTATAAGTATCACATTAGCAGAAAAAGGAGGAAATACCACTTATATTCAAACATATGCTCCATGCAACGACACATATAGTGAGGACAGCAAACAAGAATATTTTGATGAACTCTCAGCCACAATAAATAAAGTCAAAGATGCAGAGAAATTGTATGTACTAGGAGATTTCAACGGTAGAGTAGGACAAAGGAGAACACCATGGGAATTATACCTAGGACCATTTAGTGACATTAGAACAGAGTGTAATAGTAATGGAGAACACCTACTAAATATTTGTGCAGAACATGATCTTTATATAACAAACACATTTAATCAGCACAATCATAACCAAATACTCACTTGGTATAAATGGAATGACATGGACAAGGCCTCCCAAATTGACTTTATTTTGACTAGAAGACATCAAAGGAGGGACATAACAGACTCAAGATCTATACCAAATGCAATATTAGATATCGAACATAAGCCTGTTTTACTATGGCAAAAAAATGGGTTAGGAAACAACAAGATTGCAAGACCTCAAGCACAAAGAATAGATCTAAAAGCTATAAAGGATGTAAACGTACAAAAAGAAATAGAAGAATCCGTAACCAACAAATACCAAACCCGAATACAACCTACGAACATAGAGGAAGCATGGAAACAGTTTGAAGAAGGTCTAATAAAGTCAACACAAGAGAAATGCGGTCTGAAAAATATAGGAAAGACCAGAAAGAAACTTACAAGATGGTGGAATGAAGTAGTAAAATCAGCAATGAAACACAAGAAAGAAAAGTATAAAACGTGGCAGAAGACAAAAACAACAGAAGAATATAATCACTATAGACAAGCCAGAAATGATAGCAAAAAGATCATAGAACAAACAAAATGCGGACTCTTGGAAAGCATTTGGTGAAGAATTAGCAAAAACATGTAGACAAGAACCAAGAGAATTTTTCAAAAGTGTAAAAGCAATGAGAGTAAGAAAAAATGATTATAACCCAACCACTATAATAAACGACAAGAACGGTAGACCAATCAGCAGCAGGAAAAAACATAATAATCAGATGGAGAGAATACTTTAAGGAACTATTAAATCAAGGAAATACAGACGGAAATACAGAGTTTAAACATAGGCGGTATGATGAACAGGAACCGAATATACTTAAAGCAAAAGTAGAATGGGCATTGAAACATAATAAAAAGAACAAAGCAGCTGGTATAGATGGAATAACAACAGAAATGCTACTAGCCTGTAAGGAAACAGCTATAGATTGGCTTACTATAATATTCAATATGGCTTGGGAAGAAAGAAAAGTCCCAGACGATTGGCAAAAAGCTATCATTGTTGCATTTTGGAAAAATAAAGGAAGCAAAAGGGAGTGTGAAATGTACAGAGGAATATCCCTATTGAGTCAAGTTGGTAAAATGTTTGCTAAAATATTAGAGAGGAGAGTAAGATACATAATAGAACCTCAATTAAGTAATAATCAATTCGGATTCAGAAAAGGTAAAAGCTGTACTGATGCTATATTTACATTGAGACAACTATGTGAAAAAACAATAGAATATGACAGACCCCTAAATATAGTGTTTATATATCAGGAAAAAGCGTTTGATCGTGTGGACAGGAACAAACTTTGTCAAACTCTTGAAACCTACGGAGTAGCAGGACAACTACAAGATAATATAATGGCATTATATAAAAACAGTCAAAGCGCCGTTAGAACATCGGAAGGTCTGTCAGAATGGTTTCAGGTTACAACAGGAGTAAGACAAGGATGTGTCCTCTCACAACTCCTCTTCATCATATATATGGACAAAATAAATAAGGAAACAACCAACAAGGAAAAATCAAATAATAACATAGAGGTAGAAAACTCCAACATCAACGAGCTACTCTTCGCAGATGACCAATGCCTAATATACGAGGATGAAAACCTGCTACAACAGCATTTAACATCTCTAGATAAAAGCTGCTCAAACTACAGTATGAAAATTACCACATCATAAACAGAGACGATGAGAATAAGCAAATTAAGACACCCATTAAACATCAAGATCAAAGATAAAGAAATAAAACAAGTAGAAGAGTTCAAGTATTTGGGCACAATGTTCACAGAAGATGGAAAACTAGACAGAGAAATTGACATGAGAATACAAAAAGCAAATGCTGTTACATACCCGCTTTCACCATTACTAAGACATCCAAACATTTCTATGCCAACTAAACAACAAATAATAAATAGCATTTTCATACCAACTTTGTGCTATGAAAGTCAAACATGGACCCTTTCTAAATCCCATTTAAGAAAGATCAATACATGTGAGATGCGATGCTTGAGAAAAGTAACAAACAACACTAGAGGAAATAGAATACCAAATGAAACCATAAGAAAATTGGTAGGAACTAAACCCTGCCAAGAATATATAGAACAACAACTTAAATGGTTTGGCCACCTGGTCAGAATGAATCCTTCTGTCCGTCTTTATAATCTATCGATAGAATAGAGAGATAGACAGACAGACGGTCGGACGGACAGACGAACGGACGGAAGGAAGGATGGATGGGTGGGTGGATGTATGGATGGATGGATGGACGGATGTATGGTAGATGGATGAATAGATGAATAGACGGATAGACAGACAGACAGACAGACAGACAGACAGACAGACAGACAGACAGACAGACAGGCAGACAGACAGACAGACAGACAGACAGACAGACAGACAGACAGATAGATAGATAGATAGATAGATAGATAGATAGATAGATAGATAGATAGATAGATAGATAGATAGATAGATAGATAGATAGATAGATAGATAGATAGATAGAAAAAGAACAATGGGAGAGAGCAATCAACAACAGAAATATATAAATAGAGGTAAAGAAATGTTAAATAATGAAAGAAAGAGATACGTTAGAAAAACGATAGAGAGGTAAAGGCAGAGAAAGTACAGAAAACATTTAAAGACATTGAAAAAATGAGAAAGATAGAGAGAGGGGGGAGGGGGATAAATAAAAAGAAAAAACAATTACAAAATGCTAAAAAGTAATTAATAACAAATAATATTGGAAGATAAAAAGACGTAAGAGAATTTTTAAAAGTAAATAAATAATAGAGCTGAGAAGAGAGAGAGAGAGAGAGAGAGAGAGAGAGAGAGAGAGAGAGAGAGAGAGAGAGAGAGAGAGAGAGAGAGAGTGAGAGAGAGAGAGATTAAAGAAAAGTAAAAGATTAAGCTGAAAAGAGAGAAGGAAAGTTGACGATAAACGTAAGAGAAATAAAAAGAAAAAATAAAATAAATAGGTTGAGTAAGCAAGTAGAAAATAGGCAAGAATAAAAGAGCAATATAAAGAGAATATGGCTCAATGAAAATGAAAGCGACAAAAATTAAAGTTCCTGAGAAAAATTAGAAAGATAAGCTACATAAATAGAGAAAGATAAAAGAATTGGTCGGGAGAACGATACATGAAGAGAAAACGAATTGATGGGAGTGAGAGAGAATAAAAGAAAATGTTAAGAGAATGATACATGAAGATAAAACGAATTGATGGGAGTGAGAGAGAATAAAAGAAAATGTTAAGAGAATGATACATGAAGATAAAACGAATTGATGAGAGTGAGAGAGAATAAAAGAAAAAGTTAAGAGAATGATACATGAAGAGAAAACGACTTCATGGGAGTGAGAGAGAATAAAAGAAAAGGTTAAGAGAATGATACATGAAGAGAAAAGTGGTCATAGAAAGAGAAACAGAAGAGACGAGAAAGAGGGAAAGGTGACCCAAATGAAAAAAAAACGTGCGAATGAAGGAACATAAATAAACAGATATTTAAGTGGATCGGTGAATTGATGAGTGGATTAATTTGTTTGGATGGATAGATGGTCGGACGGAATTTAAAAAATCAATATTGATTGATTGATTGATTGATTAAAAGATTGACACATGAAGAATGAAAGATAGAAAGAAAAGTAATAGAATGCAAGAAAGGTAAAAAAATACATTTATAGGTTAAAGTAATATCTGTTGTGTTCTATTCTTTAGCTATATCATTATCATCATCTTCATTATAGTCATCGTCATCATCATCATCATGTACCATACCGGTTGGTGTAGGCGTTCATGTCCTTCCACAATCTGTCAGAATCACAGGGCAAGGTATCAATTCTTTTGTTGACTGTTTTCCCGTGCCATGACACTAAGTTATCCATTATTTTCTCTCTTTGTCGTTCGCGATCTTTCTTTTCTTGTTTTTTTGCCAGTTGTAACCAAGTATTCCAACTTTCCTCTTCTCGTGATGTCCCCGAAAATTCTTGATTGTTTCTTCCTTTCTGTATTTTTAGGAGCTCCCTTTTTGTGTTGGCCTCTATGAGAATTTCCTCATTGGTCTTTTTAGCTGTCCAGAGAACTTTCAACATTCGTCCGAGAAATCATCTCTCTGTGGCCTCTTATCATCCTTTGATTTGTTTGTTTACTTTTCCATGATTCACTTCCTTAGCTGAGAACTGAGTCTATATAGCACCGATGAACTATGTTTCTCACTTCTATTGACATAGACTTGTTGGATAAGAAGCTATATGTCTTCAACAAACACTTTCCAAGTCGTTCTGTTTCTTGCCATTCTTTTAAGATCATTCCATGTCTTCCCCATCATCTTCATCTCTGCTTCCATCTGTCTTCTCTAAAAATTCTTTGGTCTTCCTCTTTGTCTTTTCCCCTGGGGATTCAAAAAAAGGGCATGTTGTGTAATACTCTCAGTTGAATTCCGCAGTATGTGTCCTATCCAGCGGCATCGTCTACGCTGTATCTCTTTATCTACTGGTATTTGCCTGGTACATTTCCATTATTCTATGCTAGTGAATTTGTCCTGCCATTTCCATCCTTTTAAAGCTATATGTTACTTTTCATTAATACTCGCAGTACAAACAGTTATAACTTCACATAGTCTAATAAAGTATTTATCAGCATCAACACTTTTCAGTCTGATAAACACTTCATAAGTTTTCCAGGCAGCAAAGGCTCATATTAGCACCAGAGCTAAAATTTGTCGGCGACTTATAGCTGACTGCTTGCGTCAGTATTGGTGAACCAGAACTATTATTAGGTTTTACACCGCCTCTTCGATTCGAGGGAGCCGCGATAGCACAATGGTTAGTGAACTGGACTACAAAGGACAAGAGGTAGGGCTTGATCCCAGCCGACGGCTTCCGAGTTCACGCAGCCTTTAATGGGTACCGGATTTTTTCTGGGAAAGTAACGCGGTACGGGCGTAATTCCGACCACATTACCCCAAAAATCATGTGCTGAATGTCTGTAAAATGTATGGTCACTAACACCATATTCCCTATACGCCACTTGGCGTGACGTGGTTACTTTACTTACTTTTCTTCGCTTCGAGGTGTCCATAGAAACAGTCTATCAGTCTGGCAAAATGACTAAAGATAGAGAGGTAAAGCAACCTGGTACTCAAAAACCCTATGCTGAAGTTGGATGTGTTGGACAGAAATGCCCAACAATGACAGCTTGTCTGCAAACATTTAACACAACGCATCTCTTACATTCTAATTTATGTTTAGAAGCACTTTCATTGCAGTCGGGGCACCCCCATATCCGTTCCACCATCATTTCAGCATTTCTCGAAGTGTATGCATACTGATTGTTTTCTGTTGTTGTAGGTACCTTTGCTGTAAGGTGTTGGCTGTAGATATCTCTGCCTTTCCAACTAAGGACACAGGATCGATCAGACCCCTTTTCCACCTTCAGACTCATCAATCTCTCAATGTATACATTATTGTCCTACCCATTCTCCTTCTCTCGTCTTAAATCTTTTAGTATGAAAGTTTTTTTTATCAACACAACGTAAAAGATTTCAGAGGAAAAATTTCATGTTTTGAAATATTAATCTACATGTTTATATTTATCTAGCAAATAACATATTTTATATGCATTTCTAGATAGTTGAGCAAGGTATTCAATTTCACCAATACAAAGATGATACAAGACATGTACAAGAATACGGTTTGATAACGGCTCACACCAATCAAACTGAGAATGATGCACTCACTATATAGCTAAAAGTACGCGACCGAAATCGGTATGGAGGACATTGTGCCGAAACGTATGGAACGAGTTAAGGATTGAAAAACAAGCCTGACGGTGCTCTCTAAGTCCATAGTAAGGCACCTACTCCCACTTAACGTCTTTTAAAGGTCAAACAACAAAGAAGATTATTCATTTCTTTAGTAGTTGTTGGTGAAATACGAGAGAGATTGAAGAAACAACCAACATTCCAGCAAACGTCAGACATCTTGCGATCACAACAGTGACCCGTCCTTCCTTCCCACTAGATCTACTCCCGCACAATGGCTTCTGATCCATACTCCCCTCACAAACTTCCTGTGACAAAGAGCAACACTACACAGACACCATGAACCGGGGCTAATCGTGATCAATAATTGCTACACCAGAGACCTGTTATTATTGGTTTAGCAGCCGGTGGACTTTTGCTTTTATTGGTCTAATGAAACGTACGGAATTGCTGGTGATTCTGTGGAATTCCTCCACACTTAGTTTCTTTGTCAATAATAGAGAGCGTAGCTTACATACGTACAATTATACATATTTTAAAACATGGTAAAAAGTTCTAATATTATCATAATGTATCGCCTCCACAATGATGATTGGTTATCTAGTCTGCGTCATTCCACTCTGTCTTTTTCTAATACTATATAAACATGTGACTCATTTCTCAGTCCATCTCTTATTATTGTTAGTCCATTTGAATATTTGTCTGTTTTTGTTACTTCCCCGTGTACTTTGACTTATACGATCAATGCCTTTATCAAAGATAAGAAAGGAAATCTGCTTAGTAATGTAAGGGAACAAATGGAGAGATGGAAAGAGCTTTGAAGAATTTTGAACGGACCCGGCCCAAATAAACCTCCCGATATACTGTCAGCAGAAGAAGAGTTACATTTAAATTGTAGAAAACCAAGCAAGGAAGAAATAATGAAAGCCATCAAACTTTAAAAAAAATGGTAAAGTCACAGGACTAGATGAAATTCCTTCAGAAGCCATTAAAACATATATTAACACTTATACCAAGATGTTACATATGAGCCAGTGGTGGGGAGTGTTAAACACTCTAAGGTATGATGACAGCTTTACAAGGAAGGAACACAACACAATACTGACGTTTCGGCTTGTGGCCTTCTTCAGAGTACACGGACAACGACAACAAACGGTGAAGCACAATTATCTACAACTACATGTTAGATGATCAGATGAATGGAGAGGTGGACAGAAAAGAAGAAAGTAGGATGTTAAAAATAGAAAAGGAAGCTACATGAGGGGAGGTAGGATGAGTGTTAAAGTGTATAAAATAGAAAGAATAGGAGAGTATATATATAATTATTTCACTTAGCTCACATAACTTGTCTGTCCGCCGTGAACGAAACGAATGAATGACTGTATGCGGAACATCATGTTACATAATCTATTAGATACAATTTGGGAGAGGGAAGAAATACCTAATGATTGGAAAGAAGGTTATATGATCAAACTACCAAAGAAGGGAAGTTTACAGGAGTGCACAAATTATAGGGGAATTATGCTACTATCAGTGCCAGGAAAAATATTAAGCTGAACCATTATGGAGAGACTAAAAGAGGCCATAGAAAAACATTTGAGAGATGAACAAACAGGTTTTAGGAAGAACAGATCATGTGCTGATGAAATAACTACCCTACGAATAATAGTTGAACAAAGTTTAGAACTCCAGTCCCCACTTTATATTGGATTCATAGATTACGAAAACGCATTTGAAAGTTTAGACAGAGGAATGCTTTGGAAGTTGCTGAGTCATTACGGAATCCCTATAATTTAGTAACCTGATAAGAACAACGTATGAAGGAATTAAATGTAATGTGGTGAATGAAAGGCACCTAACAGAAGCATTTGAAATAAGAACAGGAGTAAAGCTGGGATGCCTTCTATCTCCATTTCTCTTTTTACTGGCCATAGATTGGATTATGAAATTAACTCAAAACAACAGAAATGGAATCCAGTGGTCACAGACCAAACAACTTGATCATTTAGACTTTGCTGATGACACAGCTCTCCTATCAGACAACCATCAACAGATGCAAGATAAATTGAGAAAATTTGATAAGAGATCACAACAGATGGGACTGAAAATAAATAGAGATAAGACCAAAATTATTAGAATTAATGCAGTTGGCGATAACCAAATAAAAATAGTAGAAATACCTCTACTAGACGTACAATCTAACATCTATCTGGGCAGTAATATAGACAAAGAAGGAGGAGCATAAAATGATACTAAAATAAGGATATCAAAAGCAAGACGAGCATTTGTTGCACTCTGAAACATATGGAAGTCCAAAGTAATTAGGTTAAATACAAAAATAAAAATTGTCATCTCCAATGATAAGTCAGTCTTTTAATATAACTGTGAAACATGGAGAAAAACAAAAATGACAATCATGAAGATACGGACTTTCATTAATGGATGCTTACGCAGGATAAAATGATGGAAATGACAGGACAAAATCACTAACATAGAATTATGGAAATGTATCAGTCAAATACCAGTAGATAAAGAGATACAGCGAAGACGATGGCGCTAGATATGATACACACTGCGGAAACCAACTGAGAGCATTACATAACAGGCCTTTTTTGGAATCCCCAAAGAAAAAGACAAAGAAGAAGACCAAGGATTTCTTGGAGGAGACATGGAAGCAGAGATGAAGATGATGGGGAAGACATGGAATGATCTTTAAAGAATGGCAAGAAACAGAACGGCTTGGAAAGTGTCTCTTGAAGACCTACACTCCATAGGAAGCTGGAAGGTAGAAGAAGATAATATATGACTCATTTCTCAGTCCATCTCGTATTATAGTAACGCCATATGAATATGTGTCAGCCGGTTTAACGTTCCCGTGTACTTTGATTTATAAGACGTGCTAGTTTAGTTTAACAGCAACCGGTGACACATTGGCCCGATGTATAAACAACACTGGAATAAACATACTGACTGTGAAAATGCTACATGGAATGTTTGAATAATGTAGTGGTTGATTTAAATAACAAAAGAAGAACACGAATAGAATTGGAAAGATTACTATTTTAAAATGTGTCCTGCTTCGATAGAAACTTCAATAGATGAAAAATCTTTGATATTAACCATTTCCTTATGTCGATGATTAATCGCGGTGTCGTGGTTTAATGTAAAGGTAAAGTACAAGACTTGACCCGGCGTCTTAGCACGCGAGTTTACACCCATATGTGCTCGGCCGCCTATCCAGAAATATTCGGAGATTTCTGGATAGTGTCGCCTCAAGCATCGAAACTCAGATGCGAGGCAACATTCTCCACCTACCTAGGATAATACCCTGGTATTTTTAATTACTTTATTTTTTAGATTTTAAATACATATTAGTATATGTGTTGTATGTTTGTTCCTGCTGAAGGTCTACTGATTCGAAACGTCGTTCTGGTTTGTGCTGTTCACTTGTTACGTGAAGCTTTAGCAAAAGGAAAAAGCAAAGAGCCCCCGTCACGCCAATTGTCATATAGGGAATATGGTTTTAGTGACCATACATTTTACAGACCTTCAGCACATGATTTTTGGGGTAATGTGGTCGGTATTACGCCCGTGCCTGAAGCTTTAACAATACCGTTTTTTTTTCTTTTTTTTCCTATTTCTATTTTTTTTCTCTATTTCTATTTATTTCCCTATTTCTATTTTTTTCTATTTCTATTTTTTCCTATTTCTATTTTTTTCCTGTTTCTGTTTTTTCCTATTTCTATTTTTTTCCCCTTTCTATTTATTTTCCTATTTCTATTTTTTTTCTATTTCTTTTTTTCCCTATTTCTATTTTTTTCCTATTTCTATTTCTTTACTATTTCTATTTCTTTCCTATTTCTATTTTTTTCCTGTTTCTATTTTTTTCCTATTTCTATTTTTTTCCTACTTCTATTTTTTTCCTATTTCTACTTTTTTTTCCTATTTCTATTTTTTTTTCATTTCTCCCGCGGGGATTACGTCAGTACGAGGTCTGTATCATCTTCCATTATGAGGATATAAATTTGCTGAATAATGAAACTCATCTAGAAGCATATTGTGATCTAGTTTGAATTGTAAAGCGATCGTGTTAGGATTATAAATTGTTCCTATAATCTGTTACCGTTTTCTTACCAAACTTGCTTGGTTACACTAAGCGATTAACAGCAATAATGGCGACAGTATATGGCCCTTTTGGTCTTGTTAGACGGTCTAGTGGAGGATGTTGTATATCTTTCTGAGGTTTTGTTTTTGTCGAACAGCTTCTCTCGTGGCTAATTCTACCAATGTTTGATAAACACACACGGCCACAGAATGAACGAGTCAGGCCCACTGATCCACAGGGTTTTCCATCATTTTTCAGGAGTCTTTTCTCTTCTAAGTTTTGCCTTAGCACAGTGTCAAACGATGTTATACCATTCGTTATACATACTCTCCATGATGTGCGATCACTTGCCAGATGTTCCCAGTCATTTTCACAGATGGAGAAGTCTTTCATAGATGATATAGATATCTATATCGTAGTTTAGGTCTGCCGATTTGTCCTTTTCCGTGTTTAGTTCACCATATAGTATTTGCTGGTGATGCGTTTTTCTTCCATTCGCTGGACGTGCCCCAGCCATCTTAGTCTTTGACATCTGAGTATCCACACCATTGTTGGGGTCTTAGCACGTAGCAGAACAGTTAAGTTAATTATTTTGTCTTTCCATTTGATGTGCATTATTCTGCGGACATGACGTCGCATGTGGAAGACATTTAATCTTTTTTTGTGATTTGAGTATGTTGTCCAGTATGGCGACAATGATTATAGTTGAAATCTGTAATTGTTCCCAAAGAGTTACAACTGTACTGCCCTAAATTCCAGTCAGAATGAATGTCTTTCGAGGATGCGGACGCACATCACCAAAACGAACGTGGGTGTAATATATAAGCCATGACAAATGACAAAATCATTCTTCATGACCTCAAGCTGAATTTAGAAAATGTGAAAAAAAAAAAATACGCAGCCACAGAAAATTGGCTTTTTTTTCTCTTTAAGCTGCATATGACAAATTATTGTATCTGAAACGTCACAAGAAATGTGAAGTGTAAATGTGTGGGAGATGTGGGGTTTGTGTAGGGGGTGGGGTCCTGTGGGACAGAGGATGAGTATCTAAAGATTGTACAGATTTTGAATTATTTTGTATCTTTGTAGTTTGAGTTTCATGATTATTTTTAAAATAAGAGAAAACTAATTAAACAACACCATCGAACTCGTGTATCCGGAAAGCTGATACATCATCCCGGAAAGCTGATACATCATCCCGGAAAGCTGATACATCTTCCCGGTAAGCTGATACCAAATCTTTTAAATGATACTATTGTGCCATCCTCTTATAAACTGGAAGAAAAAATGACCGTGGCTGCGAGCGCATTGTTTAATTCCACAACGTAGAATAATATTCCATCTTTATAGATTAAACACAAAAAAACGAAGTTAATTAGTTTTCTTGTATAGAAACATTTAATCTACCTAATATTTTATTTCAACTTTTTTATAGAAATTATTTTCCATTCACAACATAGTTGATTAGTTACTCTCGGGCCAGACACAGGACTTAAGGCGGAAGTTGTACATCTACACAAATGATGATTTGCTGCTAGTTCATTTGGTTTTTGGCTGTTTTAGTGTTTCATGATTGAACATTCTTTAGCAACTGTTCTGCGCAGTGTTCCTTTTAGTCCTTATTGCTGGCTTTTACATGTTAGTTTCCACATGAATGTCTGCTGTGAGAAGTTTTTCTTCATATACTCTAAGCACATTCCTTATCTATTTCCAACGTCAGCTTCTTTTAAAGCTCGACACATTGTTTAGTTTCGTTTCTTTGTCAGTTCGTTGAAATGTTTTCTCCCCAACTTATGTTTGAGATTTTTCGTAAATATTTGTTTCTGAAAGCATTTAATTTCTTATCTAAGAACTAGGTGGATTGCTAGTTTCCAGATTCATATTTTACCACTGGTAACAAACATGAGTTGAACAATCGAAGTATTGCACTTATTACAGAGAGTAGTGTTAATGTAACAATCATCATCATCAAGTATCATGCATGCTGGTGTAGGTGATAAAGTCTCTACACAACTTTCCATCTCGACAGTTATTTATCATTTATATTCTTGACTTCCTGCCAAGGCATTCTCTTATCGCTTTCTGTATGGAAGGTTTTTATCAATCCAGCGATAGAATTTTCAGAGAAAATATTTTCCATGTTTTAAATATTAACCTTCATGTTTATATTTCTCTAAGACTTAATATAGGATATCTGAATATTTATATAATTAAACAAGGAATTATACTTCAACAATACCAAGATGATAAAAGACCTAGAAAAAATATTTGTTGATGATAGTTTACACTACTCAATTTCAGAGTGACGCACTATCCGGCTAGATGTAAATGATGGAAACTGGCATGGCGCATGGTGCGTCGAAACGTACGGAAAGAGTTAAGCTGTCATGTATCTTTTCTCTTTGCTTCCCTCTATTTTTTCGTCCCTCAATTTTTCCCAGTTGTTACAATATATTCCAGCTGTTCTCTTCTCATTACATGGTCAAAAAAGATGATTGTTTCTTTCTAATATTGGAAATTAACTTTCTCTTTTCACTGGCCTCTTTCAGAACGTTTTCATTACTCTTATTAGCTGTCCATGGTATTCTCAACATCCTTCTGTAAAACCACATTTCTACAGCCTCCCGTGATTTTCTTGTCTGTTGTGCTATTGTCCATGATTCACATCCATATAGTAAGACTGGCTCTACATACCAATTAAGAACTCTTTTTCTTGTTTCTATTGTCAAAATATTATGTATAATTATATTTTAAACCAGTAAAAAAAAATTGCCGCTTGGCTCTTACTGCCAATTGACAGACACTTTACGAAAGAAGACAGAATGTAATGTTTCCAGAAAAGTTGTGAGTAGGTTAACAAGACAATTATTTATACAAGAGTCAACGTGCTCGTTTAATCTATCCGTGGAGGGAGGCACCAACGAATAGATTTATGGATTTTCGCTAAAAAGCTTTTGAAACCGGATCTAGAGCCGGTGCAATTTATCTTAAAGGGTAGGTAGTAGAATCCTGTCTACCTCAAGAGACAATAAATGTAATACTGGTGTGAGGACTGTACCCGAGACTGCCCGAGGTTGCTACATTCGCACTCAAATAGAATACACAGACGATCTCAATTCGATTTCGCTGTTTCTAGAATGGCATTAACACCATAGATAAATTGATGTAGCGTTTGGCAATATACGCATATTTAAAGAAATGAAAATAAAATAAACATTAAATAAACAATTGAAAGAAACATAAACAACTGATTTGAAATATTGACATAAATTACTGTTAATACATATAATTAATATTTGAGAGAAAAGGGGGAAAAATATCGCGTGAGTTAAGTTTTTAAAAAAAGAAGCACTTTGGTTTCAACTTCTTCTACGTTCACCAAGTGACTGCTCATCTTTCTCAATCGCCCTTAAATGGACGTTAAATTGACGTAGTCGGGATGAACAGTTATGTACAGCAAGCTGCGATATCTCGCATCATTCGACACAATAATTCGACTCTAGTATAACTGTCTTCGGAAATGTTCTCAAGAGCAGAACCACATTTATATTTATGGTTTGTGTTTCAACTTTTATACCTTAGGTATTATTTTCCTTATTTGGAGGAAATTATCTGACTTGAATTGTAAAGCATTTAACGGCATCGTGCTCAGACTTCTCAATGCATTGCTGTAACGTTCTAATTCACATTTGTTAAAACATACATTAATTACACAGACAATATGGATACGATAACAAATTAAATTTGGCAGTATACTTTCGTTTATTTGGGAGCCTTAGTCAAGTCTCCAAGAAGTTGGATCACTCGAAAATTATTTGCTTACAGAGGCAATTATTGTTTTAAAACAGCAGAATAGGGTGAACTCTTTGACTAGCTTAGTTTAGCTCAGTCGACAGATCATCTTCAGATTGCTCAACGGACAACTCAATAGTGCTCAGATTCCAGCTTCAGCACGTTTTCATATATGAAGCACGCCGCCACATACTAGTGAAAGCACTGAAGATGGTATCAGCTCAGATGCGTGAAATCCACAGCATCGGTGAGGACCATCCTCCTTATAGTCGCCTGTTACGAGATGTGTGGCAAGTTACAGTGGTTCTATTCTTTTCTCACATCATCATGGTAGAGCCCCGGTATCCACACTCTGACCATCATATTTTATTAAACATTTAGATGAAGCTAATAGCCAGGTTTACTTTGCTCCTGACACAAACATGATGCTGTGTGGGTTTCAGAACAACGATCTGAGAAATACTTACTTTCTATATTCAAGATGTATATTCCTGAACAAACAATAACGATATAAAAGAATCAGCCATATAATTAATAACAACATAAAGTGATCTACTGTTCCGGCGGCAGTTGACCAGAAACTCTCGACCGGTGTTGCCTTTAGCGCAAACTCTGTAGCCATGACGACATTCCTTGACCTAGCTTGGAGTCATGACAGGGAATACAGTCAAGAACAGAACTGATACGATGTACCGTGAATAGAGAAATGTGGAAGGACACGATCGCCTGCGACAACCGGTATGGCGCACGATAATGATGATAATTTTTTCGATAACTTTTTTCGGTTTTTTGTTTTCTCAAAGCTTCTTGATAACTGTGAATAAGATTTAGCTCTTTCTGTCCAATTATTAATACATAGAAACATATTTAAGAGGTTAACAGATCTAACTATACAAGCAAGAAACTCGGTATACTTATTTAATAAAAAGCAAGCATTGAGTATTACCAAAGGACATAACATTAACATAAAGATATGTAATATGCAACTAATGCATGTATGTTAACTAAAACATAGGGAAGTTTAGTGGTATATATCAACAAATAAGAGAGAAGAAATATAATTTATATTTAATAGAAATAGAATGCAACTAAACACTTCAGATTGGACAGATGCCAGTCTAGTGAAGTTGTTGTTGACGGATTGCCACGAGTTGATGCGGGCAGGTTGCCCTTTGACTCATTGATGTGGTGGGTCGTTATGGCTTTCTTGACATTCCCGGCTCTTACTGGAGAAGTTGTAGTTCGTCTTTCCCAGACTATGCTGGGAAACTACTAGCTCAGTCCAGAGGTACTGCAATACTGGGTCCTCTATATCAGTAACAGCCACCACTACAGGGAATTTGGCGATCCTAGTTTCAGTTAAGAAGCCTATTTTGACGCAGACTGTTACCAGGCGAGACCACGAGGAGGCAGAACTGCCAGGTCTTGGTCAGCTGATGGTGTGCCGACCCTGCTATTGCGACCGTAGGTCGCAGGCGCCTTTGCTGTCCCTCTGCTGATTTTGCTGACAAAATCGCTCTACATTAAACCTGGCTAATTTTTAGTGGGTACAAATAATAATACATAAATATTATTATATGGGGAACTTCCGAGGCGATAATAGGGAATAATAGAACAAAGAAGTATGTGTTAGCACTCGGAAAAATTGACAGACAAACAACAATAGAAAAAAACGAAGAACAATATATAGTCCGAAGTGGGATCGAACCCGTACTCAGTGGCACCGCGCCTTGCCACGAGAAGCCGAACGCTTGGCACACTACCACGCAGCCAACTAAAAATTGGCTATTGCAGTAGTGTCTTACACGATGACGTTCTCAATGACTATAGCATAGGGTAACGATCACACTGCAATAGCCAATTTTTTAGTTGGCTGCGTGGTAGTGTGCCAAGCGTTCGGCTTCTCGTGGCAAGGCGCGGTGCCACTGAGTACGGGTTCGATCCCACTTCGGACTATATATTGTTCTTCGTTTTTTTCTATTGTTGTTTGTCTGTCAATTTTTCCGAGTGCTAACACATACTTCTTTGTTCTATTATTCCCTGTTATCGCCTCGGAAGTTCCCCATATAATAATATTTATGTATTATTATTTGTACCCAGTATATAAACACTGGGAACTACTATTCGTGCTGTTTCGTCCAATAAATGTTTGTCTACAACACAAGTATTCAGCCCTACTGGGAGATACTTGCATTAATAGGAAAGTACAAATATACAATTTATTTCCGGTCTGTGATCGTTACCCTATGCTATAGTCATTGAGAACGTCATCGTGTAAGACACTACTGCAATAGCCAATTTTTTAGTTGGCTGCGTGGTAGTGTGCCAAGCGTTCGGCTTCTCGTGGCAAGGCGCGGTGCCACTGAGTACGGGTTCGATCCCACTTCGGACTATATATTGTTCTTCGTTTTTTTCTATTGTTGTTTGTCTGTCAATTTTTCCGAGTGCTAACACATACTTCTTTGTTCTATTATTCCCTATTATCGCCTCGGAAGTTCCCCATATAATAATATTTATGTATTATTATTTGTACCCAGTATATAAACACTGGGAACTACTATTCGTGCTGTTTCGTCCAATAAATGTTTGTCTACAACACAAGTATTCAGCCCTACTGGGAGATACTTGCATTAATAGGAAAGTACAAATATACAATTTATTTCCGGTCTGTGATCGTTACCCTATGCTATAGTCATTGAGAACGTCATCGTGTAAGACACTACTGCAATAGCCAATTTTTTAGTTGGCTGCGTGGTAGTGTGCCAAGCGTTCGGCTTCTCGTGGCAAGGCGCGGTGCCACTGAGTACGGGTTCGATCCCACTTCGGACTATATATTGTTCTTCGTTTTTTTCTATTGTTGTTTGTCTGTCAATTTTTCCGAGTGCTAACACATACTTCTTTGTTCTATTATTCCCTATTATCGCCTCGGAAGTTCCCCATATAATAATATTTATGTATTATTATTTGTACCCAGTATATAAACACTGGGAACTACTATTCGTGCTGTTTCGTCCAATAAATGTTTGTCTACAACACAAGTATTCAGCCCTACTGGGAGATACTTGCATTAATAGGAAAGTACAAATATACAATTTATTTCCGGTCTGTGATCGTTACCCTATGCTATAGTCATTGAGAACGTCATCGTGTAAGACACTACTGCAATAGCCAATTTTTAGTTGGCTGCGTGGTAGTGTGCCAAGCGTTCGGCTTCTCGTGGCAAGGCGCGGTGCCACTGAGTACGGGTTCGATCCCACTTCGGACTATATATTGTTCTTCGTTTTTTTCTATTGTTGTTTGTCTGTCAATTTTTCCGAGTGCTAACACATACTTCTTTGTTCTATTATTCCCTATTATCGCCTCGGAAGTTCCCCATATAATAATATTTATGTATTATTATTTGTACCCAGTATATAAACACTGGGAACTACTATTCGTGCTGTTTCGTCCAATAAATGTTTGTCTACAACACAAGTATTCAGCCCTACTGGGAGATACTTGCATTAATAGGAAAGTACAAATATACAATTTATTTCCGGTCTGTGATCGTTACCCTATGCTATAGTCATTGAGAACGTCATCGTGTAAGACACTACTGCAATAGCCAATTTTTTAGTTGGCTGCGTGGTAGTGTGCCAAGCGTTCGGCTTCTCGTGGCAAGGCGCGGTGCCACTGAGTACGGGTTCGATCCCACTTCGGACTATATATTGTTCTTCGTTTTTTTCTATTGTTGTTTGTCCTAATTTTTAGTTCAAGATAAGCAAAACTTACATTAATGTCACAAAGAACCAAAACTCGTATTCAATTTAAAACATTTTTCTTTAATTTTCCCAAAATCGACCGCCTAACAAAATGGAACTTAATATAACAAGATGACGGATAATAAGGCAGTCTAAATACGGCGTTACACAATCTACCACGCTTGTCGCTTGACATCTCATTAAATTATCGTAAATCTTCACTTCACAATTCCTACCCAAGATATCACGCTTCAGAGTTAGTGCTCACGTTTGCTCCTGACAACTAGGATGCTTTTGTTCACAGGCTATTACCTACCTACCGAAGGTCCCTGGTTGAATTATTCGGACGATCGATTTCATGCAGTCCTCTTTCTGGAAGCCAGATCGTGTACTAGCGGGGCAAGTTCTCAATTTCTCACTTAACAACAGATAAACATTGTTCTTGAGCAAGCTTGGCTGTTAGGTGAATATTTTCTTGTGATCCATTTTTGTTTTCGGTAGTTACTTTACTTTAAGCCACGTACCTCGACCGTTTGGCCTAGCAATGACCACCTGCAAGGAATTGTAGGAATTGAACGAAAAGGAGAGATCGGCGAGAAAGAGATGAGAAGAAAGAATACAATAATCGACAGGGGCTGACGCTGCAGAGTCCCAGAAAAAACTGAAGATATAGATTAATGGAGAAACTTGGCGATGTCTGTCAGTGGTGCCACAACAACCCCTAGAGTTATGGAAAGAAGAAGAAGAAGAAGTTACTTGATTATGTTGTGTGTGCCTTTCAGTTAAATTGAATTTGTATATACTCCTGTGCTATCTTCTCACTCACTCACTCACTCACTCACTCACTCACTCACTCACTCACTCACTCACTCACTCACTCACTCACTCACTCACTCACTCACTCACTCACTCACTCACTCACTCTCTCTCTCACACACACACGCAAACACACGCACGCACGCACGCACGCACACACGCACACACACACACACGCGCACACACACACACATTATCTTTACGGCATTATCCCATTTCTGGGATCTGTTATGGAAAGAAGGGCAGGGTGTGTGACTTAGGGAATCAGAGAGTAATCCTCCCTTTTTTAATGCAGTCCGCCGCGAATTGTTCAGGTAAGAGTTTTTATGTTATTCCCAAGAGAGAAAAAAAAGAAAACTTTTTACCCTACCGAAATTCGAACCCGCGTCCACATGCCACCTTCACTGGCTAAGATTAACCCTCACCAATGATTGTCACAGAGAAATAGAATCCGAGACCCCTGAACACCTTCTTCAGGATTGAAACGCTCATGTGAACTTCGTCGTAAAGATTGGCACAAGACCACAGACACAAAACAAAGATTGTAGGAATGCCACCAAGACCTGGAATGGACTGTAAGCTTCGTATATGTGAAAACACAGTATGACTAAAAACACTTCTCTAACTCAGAGAGCGAGAGAATATACTCAAAAATTAATGTAATAAACAAGGGCTCCATCAAAGCTTTAAATGGGGGATATAGAATTAATTTCCATATTTTCAATGATCAAAGACTCATTTCGTGGAGAATGTGGTCAATGCCACAACAGGCCGCCTTTCTTTCTCTGAAAAAAAAAAACTATGGTTCCCCTTTATAAAGGCTGGAAAAACGACAGCAAATTGACAATCACGACTTTCATTAATGGATGCTTACGCAGAAAAGAAGGATGGAAATGGCATGACAAAATCACTAACATAGAATTATGGAAATGTACCAGTCAAATACCAGTGGATATAGAGATACAGCGAAGACGATGGCGCTGGAGAGGACACACACTACGGAAGCCAACTGAGAGTATTACACAATAGGCCCTTTTTTGGAATCCGGAGGGGAAAAGACAAAGAGGAAGACCAAGGAATTCTTGGAGAAGACAGATAGAAACAAAGATGAAGATGATGGGGAAGACATGGAATGATCTTAAAAGAGTTGCAAAAAAACAGAACGACTTGGAAAGTGTTTGTTGAAGACCTATGCTCCACTGGGAGCTAAAAAGGTAGAAGAAGAAGAGACGTCTAGTAGAGGTATTTCTCAAAATTTTCTTTGGTTATTGCCAACTGCATTAATTCTCATAATGTTGGTCTTATCTCTATTAATCTTTAGTCCCAGCTGTTGTGATCTCTCATCAAGTATGCTCATTTTATCCTGCATCTGTTGATGGTTGTGTGATAGGAGAGCTATGTCATCAGCAAAGTCTAAATCATCCAGTTGCTTGGTCAGTGACCACTGGATTCCATTTCTGTTGTTTTGAGTTTTTTTTCAGAATCCAATCTATGGCCAGTAGAAAGAGAAATGGAGACAGAAGGCATCCCTGCCTTACTCCTGTTCTTATTTCAAATGCTTCTGTAAGTTGTCCTTCATGCACCACACTACATTTCGTTCCTTCATACATTGTCTTTATCAGGTTAATAAACTTTATGGGAATTCCGTAATGACTCAGCAACTTCCAAAGCATTCTTCTGTCTAAACTATCAAATGCCTTTTCGTAATCTAAGAATCCAATATAAAGTGGGGATTTTAGTTCTAGACTTTGTTCAACTATTATACGTAGAGTAGTTATTTGATCAGCACATGATTTGTTCTTCCTAAGACCTGCTTGTTCATCTCTCAAATGTTTCTCTATGGCCTCTTTTAGTCTCTCCAGAATGAATCTGCTTAATATTTTCCCTGGCACTGATAGTAGCCATAATTCCCCTATAATTTGTGCACTCCTGTAAACTTCCTTTCTTTGGTAGTTTGATCATATAACCTTCTTTCCAGTATTTAGGTATTTCTTCCCTCTCCCAAATTGTATCTAATAGATTATGTAACATCTTGGTAGAGGTGTTAATATCTGCTTTGATGGCTTCCGAAGGAATTTCATCTGGTCCTGTGTTAATAGCTTGATGGCTTTCATTATTTCTTCTTTGCTTGGTTTTCCGCAGTTAACGTGTAACTCTTCTTCTGCCGGTAGTATATCTAGAGGATTATTTGAACCGGATCTGTTCAAAAGTTCTTCAAAGTGCTCCTTCCATCTCTCCATTTGTTACCTTATATTACTAAACTGATTTCCTTTCTTATCTTTAATAAAGGCATTGATCTGTTTGTATTTTCCACTTAATTTCTTTGTGCAGTTGTACAGTTTTTTTTTCATATTCCCTATATTTGCTGCTTCTTGTGCCTTTTTAGCTAGTTCATCTATATATTTCATCTTATCACTTTTAATGTATCTTCTCACTTCTTTGTTCACCTCTGTGTAAGCTTCTTGTGTCTTTGCTTTATTACTTCTCGTTTTGCTTTTATTTATGTCTCCTTTTTCTATTTTATTTCTATATATTTTTTCTATTTTGTTTCTATATATTTTTCTATTTTGTTTCTATATTTTTTTCTATTTTGTTTCTATATATCTTTTCTATTTTGTTTCTATATATTTTCTTCTATTTTGCTTCTATATATTATTTCTGTTTTGTTTCTATATATATATTTTCTATTTTGTTTCTTTATATTATTTCTGTTTTGTTTCTATATATATATTTTCTATTTTGTTTCTATATATTATTTCTGTTATGTTTCTATATATTTTTTCTATTTTGTTTCTCTATATTTTTTTCCACTTCTCCTTTTAATAACCTAATCAAGAATTCCCCAAACTGACAGTTATATGGCTTATGTTGCTGCCTTCAAAAAGGAAGATTGGAAGTAAGAAGTTATTTGGTGAATTTCGTTTCAACTTACAAACAGCTTTCAAAACATTTGTTTTCTTTCGATAATTGACGATGACAAAGTTTGACTATATCATCATCATCATCAAGTACCGGGCCTGCTGGCGTAGGTCATCATGTCTCCAAAATAATGGCCAAAAAATGATGATTGTTTCTTCCTAATATTGGAAATTAGCTCTCTTTTTGCTTTCACCTCTTTCAGAACATTTTCATTACTCTTTTTAGCTGTCCATGGTATTTTCAACATTCTTCTGTAAAATCACATCTCTTACAGACTCCAGTGTTTTTCTTGTCTGTAGTCCTATTGTCCATGATTCACATCCATATGTTAAGACTGGCACTACATATCTTTTTGGCTCAATAGCTTTTCTATTACCTGACTAAAATCCGTCAGATTGACTTTTCTTTTTGATGGATGAAGAAGCAAAAGTGGATGGAACGATAAAAATTAAAATGAATCAATAAAGAAGTGTTTGAACGCAGAACAAACACACAGCAGAGGTTCAGAAAATTAAATGAAGCAACCATAGATCTCCCGCAACATTTAACAACGAAAATGACTGAAGTATTAAACCTTATTGTGCTCAGCCGCACACAGTTGTTTGTTATTAATACTTCAATTGATTTGTTCATTTGTGTTTCTCATGACACATAAAATAGACACACTTCTTCTATTATCCAGTTAAAGTAATTATACGCAGCTGTTTCTTAAAATGTTAAAACTTTTGTGGTTGAAAATCGAAAGATTCCAAGAAATAAAAAAAATTGTGTCAATATTTGATATTTAAAAAAAATTGCGTTAACTACTAAAATATAATTCATAGATAATATATTTATTCTAAAATATTCACAGATAAATATTTATTATAAAACATTCATAGATAAATATTTATTCTAAAACTTTCATAGATAATTATTTATTCTAAAAAAATTCACAGATGAATATTATTCGAAAACGTTCATAGATAAATATTTATTCTAAAACATTCATAGATAAATATTTATTCTAAAACGTTCATAGATAAATATTTATTCTAAAACATTCATAGATAAATATTTCTTCTAAAGTTAACTAACAACTTTACTCTTCGTGTTTGAAATAACATTTTACAAACATTTCCATAAAATACAATTTAAGAATGAGTAGATTGTACTATATTAAGGACATCATCGCTAAACGGTACAAAATGTCCAAGATAAGAACTAAAATGCCACTTTGAGATAAAAACAAACATCTGTGCAAAATAATTTACCGGTTCCTTCTCCTTTGCAATTTAACGGAAAAAAAACATGCAAAAGAATTCTAACAAATAATTCATAATTATTTATGCTGTTTTAATGTTATAGATTCATTGATAAATCGATACTAACAATCTTAAATATATCTATCATACAATATCAGCATAATGTATCCGAAGCGTGCTTAATGAATAACTTATGTAGCGTAAAGTAAACCATACATTTCATCGCTGGGAATTGTTACTCACAGAAGCCATTTTTTCAAAAAGGTTGTCAAATTTTGCAATTAACATTTGCCCTTGATCGTATTTATTTTTCTTTAACACTGAGCACACATTTTATGATTCCTTTTCAAAATGCAATCCTTATTTTACAATAAGTGCTTTTCCGTGCTAATCAATATTCAAAAATTGGTGTAGATTATTTCGTTATAGGCCGAGGCACACTTTATAGACATAACGAAAGCTTCGTAAAAGTTGATAAGAAAGTAAAAGGTAAGTAAATTTGGAAGAAATAAAAGTATTAGTTAAAATTTGCGCACACATAATCTGATATATTCAGGTGTTCTTAGTTTGATAGGCGGTTATGGTTATAGAAGGCCCCGGTATCACTGCAAACGGATTAAAATCCATAATTGCTCAACCGCCCGTGCCAGTGGAATCATCCGAATTACTAACTCATCTCCCAAACAAAGAAAGGTAGCTGTAGTCCCAATCATAGCAGTCTCAGCACACGCCAAAAGACATAAGTGCGAAACCGCACAGAAAGTGAACATAGCCATCTGTTCTACATCATCATCATCATCAAGTACCGGGCCTGCTGGCGTAGGTGATCATGTCTCTCCACAACTTTCGATCTCGGCAGCTATTTATCATTTCTGTTGTTGACCTTCTGCCAAGCCATTCTCTTAAGCTGTTATTTTTTCTCTTTGCTTCCCTCTATCTCTTCGTCCCTCAATTTTTCCGGTTGTTACAATATATTCCAGTTGTTCTCCATCATACGATATCATCATCCATCATAAACAATCGAAATATCGAAACACGATCAAAACGGATGAAACACACAGCTTACAATGTGCACAGAGCACTTAACTCAGTAGCTCATGCAACAAGCCGAACTAGGAATATGAGGAAACTTCAACAAGGAACACTTTTCAGACATAGCCTTTAATGGTTCCTGCCACCTATCCACCATTTTGACCGGAAGTTCACATCCTCCTGAAATGATATTCGGACTGCGTTGTAATGTGTCTGGAAGTAAATGATTGCATTTTGTCACTGATGCTATTATTGATCTGCTCATTAGTGTTTTCCCAAGAAGATAAAACACGCAAACTTACGATATTATAAATTTAACGTGATTAGAAGAAGTTGTATCTCAAAGTTTCAAAAATTTTGTGGCTAAAAATTGAATATCGCATCACCCGACAACTCTCAGACTTCGCAATGTTTTATATTTTTATTATTCGTAACACAAACGACTAAAATATCATCAATAAATAAATATGTGTTTTAACTAAACATTGCACTTTTTTCTGTGTGGTGTCACAAATTGAAACCACTCCCATAATATATCAATTTTAAGAATGATGGGAATGTGGAAGACCAAACTAGACTTAGGACATCTTCAGTAACAAATGTTGCACAATTTACAAGTTAAAAAAAAAAATTGGGGGTTACATAGTTTTTTATATTTTAATATTTAAAAAAATAATACCCTTATGGGGTATATAGTGTTAGTGACCATAGTTTTCTACGACCGTGGCACATTTTTAGGTGATGTGGTCGGTATCATGCTAGGCCGCCTTTACAGAGAAGAATCTCTGGATCCCATTTTTTAGAGGCTGGACCACGGAGCCTTGTCGGTCCGAAAATAAAAAATCCTACCACTGCTGGAGATCGAACCCGGACCCTTATGGTCGGGAAGCGAGCTCACTTTCCACTCAGCCATCGAGGCTCCGTACACAATTTACAAGAAAATAACTAAAATTCTAAATTGTGATGGAAACAAGCAGGTTGTGGAAGAGCTGAGAGAGTCCCGTTATCGAGCTTTCGGAAACAGTACCAAGGACCTTGCAGAAGTTCGAGAGTTCGTGCAGGAAGATAAATCGTCTGTGAAATCAATCGTCTCATCATCATCATGTAGTATTAATTTCTCTCTCCTTTCTTATTTCTACATCCTACTTTCCTAGCCCTCAACTTGATCATCTAACATGTAGTTATAGTTAATTGTGCTTCACCGTTTGTTGTCGTTGTCCCTGTATTCTGAAGAAGGCCACAGGCCGAAACGTCAGTATTGTGTTGTGTTCCTTCCTTGTAAAGCTGTCATCATACTTTGGAGTGTTTAGCACACCATACCACTGGCTCTGTGAAATCAAGCCAGAGATTTGGGCGCTAATAGTCACTGTCGGAGTACAATGATATGGGTCTTACATACAAGAACAGAAAAAAAAAAAAAAACTAGAAAAAAAAGCTGTTTAAAGAAATTCCAATTAATTCAAATCCTGAAAATAGATCCGTATTAAGACAATTGGATACCACAAACTGTTTATGCGCATGCGGCATTGATCCATAATCTTTTATCAACAATGGTGTGCCTATTCGGATAATCGCTGCGAACATTTTTTTTCTGTAGCGACGCATGCGCATTTAATCCTGGGATATTCAAGTAAAGACCTATTTCCGAACCACGCAATTATTGAACAATTACGTTTATCCATTTTGTTTTTCATGAAACGAGTGCATCGATATCACGTGAAAAGTTGAGTAAATTACGGTTTTGATATCTCTTTTTACAGTGCAGATATCTACTCTAGATAACAACTTAAAAGCATTTGTAAAATATCGATATCACATGAACAATTGAGTGGATTATACTTTGACTATCTCTTAGAAGGCAGATTCGTTCAAAACATTGAAGAAATTATCGTTACTTTGAATGTTTATTAGACAATAGTGGCCAATCATTGATGAGTTATTTGTACATCAATGTAAAAAAAGTATTTACTTTACTTACTTTATTGTCCTCTCTTTTTTGTCCCTATGTAACAGTAGAAGACTAGGGTTAATAGTTTAAATCTTTCATTCTTTCTGACGTTCACTCGATGACTACTGAAAAGATTGATAGTTATTAGAACTATCAGAATGATAACACCTCATGATTTCTGATATAAAAATAGAATGTCTTCGTCATTCACACTTGGAGACGTTAAGTGAGCGTAGATACATTGCGTTCTGGTTTATTTGCGCCGTTCGACCCAACATATCCGACTTCAGTACGGTATTTTTCAGTACCATGGTTGCCTTCTCTCTCCGATCCCTGCTAGCTTGGTTAAATTAGTATGCCTCTAGAGGCACCAGAAAGAAGTGAAATAGGGTTTTGATGCTTCACTGATCCTGGTGCAAGCCGTCAGCTATGAGTCGCTGACAGCTTCCAGTTCTGGTGCGCTCTAGCTTCCAAATTTCGAGCTCACAGTTGTTAGTCGATATATTATGTGGCACAGTTTTAATTTAGAAATATGCATTCTTTATTTATACGAGTTTATATTACATTATTTTAATGTTATATTATATAAGCTAGGTGCACATTTTTAAAGTCTGGTCGGCTTGATCAAATCCACAATCACATCAGGTTCTGCAGCCAGAGCTGGGATCTCTGTTTTTATGTTACATAAGAAGCTTCTCTGCTCCAGTTCCCTTTTCAGCAATTCCTTTTATTAATGCTTATAGCTCGTAATTTACCATACATTATTAATAATAATATTTTTTTTTATTTCAATAGAATCTTCAATAAAATCTATGATCATAAACAAAGAAAATTTTCAAGACTTACAATTAAATATCACAGTTGATGGAATACATCTGGAGACAGTCCAGAGCTACAACTACCTGGGACATACTATAACCAATGATGGAAAATGGAAATTGAAATAAACAAAAGAATAGGTATGGCAAAAAGTAATTTTAATGCCATGAAAAATATACTAACAACAAAACAAATAACAGCAGGGCTCAAACTTAGAATGACAAAATGTTACAACTTCTTAGTATTCCTGTATGGTGCAGAAACATGGACATTAGACGAGAAAACAGAACAGAAAATTGAAGCCTTTGAAATGTGGATTTATAGAAGAATAGGTAGAATTGGTTGGAAAGAAAATCAACTGAAAATAAAAAGAGAACTACTAAATACAATTAAAATAAGACAAATGAAATTTTTGGGGCATGTTAAAAGACACAACAGCCTACTAAAAGTAATATTGGAAGGGAAAATACAAGATAAAAGAGGCAGAGGCAGACCACGACTAACATGGACGAGTAACATCAAAATATGGACAAGTCAATCTATGACAGCCTGCACCATCAAAACAAGAAACACAGTAGAATGACGATACATGGTAGCCAACCTTCGTTGCGGAGAAGGCACTCGATGATGATGATGAGAATCTTGCACGCCAGTGCTATGCTGTTCGTGCTCTATGGTAAGATCTTCTGTATTCAAGCAACAGGTAGAATCGGTAGCCTAGCAACCTACCGGACTGAACTAACAACGTTCGGACAGCCCGTGTTCGATTCCCTTTGCAGCTGACTTCATGAGAGAGTCTGGAATCCTACTCTGATTGAGTCTTGATCGCAGAGAGAGAGAGAGAGAGAGAGAGAGAGAGAGAGAGAGAGATTCCCTTTGGAGGCAGTGTGAGTTGTACTGGGTGCCAGGATATAGTACTCTGAATAGGTGAGGAATGCCGCCTCGCATCGTGAGTTTCGATACTTGAAGCGACACTAACCGGAAGTCTCTGAACACTTCTGAATAGGTGGCCGAGCACATCTGGGTGAAAACTCGATTTCTAAGACTGCGATTAAATTCTCGTGATTTACCTTTAATCAAGCAACAGGTGGTGGTGGTAATGAACAAGCATGATGCTGATAGTTCTATTTATCTTTTTTACTTTTTCTTCTGTCCTTCCTCATTTACTTCTTAGCGTCGAGTATATAAGGTTTCCTGTCTTTCGCTCTTAAGTTGCCTTCTTCTGCTATTATTTTTTTCCCATTTATCTCTAATAGGCAAATCCAAAGGACTCAGCGTTCATAGCAGAAAGACGGAGGTAATGGTAACAACAAAGAAAGAGACATCGCCTCAGTGCAAAATAAGGACATGTGGAACAATATTAAAACAGGTAAATGAATTTAAATATTTGGGAACTTTGTTAACCTCAGACGGAAGATGTACAAAAGAGGTGAGATGCAGAATGGCTCAGGCAAAAGAAGCTTTCCAAAAAATGAGGAAGATACTATGCAATCCATTTTTGTCAATAGAAACAAGAAAAAGTGTTCTTAAATGTTATGTAGAGCTAGTTTTAACATATGGATGTGAATAATGGACAATAAGACAACAGACAAGAAAATACTGGAGTCTGTAGAAATATGATTTTACAGAAGAATATTGAGAATACCATGGACAGCTAAGAATAGTAATGAAAACGTTCTCAAAGAGGCCAAAGCAAAAAGAGAGCTCATTTCTAATATTAGGAAGAAACAATAATCATTTTTTGGCCATGTAATGAGAAGAGAACAGCTGGAATATATTGTAACGACTGGGAAAATTGAGGGACGAAGAGATAGAAGGGAGCAAATAGAAAAGATACCAGACAGCTTAAGAGAATGGCTTGGCAGAAGGTCAACAACAGAAATGATAAATTACTGTCGTGATCGAAAGTTGTGGAGAGACATGATCACCTACGCCAGCAGGCCCGGTACTTGATGATGATGATATCTCTAATTTTCTATCAATCCATCTTTTCTATCGTTGACCTTTGGGTCTGGTGTATTCGCAACGTGTATTGAAGGCTCGTTGTGTTGCGTTTTGATCTTTCTATCGTATCACTTTGCCATACCATCTTATCTGTTGCTTCGTTATGTGGTGAATGACATATATTATTCTATAGTTCTATTTACTGGAACAAATATAGGCTTGTGGTGTTTGTTTGTGATGGTCTCCCACCCATCATTGCCGTTATGTTTGAATTTGTCACTATATTATCAATACTACCAAAATATTTTAAACTTACAGTGGCTGAGTGGTAAGTATGCTCGCCTCCTGGTCAGAAGGCTCCGAGTTCGATCCCCTGAAGTGGTGGATATCTTTTCAGACCGTAAAGGCTCCAGGTTCACCGAACCTCTAAAAATGTGTACCGTACATTTTTCTTGGAAGTAAAGGCGGTCTGGCGTGATACCGGCCACATAACCAAAAAATGTTCAGAGGTCATTGAAAAATATGATACGTAGCATCATATTCCCCATACGGCTAGCAAGACAAGAAGAGAACCGTTACTTGACTTTATTAAGAAAGAGGCGCTAATTATTGGCCAGAAGGATTTCCAGAAGGAAGCCAGAAGAAAGTGCAATTCCTAGATATGGCCTTGGGTTTACTCAGCCTCTGTAAATGAACACTGGTTGTTTTTTTTTCCTGAGAATTTATGGCCGCTGAACGTGGAGCCGATTAATCCGCCCATAAATATGCAGCTGATCAATGAAGGACATGGATAGTGTGTTCCCCATACGCATCTAAGCGTTGGCTGAACCCTTGATACATAAACGGTTATCGTCAGAATCCTTTTATTGTTTTAGGCAGAGTTATCGCATTGTGAATAGCGTCAATTGTAAGATTCTGTTTCGTATATGTCCCTAATTAAAAATAGCTAAATTCTAAATTAAATTAAAGAAGACATGAAACACAACATAACATGTACTGTTTATTACTACTGCTCTAACATTTGAACATAATACTTTTACATTTCCAGGAACGTTATTCTGAAGTTAACGAATTAAATAATATAAACTTTGAATGATTGTTTTCCTGTATGTTTTAAGCCACCTATATTTCAGTGATTATTAAAGAACTGAAAGCAAACATTATTGTCTAAAACAATTGGAACCACCCACTAACTATCCTCCTGATTACTACATTCCTTAGCTAAATCAGGCATACGTTCATTATTCAGCAACCTCAATTTGAAAGCTTAAGTCTATTCTATTCTATTCTATTCTATTCTATTCTATTCTATTCTATTCTATTCTATTCTATTCTATCCATGGAATTAGTTTCATCGTAGCCAGGAATTCCCCATATCTGTTCCATCACTTATAACAGAAATTCTCAAAATGCATCGGTAAATTCCGTTGAGAAGATCGCTCTGTGCAAGTCCTACGCGAATGTCCAGACGACGATTGCAAACATCGTTATTTGTTTGTTATTTATTTATTTCTTTTTTTCGTTCGCCAGCTTTTACCTCTGACGAAGTCCCTAGAGACTAGGAACTGAATTTTGCATGTTAATCCATTTTTCCCTGGCAGCCGTGTGAACAGGGGTCCCTCGCAGCACAGGCAGATAATCCCGTCTTCGGTGGTACTCATATTTTTTTTCCGTCGATGAGTAATTGACGTTTCAAGCCGGACCTCACCGCTGAGATCAGGGGTGGTTGCCGCAGAGAGAAATCGTAAATAAAAATCCCAACTAGCCGGGATTTAAACCCATAACCTCTCCGTCTCTCCATCTTGCCTTGAGACCAACCAGTCCTTCATTTGCCTGTTATGACATGCACGGCAGGTAACAGTGGCTCTATTCTTCTAGCCCTTTGTCGTGAGGGTCCCTGTAGCCACACGTGGGACTTAATCACAAACCAATCGAGCTTGATATTAAAATGTAGAAAGTAAGGTTTGCTTGTAATAGAGGTAAAGATTACACTCTATCGCCATTCACCATGTAATGTTGTGATCTTGTACAATGAGGTCTAATACTTTACTCTCAAATAACAGAAGCTACAGTGCCTCTTTTATCTATTGGCAAAAGCTTTTATTTTATTCATTAAGTAAAAAACAAACTTTTAATATTCTTATTGCGCAGAGATATTGTATTAATGTCATTAAAACATATATTGCATTTCTTTCACTATACATACATAACTATTCCTTTTTTTTATAAACACATATTCTATTGCATTAATTTAACACATTGATTCTTCTCATTTCTTTGTACACGAAGACTATTATTTTCACTACAGAATGATTTTATTAATTTCATTAAACACTGAGATTTCAATTCTTTTACTATACATAATGGAGTCGTGATAGCTCAGTGGTTAGTGAACTGGACTACAAAGGACAAGAGGTAGGGTTCGAGCCCAAGCGACGGCTTCCGGTTCACCAAGCCTCTAATGGGTACCGGATTTTTTTTCTGGGAAAGTAAAGCGGCACGGGCGTAATACCGACCACATTACCCCACAAATCATGTGCCGAAGGTCTGAAAATTTATGGTCACTAACACCATATTCCCTATACACCTCTTGGCGTGACGGGGATACGTTACTTTTTTTTTTATTATTCATAATCTATTCCTTACATAAAGTATATATATTTTATTCCTTTCACTAAAAACACATATATTCTGTTTCTATCACTAAACGCACAGATCTTGTTCTCTTCACTCCATAAACTTCAATTGAGCAGTGGCTAGATGCTGGTCTACTAAGGACAAAGTTTTGGGCTCAATCTTGACCTCTGGCTTCGAGGTTCCCCGAGCCTTACATGAGTACCGGCTTAATTTATGTATAGGAAAAGCGCACTGGTGTAATGCTGTCCCCATTACCCAGAAATGGGCCGATATTAAAAAGAAATATGGACAATAACAATACATTTCCTTTTTTTTAAATCTATCTATTCTTTTTTCTTTCTCTTCTTTTTATATTAGATTCATTTAATCAGACAGCTGACTTCATGAGAGAGTCTGGAATCCAACTCTGATTGAGTCTTGATCACACACACACAGAGAGAGAGAGAGAGAGAGAGAGAGAGAGAGAGATTAGATTCTTCCTCTTTTCTTCATCTTCGTCTCCTTTTTATCCTAGTGTTTTCCCTCTTCTCTCTGTCCTGATCCTTCTTTTCTTCTTATATGTTCTTCTACTTCTTCTCCTTGTCCATCTTATTTTCATTTTTCTTCTCCTTTTTTCGTTTTCTCCTCCTTTATCCTTTTTCTTCTTCCTCTTTTTTTCTTTTTTGTCTTCTCTTCTTTTTTCTTTGTTATTCTGCTTTTTTCATTTTTCTTTTTTTTGTTATTATTTTTTCCTTTTCATTTGTTGCTGTTGTACAGAATTCCAATTCCTTTCAATTCATGCAACACTTTTCTGTTAGCTGTCGCTGTACATCTTTCATTCTTTTAATTACCGAACCCGAAATCTCCCTAATACGTCCCACTGAAAAGCTCACGGCCACTTTCAAATGCAGTGTTAACCGCATTTCGTGTGGGTAGCCAGCCCTGTAGCGCAGGCTAAGCCCTAGTAATATCTGGTTTAAGAACGTTCAGACCAGAAAAATTACCTTGACTTCATTTGAAGCTCACTGCTCGCCCTTGAATGTCACATCAGCTCGCGTCGAATTTAAAATGAAAATAAAAATAATTCGAAGTAATTTCCATTCAATGTTGAGTAAACGCTTTCCTGTGTTAAATGTATTCAGAGTTGATGTGTTGGCATGGGTAAGTGAGGATATGTTTTAACGCTTGAAAAGCGGCTTATTGAGGCGATGTGTTTAGGAAACGATTGAAAAATATGAGTATTGATTTGAAAAAGAAATCGATATAAAACATTTGTGGCTGACACATGGGTAAGTTATTTTCAATCCCACGAGAAGGAATATTTTGATACAGGTCATGTAGGACAGACTCGTTAATCTGGTAAGACTGCTTTCCTAGGAGAATCTATCTCTGACTACAAATAACTGCTGCCTTCCAGAAGGGTGATGAAAAGCTCACAGTCATATTTAGTGATAGGCCTGTACGCAACTCTACTAGCGTGACGCCAACGGTTTAGGTTCAGCTTTACGAGAAGGGGCAGTCGGGAGTTGAATTACGTAAGTCTTCTATGGGTCCTATAGATGAACACGTCATTGGTGATGTCATGTTAGCATTTGCAAGCAAGCTGTCTCGAAAGGTGTCTGCGTGAAAGTCAAAAGCTTGAGAAAATGCCAACATAATCATCTGTTGAAGATGACAGCAGTAGATCACAAGATGCACAAAACAGTGCAACGATATCAGATAATAATTAGTGCACAATAAATATACAAGTGAGCGAAGAAAAAAACACTTCTCAAGAAATTGGATAAAGAATGCATGATGATAGTTCCAGTAGCTTACTGGTTACCCAAAGACTGCTGATCATTTATCATGGTCGTTGAAATCAAACTCGTACAAGATTTAACTCATTTCTCTTGGTCGCTTAAATCTAACTAGTACAAGACTTAAATCATTTCTCTTGGTCGCTTAAATCTAACTAGTACAAGACTTAACTCATTTCTCTTGGTCGCTTAAATCTAACTAGTACAAGACTTAAAATCATTTCTCTTGGTCGCTTAAATCTAACTAGTACACGACTTAAATCATTTCTCTTGGTCGCTTAAATCTAACTAGTACAAGCCTTAACTCATTTCTCTTGGTCGCTTAAACCTAACTAGTACAAGACTTAAATCATTTCTCTTGGTCGCTTAAATCTAACTAGTACAAGACTTAAATCATTTCTCTTGGTCGCTTAAATCTAACTAGTACAAGACTTAAATCATTTCTCTTGGTCGCTTAAATCTAACTAGTACAAGACTTAACTCATTTCTCTTGGTCGCTTAAATCTAACTAGTACACGACTTAAATCATTTCTCTTGGTCGCTTAAATCTAACTAGTACAAGCCTTAACTCATTTCTCTTGGTCGCTTAAACCTAACTAGTACAAGACTTAAATCATTTCTCTTGGTCGCTTAAATCTAACTAGTACAAGACTTAAATCATTTCTCTTGGTCGCTTAAATCTAACTAGTACAAGACTTAAATAATTTCTCTTGGTCGCTTAAATCTAACTAGTACAAGACTTAACTCATTTCTCTTAGTCGCTTAAACCTAACTAGTACAAGCCTTAACTCATTTCTCTTGGTCGCTTAAATCTAACTATCGCTTAAATCTAACTAGTACAAGCCTTAACTCATTTCTCTTGGTCGCTTAAATCTAACTAGTACAAGACTTAACTCATTTCTCTTGGTCGCTTAAATCTAACTAGTACAAGACTTAACACTTTATTCTCGAAATCTAATTTTTGCATCCTGAACAATGATAGTGACACTCTCCAAAGAATCTCATAAAGGCGATGAAATACGCATTTCTTGTCATACCTACTCAGAATTCGTAACTGATGCCAAACATAAGTATTAAAAAGAAAAGAGAATAGAAACCTCTGAAATGTATATTTTTAGAATTAAAAGCGTTGTGTGAACATAGAAAGTAAACACGTAATGATTTTTTGCAATGAATAAAAATGAAGATAAAAATGTTAAACAAAAAAAATAATTCGAACATGAGATATATTTTTTTTTTATTGTATTAGATACAAATTAACGTACTGAAAATCTAATTAATGCTGAAAATACGGAAACATTTTCTGTACTGAGACGGCACACGATGATATTGACGTCAAGTTCTAAAGTTGAAACCTCAGGTGCTCTTGAAACAATCGTGCTAGCTTTTCATCGTTTCAGCAGATTCAGAGTGGGCACGATTATAAATCCACATAATGTTCTCGAAGAGCTGAGCCCTTCTAATGTCCCCATTTACTCGTGACGAAACAGCCAGACTGAACATAATGAAGCAAGGAATGGCAGGCCCACAAAAAATGCATCCAAGCACAAAATAATAAACCAACCGACGACTTCCGGTTCACCCAGCCTTTAATCGGTACCGGATTTTTTTCTGGGAAAGTAAAGCGGCATGGGCGTAATACCGACCACATTACCTCAAAAATCATGTGCTGAAGGTCTGTAACATTTATGGTCACTAACACCATATTACCTATATGCCACTTGGCGTGACAGGGGCTATTTACTTCATTTATTTATTTTTTTTTTTTTACAAAATAATAATAATGATAAAAAAAAAAGTTTTTCTACTTTTTTTTTTTTTAAAGTTTATGAAGATATTGTGGTTTTGTTCATATTTTTCAACGACCAACAGTACATTGTAATAGACGTACAATCTTACATATGTCTGGGCAGTAATATAGACAAAGCATTTGTTGCACTGGGAAACATATGAAAATCCAAAGAAATTAAGTTAAATACACAAATAAAAATTGTCAAGTCAAATGTTAAGTTGGTCCTATTATATCGCTGTGAAACATGGAGAACAGTAAAATTGACAATCATGAAGATACAGACTTTCATTAATGGATGCTTACCAGTCAAATGCCAGTGGATAAAGAGATACAGCGAAGATGATGGCGCTGGATAGGACACACACTACGGAAGCCAACTGAGAGTATTACAGAACAGGCCCTTTTTTTGGAATCCCCAGAGGAACAGACAAAGACGAAGACCAAGGAATTCTTGGAGAAGACAGATAGAAGCATAGATGCAGATGATGGGGAAGACATGGAATGATCTTAATAGATTGGCAAAAAACAGAACAACTTGGAAAGTGTTTGTTGAAGACCTATGCTCCACTGGGAGCTAGATTATATATTATGCTAAATAGGTAGAAGAAGAAGAAGAATATAGACATAGAGGGAGGAACAAAGAATGATGCCAAAATAAGGATATCAAAAGCAAAAGGTGCATTTCTTGCACTGGAAAACATGGAAATCCAAATAAATTAAGTTAAACACACACAATTAAACTACATTGTGAAGTCACTCCTATAATATGGCTGTAAAACACGGAGAACAACAAAAATGACAATCATGAAGATACAGACATTCATTAATGGATGCTTGCGCAGAATAAAAGGATGAAATCGGCAGGACAAATTCACTAACATGGAATTAATGAAATGTACCAGTCAAATACCAGTGGACAAAGAGATATAGCGAGGACGACGGCGCTGGATAGGACACATACTGCGGAAACCAACTGATAGTATTACACAACATGCCCTTTTCTGGAATCCCCAAAGAAAAAAAAAAGAGGAACACCCACAAATTCTTGGAGAATACAGATGAAAGCAAAGATGAAGATGATTGGAAGAAGGCATATAATATATATATACATGTTATAAATGGAATATAAAAGAATGGTAAGAAACAGAACAGCATGGAAAGTGTATGTTGAAGACCTATGCTCCACAGTGAGCTGAAAGGTAGAAGACGAAGAATAACAGCACATTGTATGCGTATTGTGGTCAGCACCAAGCCAGGCTGTCCTATCTGATCAGAAACACACAATCTCTTGTACCCACTTTTAGAAACTGGCGAGTACCAATGCTGTGTTTGTCCCTGTCGCTACAACTTAGAATTGAACCATAGACCTTCAGGTCAGTAGCGAGCGGATTAATCATTCAGCCACCACAACTTTACCTTCCTAAATGGTGTCTCCAGAAAGCCAGCCAGGAGCCACAGACAACTATAGAGACGGCCAAAGGACAGATAGAGAAACACAGGAAAACCTCCACTCACTGACAACTGAAAACCAACACAATAGTCTGTATAAAGTTCTATTTAGAACTTTTCTAGTTTATTCTGTTCTATTTTATATGTTCTATTTTGTTCTGTTATATTGTATTCTATTCTCTTCTTTTCTTTGACAATACATTGTCCTCCAAGAACATCGAACAACGCCGTAATTCTATTCTATTCTATTCTATTCTATTCTATTCTATTCTATTCTTCTATTCTATTCTATTCTATTCTATTCTTTCAAACTTTCAGTTGGTACAGAAAGCATTAATACGATCCCCCAAATCAGCATTGAACATATGCTTCGTGTAATCCTCTTTCATTTGTGTATGTTTATGTATATATTTATGAATGTCTCTCACTCTCTCTCTCTCTATATATATATATATATAAATATATATATACATATACATATATAAACTATCTTTACGACACATAGTACCATTACTGGTGTATGTGGGGGGGGGGGGGCAACGATAGAACCAGAGGGATAAAGGCCGCTTGGTCAAGCTGTCGCCACGACGTGTGTGGTTCTGGATTTTTATTTCACCCCCGATAGAAAAAAAAATCCTTTCTGTCTACCACGAGCTTCGGACACCGTACGTCAGCTTTTCAGCTAACGTAACGGTGATTTTAGCCGCACGGTCACGCGCTGCTCATATATATATATCTTCTACCTTTCAGCTCCCTGTGGAGCATAGGTCTTCAACAAACACTTTCCAAATCGTTCTATTTCTTGCCATTCTTTTAAGATCGTTCGATTACTTCCCCATCATCTTCATCTCTGCTTCCATCTGTCTTCCCCAAGAATTCCTTTGTCTTCCTCTTTATCTTTTTTCCCTGGGGATTCCAAAAAAGGGCATGTTGTGTAATACGCTCAGTCATTCCTACATACATTGTTCTTATTAGTTTAATAAACTTTGTGAGGATTCCGTAATGACTCAGCAACTTCCATAGTATTTCTCTGTCTAAACTATCAAATTCTTTTTCGTAATATTTGCATCCAATATAAAGTGGGGACTGTAGTTCTAAACTTTGTTCAACTATTACACGTAGGGTAATTATTTAATAAGCACATAATTTGTTCTTCCTAAAACTTGCTTGTCCATCTCTCAAATGTTTCTCTATGGCCTTTTTAGTCTCTCCAGAATGATTCTGCTTAGTATTTTCCTGACACTGATAGTAGCATAATTCCCCTATAATTTGTGCACTCATGTAAACGTTATTTCTTTGGTAGTTTGATTATATAACCTTCTTTCCAGTCTTTAGGTATTTCTTCCCTCTCCCAAATTTTATGTAATAGGTTATGAAGCAATTTGGTAGATGTGTTTATATCGGCTTTGATGACTTTTGAAGGAATTTTATCTGATCTTGTGAGTTTACATTTTTTTCGTCTTGAAGTCGGATGTGTTGGGTTGAACGGCGCAAATCAGAGTTATTGCTGCAAACTATAGCACAACGCAGACACGCCCAAACATCATTTCAAAGGCGAATAACGAATATGTGTACTCATTTGTCATCGGGATAATGCAAGCAAGCATCACATTTGTTTCACACCGGTAGCTGTTATCAAGTGATCCCCACAATACACGCAGTTATTCTTCAACTTCAGAAGTATTCTGTTCGTTTTTTTTTATCGTCGAGAGTTTTGATGTTGTTGGGTAGATATCTATTCTCTATCGTCGAGAGTTTTGGTGTTGTTGGGTAGATATCTATTCTCTATCGTCGAGAGTTTTGGTGTTGTTGGGTAGATATTAATTCTCTATCGTCGAGAGTTTTGATGTTGTTGGGTAGATATCTATTCTCTATCGTCGAGAGTTTTGATGTTGTTGGGTAGATATCTATTCTCTATCGTCGAGAGTTTTGATGTTGTTGGGTAGATATCTATTCTCTATCGTCGAGAGTTTTGATGTTGTTGGGTAGATATCTATTCTCTATCGTCGAGAGTTTTGATGTTGTTGGGTAGATATCTATTCTCTATCGTCGAGAGTTTTGATGTTGTTGGGTAGATATCTATTCTCTATCGTCGAGAGTTTTGATGTTGTTGGGTAGATATCTATTCTCTATCGTCGAGAGTTTTGGTATTGTTGGGTAGCTATTTATTCTCTATAAATTATTCCGGGCTGGCGGTCACTTCTGGCCTGCACTCTTCTATTTCCATCTGCAGGGGATTTTGAATGTGGACAGATTCCAAACATGACCTCCTATTTTTATGCCGTTATCAGAAAAGGTTAGATACGAATCTCACTGCCCAGAGAACCAGGGGAAGATAAACCTAAAAAGTAACCACGGATTAAATTTGTGAAAAATCCCCACCTCCTGTAATAGGAATAGAACCCTGGACCGTCTTGTCTAGTGGCTGGCGCCTAATTTTAAGATCAGCCAGTCCCTCATTTAAGTATTACAATAAGAGAAAGAGAAAAAATGGGAAAAAGCTAATGAAAACAATGAAAATCGACAACAAGAAATGCAGTAGCATTTACAGTTGAACGATTAGTTAGTGATGGCCAAAGTTGTATATATTTTAAGAGTTAGTGAAAATGCGGTTTGAAAAAAATAAAAGAATGGAAGGAATAAAAAAAAACAGTCACGCATTTTGCCTAACATGAGACATGGTTTAGGGTTAGTACTTTGTTTAACCATCGACATGCACTAAACAATTTAGTCAGCGCAACGAGTGTGACGGCGACATGTTCATTCCAGAAAAATAATTTCAAGAAATCTATGGCCGGGTGTACTTTAATCCCGTCCATCTGGATGGAACTCGATTTTTGATTTAAATTGCCAGTTCACTAGCAACTGTTGTTCTGTGACTTCCGTGAGTAAATCAAGTGAAAGGAAATTACTTAAATGTTCAAAATGTGACCGCTAAACGCTATCAAGTGAATGAATTTATAGCGTTAGCGAATCTGACATAAGCAGGACTTTACTCTAAATCTTTGTATAGCTTCTTGAAGCGAGCGAGTGGAGAAGGAAATTTGGGACATACACAATGCACTTCTGAAATGTAATAGGAGTTAAGCCATATATTATAAATTTGGAGACAGTAGTGGGGTGTAACGTACACTGCTATAAGGTATAGTGACAGCTTCACAGAAAAGTAACACAACAGAATACTGACGTTTCGGCCTACATGGTACCTTCTTCAGAAAACCAGAACAACGACAACACACGATCAGGCAGAAATAAATATTGCTACATCTAGGATGATTAGGACAGGTAAGTTAAGGAGAAGGGAGCCGCGATAGCTCAATGGTTAGTGAACTCGACTACAAAGGACAAGGGGTAGGGTTCGATCCCAACTGACGGCTTCCGGGTTCACCCAGCCTTAAATGGGTACCGGATTTTTTTCTGTGAAAGTGAAGCGGCACAGGCGTAATACCGACCACATAACCCGAAAAATCACGTGCTGAAGGTCTGTAAAATGAATGGTCACTAACACCATATTCCCTATACGCCACTTGGCGTGACGGGGGTACTTTACTTTTTTTAAGTTAAGGAGAAATGGACGGAGGGATAAGCGATGAGATGATGAAATGTGAGAGAGATATGTTCTACATGTTGGAAGTCAGATGAAATGTAGAAAAAAGTATAAGTATATATAACTAATGTATCCGCGATAGCTCAGTGGCTTGTGAACTGGGCTACAACGGACAAGAGGTCGGGTTCGATCTTGACCGACGGCTTCCGGGTTCACCCAGCCTTAAATGGGTACCGAATTTTTTTCTGGGAAAGTAAAGCGGCACGGGCGTAATACCGACCCCATTACCCCAAAAATCATGTGCCGAAGGTCTGTAAAATTATGGTCACTAACACCATATTCCCTATACGTCACTTGGCGGGACGGGCTCTTTACTTTTTACTTATATATAACTAATCTAACCTTTCCTATATTTATATATATATATATATATATATATATATATATATATATATATATATATATATATATATATATATATATATATACTTATAGTTTCATATTTCCACATTTCACCTATCCATAAATTTTACCTGAAAATGTCACCTAATAATTTCATCTCACATGAAAGAATAAGTATATGCATATATATGGATTTGGCGTCTTGACAGACGGTTAGTAGCAAGTAATCACGATTAGTCAGTAGTTTGGTAAAGCATTAGTGTCTCATACTGGTTGCTGCTTTATTGAACATCTTCTCTCATGGCTGAATTGCCAATCCTGGACAGACAGATCCATCCACAGAACGAGCAAGGTGTGCCTGCGGTACCCGGGCCTTGTCTCATTTCTTTTGCGCCTTTCGTCTTCTGAATTTGACATCAGCGCTGTCTTGAAAGTTGCTGTGTCATTTTTTATGTTTGCTCTCCATATGCTACGATCCGCAGCCACATTTTCCCAGTTCCTTTCACTTATAGAATATTCCCTCAAGGAAATCCTTCAAACATCCTTATATCTCAGCACTGGTCTGCCCTTTGGTCTCTTTCAGTCCCTAAGTAAGATGGAACTGACATTTCAGCTTGCTTGCTATGCCGGGGAAAATAATGAGATAATGCTTTGCCTAAAACGCACTACCCCCCAAGTATATATACATATATATATATATATATATATATATATATATATATATTTACACTTTCATATTTCCACATTTCACCTGTCCTCCAACATATTGCACATATCTCTATATCTCATTTCATCATCTCATCGCTTATCCCTCCATCCACTTCTCCTTAACTTACATGCCCAAATCATCCTAGATGTAGCAAATTTATTTCATCGTGTGCTGTCGCTGTTCTAGGTTTTATAAGGAAGGCCGCTTGTAGGCCGAAACGTCAGGATTTTGTTGTGTTCCTTTTTTGTAAAGCTGTCACCATATCTTAAAGGGTGTATGCTACACCACACTACTGTCTCCTTGCTAATACCAGCTATACCGCAGCACTGCATTTATTTGGCCGTTCCCTGTTATAAATATGCCTGGAGAATAAGAGGTACATGGTGAAGTATGGTTGGTAGAGAACTGAGGTATGGTTGGTAGAGAACTGAAATATGGTTGGTAGAGAACTGAAGTATGGTTGGTAGATAACTGAAGTATGGTTGGTAGAGAACTGAAATATGGTTGGTAGAGAACTGAAGTATGGTTGGTAGAGAACTGAGGTATGGTTGGTAGAGAACTGAAATATGGTTGGTAGAGAACTGAAGTATGGTTGGTAGAGAACTGAAATATGGTTGGTAGAGAACTGAAGTATGGTTGGTAGAGAACTGAAGTATGGTTGGTAGAGAACTGAAGTATGGTTGGTAGAGAACTGAAGTATGGTTGATAGTCAACCGAAGTATTGTTGGTAGAGAACTGAAGTACAGTTGGTAGGGAACTGAAGTATTGTTGGTAGAGAACTGAAGTATGGTTGGTAGAGAACTGAAATATGGTTGGTAGAGAACTGAAGTATGGTTGGTAGAGAACTGAAATATGGTTGGTAGAGAACTGAAGTATGGTTGGTAGAGAACTGAAGTATGGTTGGTAGAGAACTGAAATATGGTTGGTAGAGAACTGAAGTATGGTTGGTAGAGAACTGAAGTATGGTTGGTAGAGAACTGAAGTATGGTTGGTAGAGAACTGAAGTATGGTTGATAGTCAACCGAAGTATTGTTGGTAGAGAACTGAAGTACAGTTGGTAGGGAACTGAAGTATTGTTGGTAGAGAACTGAAGTATGGTTGGTAGAGAATCGAAGTATCGTTGGTAGAGAACTGAAATATGGTTGGTAGAGAACTGAAGTATGGTTGGTAGAGAATCGAAGTATTATTGGTAGAGAACTGAAGTATGGTTGGTAGAGAACTGAAGTATAGTTGGTAGAGAACTAAATTATAGTTGGTAGAGAATTGAAGTACGGTTGGTAGAGAACTGAAGTATGGTTGTTAGAGAATTGAAGTATGGTTGGTACAGGACTGAAATATGGTTGGTAGAGAACTGAAGTATGGTTGGTAGAGAAATAAAGTGTGGTAGGTAGAGAACTGAAGTATGGTTGGTAGAGAGCTCAAGTGTGGTATGTAGAGAACTCAAGTGTGGTAGGTAGAAAACTCAAGTGTGGTAGGTAGAGAACTCAAGTGTGGTAGATAGAGAAATAAAGTATGGTAGGTAGAGAACTCAAGTGTAGTAGGTAGAGATCTCAAGTATGGTAGGTAGAGAACTCAAGTGTAGTAGGTAGAGAGCACAAGTGTGGTAGGTAGAGAACTCAAGTGTGGTAAGTAGAGAACTCAAGTGTGGTAGGTAGAGAACTCAAGTGTAGTAGGTAGAAAACTCAAGTGTGGTATGTAGAGAACTCAAGTGTGGTAGGTAGAAAACTCAAGTGTGGTAGGTAGAGAACTCAAGTGTGGTAGGTAGGGAACTCAAGTGTGGTAAGTAGAGAACTCAAGTGTGGTATGTAGAGAACTCAAGTGTGGTAGGTAGAAAACTCAAGTGTGGTAGGTAGAGAACTCAAGTGTGGTAGGTAGGGAACTCAAGTATGGTTGGTAGAGAACTCAAGTGTGGTTGGTGGAGAACTCAAGTGTGGTAGATAGATAACTCAAGTGTGGTAGATAGAGAAATAAAGTATGGTAGGTAGAGAACTCAAGTGTAGTAGGTAGAGATCTCAAGTATGGTAGGTAGAGAACTCAAGTGTAGTAGGTAGAGAGCACAAGTGTGGTAGGCAGAGAACTCAAGTGTGGTAAGTAGAGAACTCAAGTGTGGTAGGTAGAGAACTCAAGTATGGTTAGTGGAGAACTCAAATGGGTTAGGCAGAGAACTAAAATGTGGTCGATAGGGAGCTCAAGTATGGTAGGTAGAGAACTCAAGTATGGTTGGTAGAGAACTCAAGTATGGTTGGTGGAGAACTCAAGTGTGGTAGATAGATAACTCAAGTGTGGTAGATAGAGAAATAAAGTATGGTAGGTAGAGAACTCAAGTGTAGTAGGTAGAGAACTCAAGTATGGTTGGTAGAGAGCTCAAGTGTGGTAGGTAGAGAACTCAAGTGTGGTAGGTAGAGAACTCAAGTGTGGTAGGTAGAGAACTCAAGTGTGGTAGGTAGAGAACTCAAGTGTGGTAAGTAGAGAACTCAAGTGTGGTAGGTAGAGAACTCAAGTGTGGTAGGTAGAGAACTCAAGTGTAGTAGATAGAGAATTCAAGTGTGGTAGGTAGAGAACTCAAGTGTGGTATGTAGAGAACTCAAGTATGGTTGGTAGAGAACTCAAGTATGGTAGGTAGAGAACTCAAGTATGGTAGGTAGAGAACTGATGAGAATTTACCTCATAATAAAATGGGACTGAGAGAGTGCCCCCCAAATGTAGTCAATAGCGATTTCTAATAATACACTTAAGTGCCAGTGGAATTAAAGTGGACTGAATTTGTTGAGTGTGTGCGAGTGAGTGAATTAGTCGTTTACTGATTGATTGAGTGGTTGTTTTGCTAATACATAATAAGTTTACCGGGTAAAAGCAACGTGTTAGACAACAAAACGTGAAATATTAGAAGACTATATTTTGGCGTTGGTGAAATAGGTTTCATGAGAAATCGGATCAATAAATCGGGGATCATTCATCCCTAACAGACGTATATTTATTACTACCATAATTTATAATTTCCTTGTTTCCACTTCTTTTATACTTTACCATATTCCTTTATTACTGCCATAGTTGATAATACAAACAAAAAAGCCTTGTCATAAAATATTGTGTTATTGAGTTATTTGCGGGTCATCATCATTGCACTTCGAACATGTCCATAGGTGCTCAGATCCCCTTCTCAGCAATTCCCGTAGTGTCCAGCGACTGACGACTCCAGTTCTATGTTGGTTTTAATAAGTCTCCTTACACAGCCACTAAGTTTCTCATTTCTTGCTGTGCCCATCATAACTCCCATTTCCATCATCCAAAGAAGTGACGTGGATCTGTGTTTGTCGAAGTCCTGTGCTCTTCCCACAACTCGGAGGACATTGATGATGTCCGCCCAATCTATTTGTTGACCGTCCTCAACGACAGCGCAGCTAGCCAACCTGTCCGCTCTTTCATTTCCCCGTACTCCCGCATGTCCAGGGACATAGACAAAGGTGACCTTACGTATTTTGGATTTCTGCAACGACTCTACCCATTGCATGCGTACAGAGCCCGCCTCTACTTTTTTTGTCATGCTCATCGAATCACTCAATATACATGCGTGGGTGTAGTCTTGTGACTCTAACCATTTGAATGCTTTGGTCACTGCCATCACCTCCACTGTCATGCTACTCGTGATCATGACGTATGCACCACTGTCTTCGTAGACTATTCTGCCTGCCGAGCGTGCTGTAAATGCCCATAAAATATTATCATCCAATACAGAAGCAACCCAAACAGGAGAAATCTGGCATAATCACCACTACGCACATATGCCTACACGACAAGATTCTTATATTTATAACAAACACTAAATGATGCTAGTACAGGCACGTGATAACAAACAATAAATGATACTAGTACAGACAAGTGGTAACAAACAATAAATGATGCTTGTAGAGGCAAGTGATAACAAACAATAAATGATGCTAGTAGAGGCAAGTGATAACAAACAATAAATAATGCTAGTAGAGGCAACTGATAACAAACAATAAATGATGCTAGTAGAGGCAAGTGATAACAAACAATAAATTATGCTAGTACAGACAGGTGATAACAAACAATAAATGATGCTTGTAGAGGCAAGTGATAACAAACAATAAATTATGCTAGTACAGACAAGTGATAACAAAGAATAAATGATGCTTGTAGAGGCAAGTGATAACAAACAATAAATGATGCTAGTAGAGGCAAGTAATAACAAACAATAAATGATGCTAGTAGAGGCAAGTGATAACAAACAATAAATGATGCTAGTACAGGCACGTGATAACAAACAATAAATGATGCTAGTAGAGGCAAGTGATAACAAACAATAAATGATGCTAGTACAAACACGTGATAACAAATAATAAATGATGCTAGTACAGGCACGTGATAACAAACAATAAATGATGCTAGTACAAACACGTGATAACAAATAAAAATGATGCTAGTACAGGCACGTGATAACAAACAATAAATGATGCTAGTACAGGCAGGTGATAAAAAACAATAAATGATGCTAGTACAGGCAGGTGATAACAAACAATAAATGATGCTATTACAGGCACGTGATAACAAACAATAAATGATGCTAGTACAGGCACGTGACAACAAACAATAAATTATGTTGAATTAAAGATACAACAATAAATAAGAATAGTAAAATAAGAAGAACAATTAATTATGCTAGTACAGGCAGGACAAATTAACCAACTAATGTCTTACAACGAACCAAACTCTCATCCACCATGGCAACACTTAGGACTCGTTGACTAAGGTGGCTAGGTCATGTAAGAAGAATAACAAATATTCATATTCTAAAACAAATATTGTATGGCGAACTTAAAGACGGAAAGAGAAAAAAGGGCAGACCAGTGCTGAGGTATAAGAATGTTTGCAGGGCCTCCTTGAGTAAATTCTCTATCAGTGAAAGAAACTGGGGAAATATGGCTACAGATTGTAGCATATTGAGAACAAACATATACAAATATGTATATAGAGGCAGTGCTGATATCAAATTCAGAAGACAAAAAGCGCAGGAGGAAAGAGACGAGGCCAGGCACCCTGAAACAGCTTATTCGTTCTGAGGATTGTTCAGTCTGTCGAATATTGGCAGATTTAGCCACGACAGAAGCTGTTCAGCCAAACAGCATCCAGCATGAGACACTAATATTTTTACCACACTACTGACTTATCATGATTGCATGCTACCAACCGTCTGTCAAGACGTCAAATACCATATTAGAGGCACATGATAACGGAAATAACTTATGGTAGTACAGATATGTGAGGGAGCCGCGATAACTCTGTGATTAGTAAACTGGACTACAAAGGACAAGATGTAGGGTTCGATCCCAACTGACGGCTTCCAGGTTCGCCCAGCCTTAAATGGGTACCGGATTTATTTTGGGAAAGTAAAGCGGTACGGGCGTAATACCGACCACATTACCCAAAAAATCATGTGCTGGAGGTCTGTAAAATTTATGGTCACTAACACCATATTCCCTATACTCCACTTGGCGTGACGGGGGCTCTTGACCTTTCTTTTACGTACAGGTATTGATAAATAACAACGGCGAAAATAACACAGCAAGGCATTATGAAAAAAATGGGACGTGTAGAAGAGTTGAGCAGAAAGAAAAAAGAAAAGAGCTCCTGTCACGCAACATGGAGTATAGGGAATAAGGTGTTAGTTCCCATATTTTGTACAGACCTTCAACAAATTATTTTTCTGGGGTAGCGTTGTCAGCATTACGCCAGCGCGTGTTCCTTTTCTCCGAAAAATCCGGCAGTCATTTAAAGGTTGTTTCATTACTAGTTAACTATGTAGGATTAGTTTTATTTACTTACATATCTGTGTGTGCGTGTTGTTTGTTTGTTCCTGCTGAAGGCCTATTGAGCCGAAACGTCGTTGAAATCTGTGTCGTCTAGCAATCACGTAAAGCTTTTACCATACCATTTTTTCTATTTTTTTAAATTCTCCCTCACATTTAGCTTTACTGAAGCTTCACATTTTTATGCATTCATTTGCATTTCTTTGTCTTAACCCCTTACTAGTCATTTAAAGCTTAGTGATCCTGGAAGCTGTCGATAATGATCGAACACTGTCTCTTGTTCATGACAGTCCAGTTCACTAACCACTGTTCCTATGGATATTTCTATTTTTGTGGCCGGAGGACAGGCTATGCACTTATAAACGTTACAGGAATGTTCTACTTGTCTCGGACTCAGTTGTAGTATTGAATACGGCAGAATGGGCGCATTAACTTGGCTCGTTTAATTGTTATGGATTCCGGGCCGTGCTATGGAGTTCGTGCACGCTGTTCTGGATTCTTTTCGAAGTTCATGGTATTGGACGTGTGTGCTGTGATGATGATTCTAACTTACATAACATAACATAGCATAACATAACATAACATAATATAATATGATCAGATATAATATAATATAACATAACATAACATAACATAGCATAACATAACACAATATAATATGATCAGATATAATATAACATAACATAATATAACATAGCATATCATAGTATAGCATAATATTGCATAACATAGCATAGCATAGAATAACATAACATAACATAGCATAACATAACATAATATAATATGATCAGATATAATATAACATAACATAACATAGCATAACATAGCATAACATAGCATAACATAGCATATCATAGAATAACATAACATAACATAGCATAACATTGCTTAACATAGCATATCATAGCATACACAAGAATAACATAACATAACACAACACAACATAACATAGTTCTCCACCAACCATACTTCACCATGTACCTCTTATTCTCCAGGCATATTTATAACAGGGAACGGCCAAATAAATGCAGTGCTGCGGTATAGCTGGTGTTAGGAAGGAGACAGTAGTGTGATGTAGCATACACCCTTTAAGGTATGGTGACAGCTTTACAAAAAAGGAACACAACAAAATCCTGACGTTCCGGCCTACAAGCGGCCTTCCTTATAAAACCTAGAACAGCGACAGCACACGATGAAGTAAATTTGCTACATCTAGGATGATTTGGACATGTAAGTTAAGGAGAAGTGGATGGAGGGATAACACAGTAACTGACATAGAAAAGAAAAGAAATGAAGATAGATTATTACCTTGTTGTCCTTGAGGGTCCTAGGGAAATGAAGGGGCCAGGCAGTCTTTTATTTGTAATTAAGTGTTAATAGTCAGCTATAGGTCCGTTTCCGGTTGTTTCCAAAATGGAGGAATTATTTTTCTCCGGCTTGGTATTGAACCGTTGATCAGAGGTTTAACAAGCCGCTATCGTAAAAACGATGTTGTTAATGAAACGTAGACCTGATACAGAATGTGTAAATTAGCAGTAGATAGTAGTGATAGTTTTTTCGGCCCCAAAACAACAACAAAAATAGGATTCTGGAATGTGCGAACAATGGCCGCTCCGACGAAACATGCACAGGTCGCGAGCGAGATGGACAGATACGATCTAGATATTTTAGGATTAAGCGAAATGCGCTGGCTTGGAACAGGTAGGAGATCTATTGATAATAAAATAGTAGTTTTTTCTGGAAGGGAAGATGGAAAACACCGTGAAGGAGTAGGCATAATGATGACAGACAAAGCTGCAAGAAGTTTATTAGAATGGGAACCGGTAAACAGCCGTCTGATACGAACACGATACAAAACAAAACATGGAAGACTTTCAATTATTCAATGTTATGCGCCTACTAACGAAGCTGATGATGAAGTTAAGGACGATTTTTATAACCAACTGCAACAACTTATAAACAAAATACCAAAACACGATCTTTTAATTGTAATGGGAGACTTCAACGCCAAAGTAGGACAAGATAACGCAGGAGTGGAACATGTGATGGGGAGAGAAGGCTGTAATACAACAAGTCAGAATGGAGAAAGATTAATAGAATTATGTTTAATAGAAAATTTAGTTATAGGTGGGACATTATTTCCACACAAAAATATTCACAAAACAACATGGATATCTCCTGATGATAGAACCTCAAATCAAATTGACCACCTATGTATTAAACAACAATTCAGATCATCATTAATAGATGTAAGAGCATACAGAGGTGCTGATGTTAATAGTGACCACAACTTGTGCATTGGGAAAATAAGATTAAAATTTAGAAACCAACAGAAGAGGTCAATTACACATAAAATTGATAGTCATAAACTGAAAGATGAAGCCATAAAGGAAAAGTTTAACATAGAGCTAAGTAATTGTTATTCAGCACTCGGTGAAATAGACTTAGATATCAATGAAATGTGGGACTCACAGAGCAAAATACTAATGACAGCAGCAGAAGCAAGTGCCGGACTGAAGAAAATGGAAAAACGAGCTTGGATCTCAGACACCACATGGAAATACATCAAAGAAAGAAGAGAAGCAAAGAGAGCCGTGACTAATGTAAAGACAGATCTTGGAAAGGTTCTGGCAAAAGCAACATACAAAGAATTAGACAACAAAGTGAAAAGTTCGGCAAGAAGAGATACAAGAGCTTATATAGACAACTTGGCAGAGAAAGCAGAGACAGCTGCAATTACAGGAGACAGCAGAACTCTCTATACTGTACAAAAGATGCTGACAAACACCTATACATCCAGTGGAACACCAATTCTAGACAAATCTGGATTAATGCTAACAACAAGCGCAGACATAAAAGCCCGTTGGGCGGAACACTTCAAAGAAATTTTTAACCGTCCACTACCTCACAGTTTAATAGATTTTGAAGCTGAAACACCAGCAGCAGAATTAGATGTAAATTTAGATGACTTCACCTTGAGCGAAATAGAAACCACCTTAAAGCTAATGACCAATAACAAGGCTGCTGGAGAGGATAAGTTAACAGCTGAGATCCTCAAGGCAATTGATAGCCATAATTTAATACATCTCCAAAAAATGTTCAACATCATTTGGAAAACAGAGAAGACGCCTCATAAATGGAAAAAAGGAATCATTGTTAAGATCCCAAAAAAGGGCAATCTTAGAGATTGTAACAACTGGAGAGGCGTGACACTTTTGTCAGTTGCCTCAAAGTTATTCTGTAAAATCATCCTAAATAGAATAAAGGATTCAATAGATACAGTAATGCGTGAAGAACAGGCTGGGTTTAGAAAAGGGAGAAGCTGTCTTGACCACATTTTCACTCTACGACTTATATTGGAGGAACACATTGAAAAGCAAAAACCTTTTGTACTTAACTTCATCGACTTCAAAAAAGCATTTGATAGTATTCATAGAGATTCTTTGTGGAAAATTCTGAAGCAATATGGTTTACCATCAAAAATCATAAATATTATCAAAGACATGTATGATGGTTACACATGTGCAGTTCGAACAGAGGAAGGACTGAGCGAATGTTTCCCAATAGAAACTGGGGTTAAACAAGGATGTATTTTATCGCCCTTGTTATTTGGAATTGTTATGGACTTCATAATGAAGAAATGCTGCACTGGTAATAAAGGCATCGAATGGATACAAGGAGACCATTTGGAGGACCTCGACTTTGCTGATGACATAGTTCTCATCAGCAGTCAGATAAAAACGATGCAGGAAAACACAAATGAACTATCATCAATAGCCAGCAAAATTGGGCTTGAGGTCAATCATGAAAAGACTAAAGTCATGAAAAGTTTAATTCCAACAAGTGACAAAATATACATGGAAAACAAACCAGTAGAAGAGATCGATCACTTTATCTATCTTGGAAGTCACATTGATCGAGAAGGGGATACGAGCAAAGAAATTAGAATCAGACTGGCTAAGGCAGCAATGTCTTTCAGAAGCCTTGAAAAGTTGTGGAAATCAAAACTCATTAGCACAAACACAAAACTTAGGCTATTCAAATCAAATGTACTATCAACCCTTACGTATGCGTGTGAAAGCTGGAAAACAACAAGAGATATAGAAACAAAGTTGAACGCATTCGAAAATAAATGTCTAAGGAAAATACTTGGTATAGAATGGAACGAATTCAAAACAAACGAGGAAATTAGAGAAATCGCCAATCAACCACTAATATCTTCAGTAATAAAGAAAAGACGATGGTCATACGTTGGACATGTGATGAGAAGAGATAATAATCGAATAGCAAAGCAAGCCCTCATATGGGAAACAACAGGAAAAAGAAAAAGAGGAAGACCCAGGGAGACACTGAGAAGAACATTGATGAGAGAGGCAAGAGCAGCAGGAATCGGCTCCCTCAATGAGATAGAACTGCTTGCACAGAACAGAGACAGATGGCGAGATTTGATAAAATATCTTTAAAAGAAAACTGCTAGAACAAAAATTCATATAGGAGAAGGTGTATCTTGGTCTACGCCCTATGGGCCGGTTACGGCTCGAAAGGTCAATAGATAGATAGATAGTCAGCTATAAACAAGCGCCAGAATTGTAGTGTTTAACGCATTTGTTTACCGATCACGCGAACATGGTTTCAATTCTTTCTTTCTTTCTTTCTTTCTTTCTTTCTTTCTTTCTTTCATTCTTTCGTTCGTTCGTTCGTTCGTTCTTTCTTTCGTTCGTTCTTTCTTTCTTTCTTTCTTTTTTTTCCTTCTTTCGTTTTCTCTTTCTTTCTTTCGGTTGGCGTTCTCCCCTACTAAAGTAATGAATAATCTCTTTTTTTGTTATCCGTCGTTAAAAGAACGTTAAGTGGACGTAAATGCGCTGTGTTGTGGCTTATCTGCGTCTTTATGCCCAAGGCCATCGAATTCAGCACAGCATTTTTGGGCACCGAGGGCACCTCTACTTTATTTCTACTCGATGGCCAGACTAGACGGGTTAGTCTGTAACTAGAGGCACGCCTTTACTACTAGAGGCACCGCTGACAGGCCGAGAAATGCCTGGATGGTTCTGGTTCACCAGTCATATCGCAAGCCATCAGTTATGAGCCGATGTCAAGAGCATGGCCTCCTGGCATTTGTCCAGTCTAGGGAGCTGTCAAAATAATGGATTCCTTTCTCTAATACCGAGACAACAACGCTGACTTACCCTCACCTGCAAATGAAGTACCCTGGTACGGTGAATTCTTATACATCATTTTTATATAACGTGAGAGCGGGTGGCCGAGTTGATAACTTGTCGGCCTCCAAATCAGGAGATCGCGGGTTCGAATTCAGGTAGGGTAAAACTATTTATCTATCAGCGGTGAAATAAAAACTGAGACCCGAACACCTGGCGGCAACTGCACTGGATAAACGATATATATTCTCCGGTCATACTATTCCCCCGGCAAACCTTATTAATGTGAAAATGCAGTAAAAAAAAATATAGTTTCTACAACGATATATGTTATGGGGCACCTTTGATCAGACAGCTTAAGAGAATGGCTTGGGAGAAGGTCAACAACAGAAATGATAAATAACTGTCGATAATGAAAGTTGTGGAGAGACATGATCACCTACGCCAGCAGGCCCGGTACTTGATGATGATCATTACCTTTTATTTCATTTTTTATTACCATGTTTTTGCTTTATTTAGGAAGCTATCCTGAACGTTGGAGCCTCGGTGGCTGAGTGGTTAGTGTGCTCGCTTCCTGACCAGAAGGGTCCGTGTTCGATCCCCAGCAGTGACGGATTTTTATCGGATTGACAAGGCTCCGAGGTTCACCCAGCCTCTAAAAATTTGTACCAGAGATTTTTCTGGGAAGTAAAGGCGGCCTGGCGTAATACTGACCACATCACCCACAAATGTGCCGTGGTCATAGAAAATTATGGCCACTAACATCATATACCCCATATGCCTAGCAAGGCGTGGAGGGAACCTTTACTTTATAAAAAAAATTTTGTTATCCTGAACTTTACTCAATACTTTTCCCCAACTTCCTTACCAACAACATCCACACTTATACCCACAATTCATATATTTCTTCTTAAAACATCACTAAATTGATGCAGGAAGCTGAAACTATACATATATCTGGTCTTGCATGAAATGCAAATACTTTGGGCTCGCTGGCTTACGATATATAACAGACCAATGGAACATAAAAGAGGTCATAAGATATAAAAAGAAATGATAAATGAAAGGAGCTTACGACAGGATGGTCTGAATGTACCATCCTATCGTAAGCTCCTTTCATTTATCATTTCTTTTATATATCTTATTACCTCTTTCATGTTCCATTGGACTGTCATATGCAACTGTTCTTTCATTTAAGTCGAAAACATTGGCAGTATAAAGAGGAACAATGGAGATCAGAACCATTGTTTTGAAACTGAAGGTCTTCATCGACAATTATTGAAGAATTAAAGTAATGAATATGAATTTATATGAGTAGTAATTTGTACCAGATAAAAAATAAAGTAAAGTACCCTCGTCACGCCAAGTGGCGTATAGGGAATATAGTGTTAGTGACCATACATTTTACAGACCTTCGGCACATGCTTTTCGGGATAATGTGGTCGGTATTACGTCCGTGCCGCTTTACTTTCCCAGAAAAAAAATCTGGTACCCATTAAAAGCTGGGTGAACCGGAAGCCGTCGATCGGGATCGAACCCTCCCTCTTGTCCATTGTAGTCCAGTTCACTAACCACTGAGCTATCGCGGCTCAATTTGTACGAGATAGTTATACATTAATGAAGGAAATTGATAAAACTTTGATGTTATTTAAGCATGAAAGTTGTGTACGAGAGAACAGATATTCTGATTTATAAATAAGTACTTAAAGAGTATTGGAGACGTGGTTCTAGGCAGAAGGGGCAGGACAGATCAAAAAGAAGATGGTTTTAGGACTTCAAAGAAAACTTGAAAATATCAGAAGTGGGATATCGCCAGAGACGGATATTATTTCTGACAAGCTAATAAGTGCAACGTTCTGCAAGGGATACGCAAACCGATAATGGCGACTTCAGAGAATAGTTTCTAAAATTGAATAGAACAGAATCTTAAATAATTTAAACAATATGTTTTGTTTTTCTTAATAAATAAAAGTACTATAAGCTAGAACTACAACTACCTTGGACATACTATAACCAGTGATGGAAAATGTAAAACTGAAATAAACAAAAGAATAGAAATGGAAAAAAAAAGTAATTTTAAAAATGTCATGAAGAACATACTAACATCAAAACAAATAACACCAGGGCTAAAACTAAGAATAGCAAAATGTTATGTCTTCTCAACATTCCTATATGGTGCAGAAACATGGACATTAGACAAGAAAACAGAACAAAGAATTGAAGCCTTTGAAGTGTGCATATATAGAAGAATCGGTAGAATTGGATGGAAGGAACAGAAAACAAACGATGCAGTCTTAAAACAACTAAAAATGAAAAGAGAACTACTAAACACAATTCAAATACGACAACTGCGATTTTTGGGCCATGTTAAAAGACACAACAGTCAACTAAAAGTAATCCTGGAGGGGAAAATACAAGGTAAAAGAGGCAGACCAAGACTAACACTGACGAGTAACATCAAAAGATGGACAAACCAGCCTATGACAACCAGCACCATCAAAGGAAGCGACAGAGCAGAATGGCGCTCCATGGTAGCCAACCTTCGATGCGGAGATGGCACTCGATGATGATGATGATGATGATGACGATGATGATGATGATGATGATGATGATGATGATGAGCTATATATTTTAACACGTGAATGACAATAAAGAAGTCAGAGTCAGATATGTTTAAGAAGGAGCAAACACGAACTCAACGTCACATAACATCCAGCCAATGAGCTGACAAAGGTCCGCATCACATAACATCCAGCTGTAGACTATTCTGTTCCTCTTTATCAACTATTCCTTTCACTTCTGTCCGTATTTGAACTGATAATCCAGATTCCTCTGTCCAGGGAGTCTGTTCTGGTATGGGCAGTAGGGGGTTAACAGCTCTTGGCATGTCTGGTGTTTGTCTACTAATACGCTTGGCTTGGTGGATAAAACTGCTTCTCTTAAGTCGTCCCAATGCAAGATTTTGGAATCGGTCCTTCATTGGATGTCTCGGCATGCAAGCAAATTTTTCTGCCTGTATCAGCACCTTTGTGTCCCTCCGTTCTCTCAGTGCTGGTATCCTCCACAATTTCTCCATCTCTAATATTGGTGTTGATTTCATTGCTCCTGTGATGACCCTAAGTGCCTGGTTTTGTACTTTATCCAGTTCTTGAAGTGTGGTGTTTGATGCTGAACACCATGCAGATGATCCATATTCTAAATGTGGGCGTATACTCTGTTGGTAAACTTTACTGAGTATTTTCCCACTCGCACCCCACGTAGTTCCACACAGCTTTCTTAGAATAGCCAATTTTCTCCTTGCTTTTTGGGTTGCCTTATTTATCTGCTGTTTCCAAGATAGTTTGTTATCAAATGTAACTCCGAGATACGTAGCCTGTATGTCTTCTTTCACAGGCTCATTGTTTATATAGATGGCTCCTGCTTTTTGTTTTGGGGAAAGAGTGAAAAGTGTAGTACTGCATTTGTCTGTATTGATGCTGATACACCATCTATTTGTCCATGAATTCAGTGCATTCATAGCTCTTTGTAACAATTTGGAGGCCACTGTTGCATACTCCTCTGTGCACCACATTACCAAGTCATCTGCATACATTGCCACTTTGATACCATGTGGTAGTTCAGTAACTAGGTCATTGATGTAGATCAGAAAAAGTGTTGGAGATAGTACCCCTCCCTGTGGAACGCCCTGGCGCAGTAAGACCTTCTTACTCTTAAGACCATCCAGTTGCACTCTGGCTCTCCTGTTATGCAGGTATGCTTTGACCCATTTGTACATCCTGCCATTTACTCCATAATTTCTCAGTTTCTTCAAAAGCCCTTCCTTCCATACCTTATCAAATGCTTTCTTTAGGTCTATCCATGCTGCTAGTACCAGTTTCTTTTCTTGAAACGCATCCTCAATTTCCTGGGAAAGATAGGTTGCCTGATCTTCGGTAGAGTAACACTGTCTAAAGCCTGCTTGTTGTGGGACAAGGAGATTTTCACTTTCCAGGTACCACTGCAGTCTGAGATTGATTATACGTTCCATTGTTTTACACAAACAGCTTGTAAGGCTGATTGGTCTATAGCTGGATGTCATTGAACCATCTTTTCCTGGCTTTAGTAATGGTATCATAATTGCTTCTCTCCATGCCTGTGGCACTTTACCTGTGATCCAGCAAATGTTGTAGATCTGCAGTAGTTTTGCTTTAGCTGCAGTTCCCAAGTTCTTAATCATTTCATTAGACACTCCATCACTACCTGGTGACTTTTTCATTTTTAATTTGGATATTGCCAGCTCTAGCTCTCTTTGTGTAATGGAAAAACAATAACTCTCAGTTTCCTGGATGAAGAATACCCACAAGACCTATGGATTCGTGTGTATACAGATGGATCAGCACAGAATGCAGTAAAAAATGGGGGAGCAGGTGCATATATAGAATACCCAAATAACACTAGGGATATGAATAAAATAGCAACAGGGAAATATTGTCACAATTATGATGCAGAAATACAAGCAATAAAGTTAGCAATAGAAAAACTGCTGAACATTAATCTTAGCCCGCAGCCTGTAGTGTTTTTGACAGATGCAAGATCAGTACTCCAGGCACTACAATCCAGAAAATTACCACATCTGCAGACCTTATTGACTGAACTCTGCAAGCACCACAGGGTTGCCCTGCAGTGGATCCCATCTCACTGTGGAATACCAGGAAATGAGAAAGCAGATCAGTTGGCAAAGGAAGGTTCAACAGGCACACAACTAGATACACCTGTTACATACCATCATAAGAAACAGATAATCAAATCAATCAGAGGACCACAAGCCCCAAATCAGGATGCCTTTTATAATATGAATAGATATGAACAAGTTATCATTATACGTCTCAGAACAGGACACAATCGACTCCATAGTCACATGTATACAAAATTCAAGATCGGCACCTCAACTACTTGTACATGTGGACAGGCGCCCCAGACTGCTGAACACATACTTCAAGACTGCACTGAATATAGTAGACTGAGGAAAATCCATTGGCCCATAGATACAACACTACAGACAAAACTATATGGGCCACTGCAAGAATTACAAAAGACAGTAACATTTATACAGGAAACGACATTGCAGATATAGACAATGCTTCAGGCGAACGAAAGATAGATAGATAGACATAACATCCAGCCAATGAGCTAACAAAGGTCCGCATCACATAACATCCAGCCAATGAGCTAACAAAGGTCCGCATCACATAACATCCAGCCAATGAGCTGACAAAGGTCCGCATCACATAACATCCAGCCAATGAGCTAACAAAGGTCCGCATCACATAACATCCAGCCATTGAGCTAACAAAGGTCCGCATCACATAACATCCAGCCAATGAGCTGACAAACGTCCGCATCACATAACATCCAGCCAATGAGCTGACAAAGGTCCGCATCACATAACATCCAGCCAATGAGCTAACAAAGGTCCGCATCACATAACATCCAGCCAATGAGCTAACAAAGGTCCGCATCACATAACATCCAGCCAATGAGCTGACAAACGTCCGCATCACATAACATCAAGACAATGAGCTGACAAAGGTCCGCATCACATAACATCCAGCCAATGAGCTGACAAAGGTCCGCATCACATAACATCCAGCCAATGAGCTGACAAAGGTCCGCATCACATAACATCAAGCCAATGAGCTGACAAACGTCCGCATCACATAACATCAAGACAATGAGCTGACAAAGGTCCGCATCACATAACATCAAGCCAATGAGCTGACAAAGGTCCGCATCACATAACATCCAGCCAATGAGCTGACAAAGGTCCGCATCACATAACATCAAGCCAATGAGCTGACAAATGTCCGCATCACATAACATCCAGCCAATGAGCTGACAAAGGTCCGCATCACATAACATCAAGACAATGAGCTGACAAAGGTCCGCATCACATAACATCCAGCCAATGAGCTGACAAAGGTCCGCATCACATAACATCCAGCCAATGAGCTGACAAAGGTCCGCATCACATAACATCCAGCCAATGAGCTGACAAAGGTCCGCATCACATAACATCCAGCCAATGAGCTGACAAAGGTCCGCATCACATATCATCAAGACAATAAGCTAATAGAAGTGTACATCACATAATATCAAGATAATGAGCTCAAAGAAGTCTGAGTCACATAGTATCAATATAATGAGTTCAAAGAAGTCTGCGTCACATAGTATCAAGACAATGAGCTCATAGAAGTCTGCGTCACATAGTATCAAGACAATCAGCTCATAGAAGTCTGAGTCACATAGTATCAAGACAATCAGCTCATAGAAGTCTGAGTCACATAGTATCAAGATAATGAGTTCAAAGAAGTCTCAGTCACATAGTATCAAGACAATGAGCTCATAGAAGTCTGCGTCACATAGAATCAAGACAATGAGCTCATAGAAGTCTGCGTCACATAGAATCAAGACAATGAGCTCATAGAAGTCTGCGTCACATAGTATCAAGACAATGAGCTCATAGAAGTCTGCGTCACATAGTATCAAGATAATGTAATGAGCTAATAGAAATAAGCGTCACATGCCATCAAGACAATGAGCTAAAAGCTGTCAGTGTCACATAGTATCAAGATAATGAGCTAAAAGCTGTCAGTGTCACATAGTATCAAGATAATGAGCTAATAGAAATATGAGTCACATGCCATCAATACAATGAGCTAAAATCAGTCAACATCAAATTACATTAAAACAATGAGCTAAAAGCAGTCAAATCCAAATAACATTAAGACAATGAGCTAAAAGTAGTCAACGTCAAATAACATTAAGACAATGAGCTAAAAACAGTCAAATCCAAATAACATTAAGACAATGAGCTAAAAGCAGCCAACGTCAAATAACATTAAGACAATGAACTAAAATCAGTCAACGTCAAATAACATTAAGACAATGAACTAAAAGCAGTCAACGTCAAATAACATTAAGACAATGAACTAAAAGCAGTCAACGTCAAATAATATTAAGACAATGGACTAAAATCAGTCAACGTCAAATAATATTAAGACAATGAACTTAAATCAGTCAACGTCAAATAATATTAAGACAATGGACTAAAATCAGTCAACGTCAAATAACATTAAGACAATAAACTAAAATCAGTCAACGTCAAATAATATTAAGACAATGAACTTAAATCAGTCAACGTCAAATAATATTAAGACAATGAACTTAAATCAGTCAACGTCAAATAATATTAAAACAATGAACTAAAATCAGACAACGTCAAATAACATTAAAACAATGAACTAAAATCAGTCAACGTCAAATAATATTAAGACAATGAACTTAAATCAGTCAACGTCAAATAATATTAAGACAATGAACTTAAATCAGTCAACGTCAAATAATATTAAAACAATGAACTAAAATCAGACAACGTCAAATAACATTAAAACAATGAACTAATATCAGACAACGTCAAATAACATTAAGACAAAGAACCAAAGCAGATTCCTACTCTACTTTTCCTTGGTTGTCCTGGAAACATCATAGACCGTTTAGATAAGAGAGTGGGGACCAAAGATAGAAGCCAAACGCATGCTACCAAATTTGGCCTAACAATGTGTGGTGTATCAGATCGAATATAAGAAATGTAGCCCCGCTATTACCCGAGATAGAACAAAATGTATCCCTTTTCCATTCAATCTATCTATCTATCTATCTATCTATCTATCTATCTATCTATCTATCTATCTATCTATCTATCTATCTATCTATCTATCTATCTATCTATCTATCTATCTATCTATCTATCTATCTATCTATCTATCTATCTATCTATCTATCTATCTATCTATCTATCTATCTATCTATCTATCTATCTATCTATCTATCGACCTTTCAAGCCGTAGCCGGCCCATAGGGCGTAGACCAAGGTACTTTTTCTCTTATCTATATTTTTATTCTAGCAGTAGTCAATTCTTGTAAACATATTTTATCAAATCTCGCCATCTGTCTCTGTTCTGTGCAAGCAGCTATATTTCATTGAGGGAGCCGATTCCTGCTGCTCTCGCCTCTCTCATCAATGTTATTCTCAGTGTCTCTTTGGGCCTTCCTCTTTTCCTCTTACCTGTTGTTTCCCACATGAGGACTTGCTTTGCTATTCGGTTATTATCTCTCCACATCACATGTCCAACATATGACCATCGTCTTTTCTCTATTACTGAAGATATTAGTGGTTGATTGGCGATTTCTCTAATTTCCTCGCTTGTTTTGAATTCGTTCCACGCTATACCAAGTATTTTCCTTAGACATTTATTTTCGAATGCGTTCAACTTTGTTTCTATGTCTCTTGTTGTTTTCCATTGAATTGCCAAAGCAAATAAGACAAACCAACCACCATAAGACCAAAAACCAACAATTTATCTAAATATGGACGAGAGGAAAAAACCCGTGCATGTACGTTGTGTACAGGGAATATTGTGTGTGTGCTGACATTGTTTGAACATCGTCACAAAATCTGAAACATGTGGTCAGCATTACGCCAGGGGCGTGCTTCTTTCCTCGAAAGAAATCACTACCCGTTTAAAGTTGGATTCAACCGCTGATCATTTCTCGTGCCACTTCATCAAACCATATTGCATCTTTTCCCTTTGCCTACCTCTGACTCTCCTGCCTTCTAGTTTTCCCGTTATTTTTAGCATTCAAAACCGCCTCTTCTACATGTAGACTTCACATATATGGACTGCCTTTTCCTAATTACATGTATTGGCTTCATTTTCTTCTTCTCTCATTCTTCATTTGCCTTTCAGCGTTAAGTGGAGATATAACTTGCGGTCTTTGCTTTCTCTTCTGTTAGCCTCTCCTGTTGCTTTGTTTGCTAGTATTTTTAATATTCCAACAATCTATCTTTTTCGTAGTCACTTGAGTCTGCTATTCTCGTAAAGGTTATTGAAGGCTCGTTCTATTGTCTTTTAGGTTACTGTTTTATAAAAACAAGTAAAAAAGTATCCCCTCGACAGCTATTTATCATTTCTATTGTTGACCTTCTGCTAAGCCATTCTCTTAAGCTGTCTGGTATCTTTCCTCTTTGTTTCCCTCTATCTCTTCGTCCCTCAATTTTTCCAGTTGTTACAATATATTCCAGCTGTTCTCTTATCATTACATGGCCAAAAAATGATGATTGTTTCTTCCTAATATTGGATATTATAGTTCTATTATTGCGTTGGCCTTTTCAGAATGTTTTCATTACTCTTCGTAGCTGTCCATGGTATTCTCAACAGTCTTCTGTAAAACCACATTTCTCCAGCCTCCAGTGATTTTCTTGCCTGTTGTCCTATTGTCCATAATTAACATTCATATGTCAAGACTGCCTCTACTTAACATTTAAGAACTCTTTTTCTTTGTTTCTATTATCAAAAATGGATTGCACAGTATCTTTCTAATTTTTTTAGAAAGCTGCTTCTGCTTGAACCATTCTGCATCTCACCTCTGTTGTATAGGTACCATCTGAGGTTAACATTGTTCCCATATATTTAAATTCATGTATATATATATATATATATATATATATGTGTCTATACAACTATGTACGTGCATGGCTGTAGGTATGACTGAAAGTAGCATACTATTTCTAAGTGAGTTTACCATCTACACTAGTTACGATGGACCCAATTACGATTTCTTATTTTCCCCAGCAGTTCTAGATCTAGATATTTTCTTTCGGATCAAATAAAACATGTTTTTTATAAAACCTTGTTAACTTTTCATTATAGACACTTCCCACGACGCATCACGGCAGATGTGACAGGATAAGAAAAGACGTTTCTTATTGCAGCAAAACATTCCGAATTTTTACGGATCTGTTGTTTTTGCTAATGTAGTAATAATGCGCGTTGGAATAATAACAGAAGATTTGTGGCAAAAAATGAGATCCGGTTTTTGCTTGTCTAGACAAACTTACGAAAGTGGGTAGAAAAAATAATACTAAAGAAATCAATAGCTGGCTTTTAACGCGGAAAAAAAAAATCTTTACGGCGAGAGGGAATTGTATAAATTTAATCCAATCTGCAGTAAAGGTGGAGATAGAAAGAATATAATAAATAGAAAAGTGTGGTTTCAGCTCAACAAATCAAACAATGAAGTAAGTCGTAAGATATAGTCAGTAAAAGTAAAAAGGAAACAGCCAAGTGGTGTATAAGGAATATGGTGTTAGTGATCATAAATTTTACAGACATTCGGCACATGATTTTTGGGGCAATGTGGTCGGTATTACGCCCGTGCCGCTTTACTTTCCTGGAAAAAATTCCTGGCTGGGTGAACCCGGAAGCCATCGGTTGGGATTGAAAACTTCCTCTTGTCCTTTGTAGTCCAGTTCACTAACCACTGAGCCATCGCGGCTCAAAAGATTGCGGCGTCAGGCGTTGCGGTAAATGACTGTCTAGTTGGAAGACAAACAACAAAATGTTGACTATAAAATTATAAATACGTTTATGAAAATAGATTTTCAACTGAACAATATTAGATATGGTATTGGAACAACAAGAGGATGAAATGGAAAAGGTATTGTCAGAAGCTGATAAGGGAGATCATCTTATCTGGCCTGTTGGAGAAGGTATTGTCAGAAGTTTATATGGGAGGTCATCTTATCTGGCCTGTTGGAGAAGGTGTCATCCGAAGCTTCTATGGGAGGTCATCTTATCTGGCCTGTTGGAGAAGGTGTCATCAGAAGCTTATATGGGAGGTCATCTTATCTGGCCTGTTAAGAGAAGGTGTCATCAGAAGCTTATATGGGAGGTCATCTTATCTGGCCTGTTGGAGAAGGTATTGTCAGAAGCTTATATGGGAGGTCATCTTATCTGGCCTGTTGGAGAAGGTGTCATCAGAAGCTTATATGGGAGGTCATCTTATCTGGCCTGTTGGAGAAGGTGTCATCAGAAGCTTATATGGGAGGTCATCTTATCTGGCCTGTTGGAGAAGATGTCATCAGAAGTTTATAAGGTAGGTCATCTTATCTGGCATGTTGGAGAAGATGTTATTAGACGTTTATAAGGGAGGTCATCTTATCTGGCCTGTTGGAGAAGATGTTATTAGACGTTTATAAGGGAGGTCATCTTATCTGGCCTGTTGGAGAAGATGTTATTAAAGGTTTATAAGGGAGGTCATCTTATCTGGCATGTTGGAGAAGATGTTATTAGACGTTTATAAGGGAGGTCATCTTATCTGGCCTGTTGGAGAAGGTGTCATCAGAAGTTTATAAAGGAGGTCATCTTATCTGGCCTGTTGGAGAAGGTGTCATCAGAAGCTTATATGGGAGGTCATCTTATCTGGCCTGTTGGAGAAGGTGTCATCAGAAGCTTATATGGGAGGTCATCTTATCTGGCCTGTTGCAGAAGGTGTCATCAGAAGCTTATATGGGAGGTCATCTTATCTGGCCTGTTGCAGAAGGCGTCATCAGAAGCTTATATGGGAGGTCATCTTATCTGGCATGTTGGAGAAGATGTTATTAGACGTTTATAAAGGAGGTCATCTTATCTGACCAGTTGGAGAAGATGTTATTAGAAGTTTATAAGGGAGGTTATCTTATCTGTTGGAGAAGATGTTATTAGACGTTTATAAAGGTGGTCATCTTATCTGACCAGTTGGAGAAGATGTTATTAGAAGTTTATAAGGGAGGTCATCTTATCTGGCTTGTTGGAGAATATTTAATTGGAAGTTTATAAGGGAGGTCATCTTATCTGGCCTGTTGGAAAAGATGTTATTAGAGGTTTATAAGTGAGGTCATCTTATCTGGCCTGTTGGAAAAGATGTTATTAGAAGTTTATAAGAGAGGTCATCTTATCTGGCCTATTGGAGAAGACGTTATTAGAAGTTTATAAAAGAGGTCATCTTATCTGGCCTGTTGGAGAAGATATTAATAGAAGTTTATAAGAGAGGTCATCTTATCTGGCCTGTTGGAGAAGGTGTTATTAGAAGTTTATAAGAGAGGTCATCTTATCTGGCCTGTTGGAAAAGATGTTATTAGAGGTTTATAAGAGAGGTCATCTTATCTGGCCTGTTGGAAAAGATGTTATTAGAGGTTTATAAGAGAGGTCATCTTATCTGGCCTATTGGAGAAGACGTTATTAGAAGTTTATAAGAGAGGTCATCTTATCTGGCCTGTTGGAGAAGGTGTTATTAGAAGTTTATAAGAGAGGTCATCTTATCTGGCCTGTTGGAAAAGATGTTATTAGAGGTTTATAAGAGAGGTCATCTTATCTGGCCTGTTGGAAAAGATGTTATTAGAGGTTTATAAGAGAGGTCATCTTATCTGGCCTATTGGAGAAGACGTTATTAGAAGTTTATAAAAGAGGTCATCTTATCTGGCCTGTTAGAGAAGATATTAATAGAAGTTTATAAGAGAGGTCATCTTATCTGGCCTGTTGGAGAAGATGTTATTAGAGGTTTATAAGAGAGGTCATCTTATCTGGCCTGTTGGAGAAGGTGTCATCAGAAGTTTATGAGAGAGGTCATCTAATTTGGCCTGTTGGAGAAGGTGTCATCTAAATTGTATAAGGGAGGTCATCTTATCTGGCCTGTTGGAGAAGGTGTCATCAGAAGTTTATGAGAGAGGTCATCTTATCTGGCCTGTTGGAGAAGGTGTCATCAGAAGCTTATATGGGAGGTCATCTTATCTGGCCTGTTGGAGAAGGTGTCATCAGAAGTTTATAAGGGATGTCATCTTATCTGGCCTGTTGGAGAAGGTGTCATCAGAAGTTTATAAGGGTGGTCATCTTATCTGGTCTGTTGGAGAAGGTGTCATCAGAAGTTTATAAGGGAGGTCATCTTATCTGGTCTGTTGGAGAAGGTGTTATCTAAAGTTTATAAGGGAGGTCATCTTATCTGGCCTGTTGGAGAAGGTGTCATCTAAAGTTTATAAGGGAGGTCATCTTATCTGGCCTGATAGACAAGGCGGAAAAGACCAAATCCCAAGAGAACGTAAACAAAAAGAGATTCAAAGAGAAAGTGGGGGTATGAGCTGAAAAACAAAATACTAGACAATTAGTAAAAATATAGTTTTAACGTTAATTTTGTTTTAAATGTAATTGCGGTTAAATGTAACCTAGAATAATTAGTTTGATTCAATGTCTTTAACTGAGTTTGCGCATCTAAGCTAAACCCATCTTCAGTGATGTCTATGTTGTGTGGTGCCGGGGCTTCAGCAGTCCTGGGAGGGATCTCATGAAGTTGTCCGATGTGTAAGGAAGATGATTTGTTGACTATATATCGCCCTTTTCGTTTTGTCAGACAGTCTAGTTGAGGCTATTGTGTATTTTTTTTTAGGTTTTGTTTATGTCGAACAGCGTCTCTTGTGGCTGATTCTACCAACGTTTTGACAAACATACACAGCCACAGAATGAACAAGTCAAGACCATTGATCCACATGGGTTTCCGTTTTCTTCATGAGTCTCTTGTCTTCTAAGTTTTAAATTTGTTGACTACACTAAATTAAATTTAGGTTGAGGTTGAAAGAAGAGAACCCAAATTCTCCAACTAACCAACTGTTTGTCAGATGCACCTTAATGCACAAGTGGGCTAAAAGATAGAAAGACTACTGACCAGTAGAGCGGCCAGAAGTGTGACAACGAGATAAAGATGTATCTGTGCAAAAACTCAACTTTATATAGAGTATAGACAATTCACAACAGAACTCGACATAAATCCATAATTCATGGATTTATCACTAAACATTTGCTCCTCCAGAGTATACCATTTCCCTGCAGGCTAGTGTGAACACAAAAGTATTGCACACTTACACTCACGAACAACAACAGTATTGTGTTAACGTGCTCTGCCTCATGACAGAGATCAGCAGAGACAGAGAGAGAGAGAGATGCATCAGGTTGACGTTTCACAATATTTAGGTGCCACTCACACACTATCGAACATATATGTTCCTTACTCATAGAATAAACTTACACATGTTCACATTTCTTTACAATATCTTCAGTGGTTTTAGAATTATTGAAGAAGTATCGGGTTCAGTAACGAGTGAGACAACATTTATTTAAAGATTTGAGGAATTAAATAGAATTTCTAAAGAACGGCTATAACGGCTATATATTTGACAACGTAAAGGAAGCAAACACAAGAAAGAGATGAAGTATTGTCGCTCATGAATGCAGCTTGTTATCACAGCTACAAGTAAGGATAGACAATGTTAACGATCGATAAATCAACATGAAAAGAAGAAAAAAGGAAGAAAACACTTAAGCCATAATCGTCGCGTATAGTGAATATTCTGCTGGTGCCAATACGAAATAGAGAGCCGTGATAGCTCAGTGGTTAGTGAACTGTACTACAAAGAATAAGAGGCCGGGTTCGGTCCTCATCGACGGCTTCTAGGTTCACCCAACCTTTAATGGGTGCCGGATTTTTTTCTGGGAAAGTAAAGCGGTACGAGCGTAATACCGACCACATTATCCCCAAAATCATGTGCCGAAGGTCTGTAAAAATTATGGTCACTAACACCATATTCCCTATACACCACTTGGCGTGACATGGCTCTTTAGATTTTTTTTAGATAGCCAATATGAAATGTTTATTCAATGTGGTCTGTACTACGCCAAGCCATCTTTCTTTCCTAAGAAAAAATGTTTGGTACCAGTTTAAAGCTAAAGAACGTAGACGCAGGTCAGTGGATTGAACAAACGTGACATCTTGTCCTCCATAGACCAATTTACTAACTGAGCTCTGTCGAGGGTTCCGATAAATCAATAACCTTTTCCGAAACATCTAATCACAAGCTTTTGTGCATGCTTAACTTGCTGCTGAAGCATCCCCACGCTCCGTTACAGCGGAGATTTTCTTTCTTGTTATTCATTAACGTCTTGGGATAACACCATTTGCGTATCAATACAATCGTCACTAAAGAAACGAATCTCAACGTTGTCCAACATTTTAACGCTAACTTTGCTTCCAATGCTTATATCTTCAGTCTATTTACGAAAGCCGTTATCCTCTACAATTCTGAAAGAATTCTTCTCCATTATACGTTTTTATGTGGTTATAGATTGATTGAAAACATCTTCTTCTCAAAACAGCTGAAATGGGTTGATTACCATTTTTGAGAGCATTGTGTTGTTTTCTTTGTGAACCAGATTTATGGTTATTGGAGAATCAACGAATAAGAAAATAAAAAAAAGATCGTTTTAGGGCAACGAAAACAAGCGTTTACATATGAATGTCTGCTATTGTGTGGTGAGACAATGCGTAGAATAATTTACTAATGTGAGTTTTACACTCAGACAGTAGAGGAAGTCTTACAGTGTGTTTTAGAAAAGGAGGCAGTTAAACAGGATTGAGACCGTAGCAAATAGTGAGGCCATTTCTAAGAACAGTTTTCGTCACATGCTGCAATGGTAAAACATTAATTGAGAAACCGTTGAAAATTGGCACAAGATAATGTGAGTCAATACCTTCCTGCTCGCGAAATGGTCGGTGAATTAAAGCTCATCGAGATCCAACTTAAAGGCTCTATGTGGCAGACTGAGACGTACAGATTGAGACACACATCGCTATAGAGCGCTAGCTGTGTGTTGCAGTGATTTTTCTCTCAGAACAGTAATATGGTTCGCCATGACGTTTGTCGACCAGCCACGAAATAGTCGTAATTCCATTGCATCGCAATTTGCGTCGTACGTCGTGTGATACTTTTCTTCTCTTCCTACTCTCATTTATTTATCTAAAATGAGTTTGTTCCTTTCAACGACTTGGACATTTTATAAATCAATGAACACGTTTTAGCTTAGTTTAGTCGACAGATCACTCTCACTGCACATTAGGCACGTGCTTAATTGCTCAGATAGTCTCCCCAGTATGTCCCTCAGATCGTCTCCCCAGTATGTCCCTCAGTGTGTGAAGACTAAATTAGCGAACATGATTTTGCCAAGTTACTCAGATCTGAGGATTGTTACTAAGAAACTATTCAATCTAGATTGAAACTAAAATAAAATATATTTTAGATCGAAATAACGTCACTACAGGCTGGACATATCATATCAGCCCCCATTTCCAGCAATTGTTTGAAAATAATGTGCAAAGTTCATGATGCACACTTCCGGGTCGCTTTAACGATCGCAGCAGACAGCACGTTCTTCATGTGCGCCCGTCGAATCCGTGAAGACTTCATGATCAGTGAACATGTGAACAAATGAAGTCAAGTGTATACTTGGGTGAAACATTCGATACGACTGCAGTCCAGCTGGTGTCAAATGTTGGCAGTGGAACACAGATCACACACAACGTTGCAGAAAGAAGTCTGGCACGGACAGACGTTAATGTACCTATCGTCGCACGTTCCTGTCAAGTGCCAAATTCTATGAAGAAAAGTACAAATAATTACAGATATCAATCATTCAAGCACCACTCCCAACACTCGCAGTAAACATGACAAGCGAAACGACCAGACTAACGAAGTATGAATTAATGAACAAACACGTCGGGGACTTTTAACCATTATGCCAAACACAAGTGAGCCAAGGTGTCGGCTCAACGTCACATGACGACTTTCACTTGACCTACACAATTGCCTGACCTTGGGACTGCCCATATTTTCTGACAGACTAATACTGGCTTATTTTTGTTATGCAACATTCTTATGATTGATTGATTTACTTCGTGCAAGATTTGTTCATTTATTTGTTTTACATTGCAAAAGCTAATTCATTTTTTGTGTGTTAAGTTCCAAAAATGGCGCATTACTTTATTACTTTCCAACGTCTTTTTCATTCAATTGATGCCGTCTCCGCATCGAAGGTTGTCTACCATGGAGCGCAATTCCGCCCTGTCTCTTGCTCTGATGGTGCAGGTTGTCATAGGCTGACATGTCCAACTTTTGATGTTACGTGTTCATGTTTGTCTTGGTCTGCCTCTTTTACCTTGTATTTTCCCTTCCAAGATTACTTTTAATAGGCTGCTGTGTCTATTAACATGCTCCAAAAATATCTTTAGTCTTGTTTGAATTGTGTTTAGTAGTTCTCTTTTCATTTTACTTGTTTTAAGACTTCATCGTTTGTTTTCCATTCAATTTTCCATCCAAATCTTCTTATTCTTTTATAAATCCACACTTCGAAGGCTTCAATTTTCTGTTCTGTCTAATGTCCTTGTTTCAGCACAATATAGGAATGTTGAGATGATATAACATTTTGCTATTCTCAGCCTTAGCCATGCTGTTATTTGTTTTTATGTTAGTATATTTTTCATAGCATTAAAATTATATTTTGCCATTCTTAATTTTTATGTTTATTTTAGTTTTACATTTTCCACCACTGTTTCAAATACGGGTTTCTTTCTTAGTGCTATATTTATAAGATCGGTATATTGCTTTTCAACCACTAATATCTTCAGTAATAAAGAAAAGACGATGGTCATACGTTGGACATGTGATGAGAAGAGATAATAACCGAATAGCAAAGCAAGCCCTCATATGGGAAACAACAGGTAAAAGTAAAAGAGGAAGACCCAGGGAGACACTGAGAAGAACATTGATGAGAGAGGCAAGAGCAGCAGGAATCGGCTCCCTCAATGAGATAGAACTGCTTGCACAGAACAGAGACAGATGGCGAGATTTGATAAAAATATATTTAAAAGAAAACTGCTAGAACCAAAAAAAAAATTCATATAGGAGAAGGTGTATCTTGGTCTACGCCCTATGGGCCGGTTACGGCTCGAAAGGTCAATAGATAGATATTGCTTTTGCAACATTTGTAAAAATCGATTTATTTCGTTATGTTACGTTTACAAAACCGCTTTTATTATTTGTATTACATTCCCAAGTTTATTTTACTTATATATGTTACATCCCCAAAATATGTTTATTTCGTGGAGCTATACTCCCAACTAAGAATGTTATCACACTGTTACATATTTTCACACATGTTTAATAACAGGTTTCCTATAATTTATGGGTGCATAGTTTTATTTCACAAACTTCAGTTCTGCTGAAGTCATCCTAGTTTCTAGCTAAAGCATGTTCTGTAACATAAAGATCATCCAGAAGCGAAATAATTAAACTCATTCAAAATACCCCAATATGGGGCAGTGAGCGAACTAGTGTCTTCCCTTGTTGACAATAAGTAAAAAAAGTAAAGTACCCCCGTCACTCCAAGTGGCGTATAGGGAAATATGGTGATAGTGACCCTATATTTTACAGACCTTCGGCACATGATTTTTGGGGTAATGTGGTCGGTATTACGCCCGTGCTGCTTTACTTTCCCAGAAAAAATTCCGGTACCCATTTAAGTCTGGGTGAACCCGGAAGCCGTCGTTTGGGATCGAACTCCACCCCTTGTCCTTTGTAGTCCAGTTCACTAACCCCTGAGCTATCGCGGCTCCCCTTGTTGACAATAACAATCATTATATAACTTGAACATGTTGGAACATTGCTTCCCTAAAAAACTACTCTGAACTTTATCTTGTGATGTGCGATATGCCCAGCGTCTACTGCAGTCAAGCCCAGCTCGCCTGTAAGATCTTGCACCCGTCTTCTGATTGGCTTTCTAATTCGTCAACTGGCATATTGCACCTCATAGCGATCTCCGTATAGTCATCAATATCCTTTGATTGTATTAACCAAATATTTTATTTATTTTGTCCTAACGTTTGCTTCGGAAATCAGTTGTTCTCTTGAATATAAAGTTGTTATAAAATGATTGGGGAGCCGCGATAGCTCAGTGGTTAGTGAACTGGAATACAAAAGACAAGAGGTAGGGTTCGATCCCAACCGACGGCTTTCGGGTTCCCCAGCCTTTAATGGGTACCGGATTTTTTCCCGGGAAAGTAAAGCGACACGGCGCGTAATACCGACATTACCCAAAAATCATGTGCTGAAGGTCTGTAAAATGTATGGTCACTAACACCATATTCCCTACACGCCACTTGGCGTGACGGGGGTACTTTACTTTTTTTTACAAAACGATTGCGTTTTTTTCCCTATTAATTGGTAAAAAAACATATTCCGTTTCACTTTTGTATTAAAAACCATTGTGAATTATTTTCAGTAGATCTGTAGATATTTCATATTTATGAGCTATAGCTTGTTATAGGAAAAATTCAGGCTTTTGTAAATCTAAGTGCAGTTGTTCATGTCAGTTCATTTCCGTATGTTTTACAGGTGTTGTGCTTTAGTCGTAGCCATGCTTAGTTTTCTCTTTTGATTTAATTTGCAGTCTTTACTGTGTTTGTTAACAATGAATGAATGTTTTTCAAAATGTATGTTCCTTCCAATTGACCCCATTGATGCATAAATCAGCTATTACATTTGTTTGAACTGTTGCACAAAATTGAATCATGCTTGCAAGTTGATGGAAGTAGTTTTTATAACCTGGTCTAACTGATGTTATCAATTTCTCCCTCAATGTCACTTAGTGAGGTGGATGCAAATGATGTATTATCAGCGCATCTTATTTTTTAAAGAAATAGACTGATTGGTCTCGAGACAGAGAGGTTGTGAGTTCAAATCTCGGCTGCACCAGTTAGTATCTCTATTTGTGATTTCTCTCTGCGGCAACCACCCCTGGTCTTAGCAGCGAGGCCCGGCTTGAAACGTCAATTATCCATCAACGAAAAAAAAATATATGAGTGCCTCCGAAGACGGAGTTTCTGCCTGTGCGACGAGGGACCCATGTGCACACTGCTTCCGGGGAAAAACGGATTAACTCGCAAAATTCAGGTTCTTGCCTCTAGGGACTTTCGAGTTTCCAGAGGTGAAAGCTGGCGACGCAAAAAAAAAAATAAATAAATGTATGAAGAAATATAATTATGATATTTGAAAGAAAGAACTAGTGTTACAGAGGATACGAGCACACTATGGTATTATGGGAAATGCGGAAATAGACCAGCAAAATTAGGTGAGAACATCCGACAGTCAAAATTACCTCAGAGTTTGAAAAAATAAGGACACTCCTGAAAGAAGATAAGAAAACAGAATGAAGAGAACTGCATGAAAAATATAAACCAGAACACGACAGGTTAAATAAGCTCAGGGGCCATGAGCAGAACAAGATCCTCAAGTTCAAAAAATGTTGAGGTAGACTCAGGGCACACCGACAATAAATAAAACACATTGACACTGCAACATACGATTGTTGAGTGTCTATAAACAGACTACAAAGCTTATCCTACAGGAGTACATCACTATCAGCATTCTAAAAACACAAATATAGTCTACGAAAACAACCCTGCATCCCAAACTACCGATAACAGATGGAGACCTCAAATGCTCCGTCTTGTTGTGATTCATACTGTTCTTACCGTCTTAATTTAAAAAAAATATCTGATCTCACAAGAAGTATGCTTTTTAATTAGACATGACCTCCAGTCAGAAAGTCATTCTATATTTTCGTATTATAAGTTTTTCTAATGCTGTTCGTCATATTTTACGCACACATGTTGAATATGTCTATAGCTCTTTTCGCCTTGTCAGACAATCTAGTGGAGACTATTGCGTATTTTTTGGTTCTTTTTGAGGTTTAGTTTTTGTCGAACAACATCTCTCGTGGCTAATTCTGCGAATGTTTCATAATCACATACGGCCACAGAATGAACAAGTCAGGCCCGCTGATCCACAGGGTTTTCCCATCCTTTTTCATGAGTCTTTTCTCTTCTTAGTTTTCAGATCCACATAATAGTGTGCTAAGCACATACGTTTGATATATTAAGAGTTTAGTCTTTAGTGTTAGTTTCGTGTTGTTCCAGGCCCTATCTGTGAGTTTGCCGAAAGTCGTAGCTGCCTTACCAATTCGGCTGTTTATTTAATCATCAAGATAAGTTGTTTGCGTAATTGTGGATCCAGGATACGTGAATTTCTGAACTGATTCTAGTGGCCAATCTTTTAAAAAGATCAACAGAGGTTTAATGTCGCATTGACTTAGTATTACTGTTTCCTGAATACTAATTGACAGTGAAAAAAGGTCGCATGCTTTGTCCAGGTTGATGTTCGGCGATTGTACGGTGGCTTCACTATGAGCAACTAGGGCTTCATCGCTAGCAAAAAAAAAGTTCTTTAAATAGGGCAACATTTGTTTTTGTTTTTGCTCTTAGTCGTGTTAAGTTGAACAGTGAGCCATCTGATCTTGTGAGAATGTAAATATCTCCTGAGTTGATTTCGAAGGCGTAATTTAGAAGGGCCACAAAAAAGATATATACCAAAAAGGGTGTAGGCGAGGACACATCCCTGTTTCACTCTGTTGTTGACTTTAAAACTCTCTGATGAACTCCCATCAAAGTGGATTTTAGCATTCATGTTTTCATGAAAGGACATAATCAGCTTAAGTAATTTAGGTGGGATGCCTATGCTTTCTATCAGGCTGGAGACAAATAAATATAAATGAATATTATTATAGAGGGAAACTTCCGAGGCGATAATCAGCGAATCAATTCAGAGCGGGTTCGATCCTGCTTTGGTCCATATTTTTTCTGTTATTGATTATTTGTCAATTTTTCCAAGTGCTGTAAACATACCTCTTCCTCTGAATTGACTCTATGCTTTCTAACATCCTGTAGAGTCCATCTCTACTGAGTCGAAAGCCTTTGTTAGATCCACAAAGGCAATATAGAGCGGCATATTTTGTTCCTGGCAATTTTCTTGTAATTGTCTCAGTGTGAAAATCATGTCTATAGTTGATCTCCCGGCTCTGAAGCCGCATTGAGGCTCGGGAAGAATACGTTCTGCAAGTCTATGCAGGCGTTGTTGAATAGATAACGTTATAATATGCACCCCTTCTTAACTCCTTTACTTATTCTATTATATTCTATTCTACTCTTTTCTATTCTATTCTATTCTATTCTATTCTATTCTATTCTATTCTATTCTATTCTATTCCTGGAACCAGTTTCATTGCAGTCAGAAATTCCCCAAAAACGCTCCACTGCATGTCACGGTATTTTCTAAATACATTTTTAAATTATGTAATCAACGTCGATCAGTGCACGTCCTCTCTGCACAGGTGACGGTTCCAAAGCTCCTTAGCAATCTCTGCTGTACCATTTTCAATATGCGCAGCTTCTGGTTGGTCTTCATAGAACACTTTTATCATATGAATGAGATGAGTTCAAAATACCAGATCTATAATTATTTTCAAAATCTTATATTTTATGAAGCGAAACGTTCTTGAGTAGTCATAAAGCATGTAAGCGGTATATTCTGTCAACTTTCTAATTATGATTCTTATATTCAATACAGAAGGGACACACTTTCACATAACGTTAATATGCTTGCTATCTGAGGAAATATTGTAATCTTAATTAAATTACAATCCGTGTTTTACCGGGGCCTCATTATGAGGGAAGTAAAGAATAGTGACACCGTCCAGGCATGTCGTAAGAGGCGACTAAGGAGGTTGATCGATGGCTTGATAAGCTGTCATTGTAAAAAGTATTGTTATGGAAACAGAGCCATAGATTTTAGAACAGTGATCTCTGCAATATGTGCCATTTTGGCACGCAAGGTTTCTGTTTTTGAGATGGTAGTTCTGCCCTATATGCCGTCTTCGGCTCGAAAGGACAATAGATAGATAGAATTACATTACAGTAGCAATATGTAGTGTAACGTTCTATCAATAGACGTCACTAATCACGGAAATGCTAGAGTCAAATCGCAGTCAGCAACTTATTGATATTTTTTTTTAATCGAACTGTGTAGACAATATTCGACCTATTTTGTACAAATGACTCTTTGCTTCTTAGCCTCTACGACAACCATCGTGTTGATTTCCTCTCCCATTTTTACTTAGATTCCTCACTAGTTGTTTACAATCATGACTGTCTTCGCACGACTGCTTCCTGTAATTGTTACAGTAAATGTTGCATTATTTTACACTGGTTTTTTTTACTGAATTAAATAGAGCAAGCTACCAATTGTTTGGCCATATCCCTCTGTGCGACATCGAGTTGTAATATATCCGGCTGTAACGATCCCGTTGCAATATTTACCACTATAATGCTTGTCGCTGTAACATATCGCGCTTGAACGAATCCTGCTGCATTATATATCAATTTAACATATCCCGCTGCAACATATCCCACCTTAACATAACGCACTTTAACATATTCCGTTGTAACGCTTGCCGCTAGAACATACACTTTTGTACTATGGCCAACTGCAACATACCCCGCGGTAATATATCCCGCTGTAACGTCCGCTAGCGTAATATACTCCGCTAGGTGAACTGGTTGGTCTCGAGGCAAGACGCTGGTCTTGAGACAGAGAGGTTGTGGGTTCAAATCCTGGCTACATTGGAACTTTCATTTATGATTTCTCTCTGCAGCAACCACCCCTGGTCTCAGCAGCGAGGCCCGGCTTGAAACGTCAATTACTCATCGACGGAAAAAAATATGAGTAACTCCGCAGTCGGAGTAATCTGCCTGTGCGGCGAGGGATCCCAGTGCACACGGCTGCCAGGGAAAAATGGATTAACACTCAAAATTCAGTTCTTAGTCTCTAGGGACTTCGTCACAGGTAAATGCTGGCGAACGAAAAAAAAATATATATATATATAGTCCGCTGTAATCCTTGCAGCTGTAACATGCCATGCACCGCTTTAACATATCTCGGTGTAACGCTTTAAGATAATCCGTTGTGACATGTATTCAAGTATAATATCCAACTGTAACACTCACCCCTGTAACATGTCCTGCTGTAACCTATCCTGCTATAACATATACCTTTGTAACACTTCCCGTTGTTACACTTCCCGCTGTAACACTTCCCGTTGTTACACTTTTCGCTGTAACACTTCCCGTTGTTACACTTCCAATTGTTACACTTTTCGCTATAACTTATTATTATTAAACATTAATTTTGCCCGGTCTGCGGCCATTTTTACCCTACTATTTTCGATTTCTAACGGCCAAGGGTTTTAACGTTTTGCACACATGACTTCCAGTTTTTCACCTCTATCCGGGAGGGCTAGACATCGAAACTCACTACACAGAGAGGGCTAGACATCGAAACTCACTACCCAGAGAGGGCTAGATATCGAAACTCACTACCCAGAGAGGGTTAAACATCGAAACTCGCGACCCAGAGAGGGTTAGACATCGAAACTCACTACCCAGAGAGGGCTAGACATCGAAACTCACTACCCAGAAAGGGCTAGACATCGAATTTCACTACCAGAGAGGGCTAGACATCGAAACTCACTACTCAGAGAGGGCTAGACATCGGATCTCACTACCCAGAGAGGGCTAGACATCGAAACTCACTACCCAAAGAGAGCTAAACATCGGATCTCACTACCCAGAGAGGGCTAGACATCGAAACTCACTACTCAGAAATGTTGTTACATGTCTATGTCACTGCATCTATCCATCTTCTTCTGGGTCTTCCTCTTGGTTTTTTTCCCATGCATTCTCGAGAAGAACGCCCTTAATGGTGATTAGTAAGGGTTCATTCTGTCCAGGTGGTCAAACCATTTAAGTTCTTGTGTCAAAATATAAATAATAGCATATATTATATCATCAGCTGAATTCAAATGTGCAAACTGACTAACATTTCACTTCAATATTTATGTCATATATTGATATATATATATATATATATATATATATATATATATATATATATATATATATATATATATATATATTTGTCTAACACTAAAATATTTTGTGATCCAATAAATAAATGAGGAAACCTCATGACTTGCTGTCAGATAACGTGCCTGCTGTAGCAGGTAATCATACCTCTCCAAAACGTCTTAACTCGACATTTCTTTATTATTTTTTTAATATGTTGACTTTCTAGAAAGTCATTATTTAAACTATCCGATAACTATTCTTGTTTGCTTCCCTCCAGTTGTAGCAATAATCATTATCATAATCCAGTATCGGGCCTGCTGGTGTAGGTGATCATGTCTCTCCATAACGTTCGATCTCGACAGTTATTTATCATTTCTGTTGTTGACCTTCTGCCAAGCCATTCTCTTAAGCTGTCTGGTATTTTTTTCTATTTGCTTTCTTCTATCTTTGTTCCTAAAATTTCCCAGATGTTACAATATGTTCCAGTTGTACTCTTCTCATTACATGGCCACAAAATGATAATTGTTTCTTCCTAATATTGGAAATTAGCTCTCTTTTTTTGCTTTGACTTCTCTCAGAACCTTTTCATTACTCTTCTTAGTTGTCCATGGTATTCTCAACATTCTTCTGTAAAACAACATTTCTACAGACTCCGGTGATTTTCTTGTCTGTTGTCCTATTGTCCATGACTCGCATCCGTATGTTAAGACTGGCTCTACGTAACATTTAAGAACTCTTTTTTATTGTTTAGTAGTAGTAGTAGTAGTAGTAATAGTAGTAGTAGAAGAAATAGTAATAGAAATAGTAGTAGTAGTAGTAGAAGTAGTAGTAGTAGTAGTTGTAGTAGAAGTTGTAGTAGTAGAAGTAGTAATAGTAGTTGTAGTAAAAGTTGTAGTAGTAGAAGTAGTAATAGTAGTTGTAGTAAAAGTTGTAGTAGTAGAAGTAGTAGTAGTAGTAGTTGTAGTAGTAGAAGTAGTAATAGTAGTAGTTGTAGTAGAAGTTGTAGTAGTAGAAGTAGTAGTAGTAGTAGTTGTAGTAGTAGAAGTAGTAATAGTAGTAGTAGTAGAAGTTGTAGTAGTAGAAGTAGTAATAGTAGTAGTAGTAGAAGTTGTAGTAGTAGAAGTAGTAGTAGTAGTAGTTGTAGTAGAAGTTGTAGTAGTAGAAGTAGTAGTAATAGTAGTTGTAGTAGAAGTTGTAGTAGTAGAAGTAGTAGTAGTAGAAGTCGTAGTACTAGTTGTAGTAGAAGTAGTAGTAGAAGTCGTAGTACTAGTTGTAGTAGAAGTAGTATTAGTAGTAGTAGTAGTAGTAGTAGAAGTAGTATTAGTAGTAGTAGTAGTAGTAGTAGTAGTAGTAGTAGAAGTTGTAGTAGTAGAAGTAGTATTAGTAGTAGTAGTAGTAGAAGTCGTAGTAGTAGAAGTAGTATTAGTAGTAGTAGTAGTAGTCGTAGTAGTAGAAGTAGTATTAGTAGTAGTAGTAGTAGTAGTAGTAGTAGAAGTAGTAGTAGTAGAAGTAGAAGAAGTAGAAGTTGTAGTAGTAGAAGTAGTAGTAGTAGAAGTTGTAGTAGTAGAAGTAGTAGTAGTAGAAGTAGAAGAAGTAGAAGTTGTAGTAGTAGAAGTAGTAGTAGTAGAAGTTGTAGTAGTAGAAGTAGTAGAAGTAGTAGTAGTAGTAGTAGTAGTAGTAGTATTAGTAGTAGTAGTAGAAGTAGTAGAAGTAGTAGTAGTAGTTGTAGTAGAAATAGTAGTAGTAGTAGATATAGTAGTAGTAGATATAGTAGTAGTTGTAGTAGAAATAGTAGTAGTAGTAGATATAGTAGTAGTAGATATAGTAGTAGTTGTAGTAGAAATAGTAGTAGTAGTAGATATAGTAGTAGTAGATATAGTAGTTGTTGTAGTAGTAGATATAGTAGTAGTAGATATAGTAGTAGTAGTAGTAGATATAGTAGTAGATATAGTAGTAGTAGTTGTAATAGAAGTAGTAGTAGTAGTAGATATAGTAGTAGTAGTAGTAGATATAGTAGTAGTAGTAGTAGTAGTAGAAGTAGCTGTAGCAGAAGTATTTGTAGTATAGTAAAGTAGTTTTTATATAGTAGTAAAGTAGCAGCAGCAGTAGTAGTAGTAATAGTAGTTTTTTTATTGGACGATGGAGTAGAAGTATTTGTAGTAGTAGCTTTGTAGTAGTAATACAAATGTGGTAGTACTGCAGTAACAACAGTAGTAGTAATAGTTTTAGTAACAGCAGCAGCAGCAGTAGTAGCACCTGTACTATAAATAACAGTAATGGTGGGATGAATCTATTAATACTTTCCTCAACGTTTGCACTTTTAAACACTTTAACATATTAATCATGAATATGATGAAATAACATAATATTTTTATACTTTTATCTGTTATATCTTCACCCCTGCTATTCTAATACAGTATCATTCTATTTTAATCAATTATTGACCCGTACCGAAGAGTAATGTAAAAGATATAAGACTATTTTGATGACTTATATAATACCCTACGTGAGATAATTCAAAGCTATATTTGTCAGAGTTTGTTTTCTGGTAGCTTTGATGTTCCGTACTTTTACTGAACATTAATTTCCCGAACAAAGTTGATCGTTTTCCCCTTAAGCCACAGACAACCCAATTAGATTGTGCGAACCACTGATTATCTGCACTTGATTCTCTGTTCTGTTTTTATTTGATTTTATGTACTTGAAGTAAACTATACGTGTAGATGTATATGTAACTAATTTATATAGATAAGATTTTAAATAACATAATAAAGTTGTAATTTAAGTTATAAATAGGGTTGTTATTATTTTGTTCTCGCACGTTTGTTATGAAATTAAGAATTAGCATTTGCAGTTAGTGGGCCATGTGGGGAAACTGTAGCGCATCTGACGTCAGATCAGAAGATTGCGTGTTCAAATCTCGTTGGGCTCACTGATATTTTGGGTGTTCCGATAGCTCACTAGTTACTGGTGAACTGGACAACTAAGAATAAGAGGTCTGGGTTCGATTCTGATCAATGGTTTACTAGTTCGCCAAGCCTTAAATGGGAATAAGATTTTCTGTGACAGAAAAGCGGCACTGGCGGAATACTGACCACTTTATTTAACAAAAATAATGTGTCAACGGTTCCTAAAAAAATATGGGCACTAACACCATATCTCTATTCGCTATGTGGCATAACATGGCTCTTATGTTTTTTTATATTTACAATTAGTTCATCTTCTTAATGATAGGACCTTCGTCATTGTATTTTGATAGTGTCCAGTACTACTTCCATTTCTTTCTTTATAACTCATAAAGAAATCACCAGCGTACACAAACTTCACAACACCGACGAAGACCCATAACATTAGAAATAATAATTAAATGATTTATTAATTGCTTTGCCTCTCAAAGACATACAGCTTAAAGTAACAACTTTTTCAACCCCCATAGTTTTTAAACGTGATCAAAATGATCTTCACCTACACTTACTCGTCCTATTTCGATAGATCCGAGATTATTAATCTTACGATCTTAATTATCTTATCTATCTGTTAACCTCAGACGGAAGGTGTACAACAGAGGTGAGATGCAGAATGGCTCAGGCAAAAGCAGCTTTCCAAAAAATGAGGAAGATACTGTGCAATCCATTTTTGACAATAGAAACAAGAAAACGAGTTACCAAATGTTATGTAGAGCCAGTCTTAACATATGTATGTAAATTATGGACAACAGGACAACAGGCAAGAAAATCGATGGAGGTTGTAGAGATGTGGTTTTACAGAAGAATGTCGAGAATACCATAGACAGCTAAGAAGAATAATGAAAACGTTCTTAAAGAGGCCAAAGCAAAGAGAGAGCACATTTCTAATATTAGTAATAAACAATAATCACTTTTTTGGCCATGTAATGAGAAGGAAACAACTGGAATATATTGTAACAACTGGGAAAATTGAGGGACAAAGAACCAGATGGAAGCAAAAAAAAAAAAAGATACCAGATAGCTTAAGAGAATCGCTTGGCAGAAGGTCAACAACAGAAATGATAAAAAACATTTGAGATCGAAAGTTGTAGAGAGACATGATCACCTACACCAGCAGGTACGGTACTTGATGATGATGATGATGATACCTATCTTAGATTACGAGAAACTGGAGAAAAACAAGATCGCTGCAAACATCGATCGATTCAAACTTATTGTTTGTCCCGGTGACACAAGCTCCTTACATTAAACCTAAGGCATCACGGATATCCCACGACATGTTTACCTAACAACATACGAGCATATACAATCATTCTTAATCTTAAACAGCAGGTTCATTGGATGTCTCTACGTGTCATTATATATAGTAGTCTGCCATATTTACTGCTTTCATGAACTTGGTCTAGCTACACATTAACCTCTGTAACAACATATCGTCATTGCCTGTTATATTTTATAAAAGCATGAATTTTCTATGTGTTATCAATAACAATCTGACCTTTTCATAAGTTATCTATAACAACATTATCTTCCTTACCTATCTACCAGATTTCATCTACAGCATCCTGACCGCACTACCTGATGTCATCTACAACAACCTTACCCCTCTACCAGTTATATATAACAATCTTACCTCTCTAACAGTTATCAATAACAACCTTACCACGCTAACAGTTATCTATAAGAATCTTACCTCTCTAACGGTCATCCATAACAACGTTGCCTCTATAACAGTTATCTATAACAACCTTACCTCTCTGACAGTTATCATTTACAACATTCTGACATCACTGCGTGGTGTCATCTATAACAACCTTTCCCTGCTACTATTCATCTCCACCTTTTCCTACTACTATTCATCTACACCATTCCCTACTACTATTCATCTCCATCTTTCCCTACTACTATTCACCTTCACCTTTCCCTGCCACTATTCACCTCCTCCTATCACTACTACTATTCATCTCCACTTTTCCCTAGTACAATTCATCTCCTACTATCCCTACTACTATTCATCTCCATCTTTCCCTACTACTATTCATCTCCACCTTTCCCAACTGCTATTCATCTCCACTTTTCCCTAATACTAATCATCTCCTCCTATCCCTACTGCTATTCATCTCCATCTTTCCTTACTACTATTCATCTCCACCTATCCCTACTACTATTCATCTCCACCTATCCCTACTACTATTCATCTCCACCTATCACTGCTATTATTCATCTCCACATATCCCTACTACTATTCATATCCATCTTTCCCTAATACTATTCAACTCCACCTATCCCTACTACTATTCATCTCCATCTTTCCCTAATACTATTCATCTCCACCTATCTCTACTACTATTCATCTCCATCTATACCTACTACTATCCCGCTCCACCTTACCCTACTACTATTCATCTCCAACTTTCCCTACTACTATTCATCTCCATCTATACCTACTACTATTTATCTCCAACTTTCCAAACTACTAATCATCTCCACCTTTCCCAACTACTATTCATCTCCACCTTTCCAAACTACTATTTATCTCCACCTTTCCAAACTACTATTCATCTCCACCTTTCCCAACTACTTCTCATCTCCACCTTTCCCTACTACTATTCATCTACACCTTTCCCTGCTACTATTCATCACCATCTTTCCCTACTACTATTCATCTCCAACTATCACTACTACTATTCATCTCCACCTTTCCAAACTACTATTCATTTCCACCTGTCCAAACTACTATTCATCTCCACCTTTCCAAACTACTATTCATCTCCACCTTTCCAAACTACTATTCATCTCCACCTTTCCCAACTACTATTCATCTCCACCTTTGCCAACTACTATTCATCTCCACCTTTCCAAACTACTATTCATCTCCACCTTTCCAATCTAATATTCATCTCCACCTTTCCCTACTACTATTCATCTCCACCTTTCCAAACTACTATTCATCACCATCTTTCCCTACTACTATTCATCTCCACCTTTCCAAACTACTATTCATCTCCACCTTTCCCTACTACTATTCATCTCCACCTTTCCAAACTACTATTCATCTCCACCTTTCCCTACTACTATTCATCTCCACCTTTCCAAACTACTATTCATCTCCACCTTTCCCTACTACTATTCATCTCTACCTTTCCAAACTACTATTCATCTCCACCTTTCCCTACTACTATTCATCTCCACCTTTCCAAACTACTATTCATCTACAACTTTTCCTACTACTATTTATCTCCACCTTTCCAAACTACTATTCATCTCCACCTTTCCCAACTACTATTCATCTCCACCTTTCCAAACTACTATTAATCTCCATCTTTCCCAACTACTATTCATCTCCATCTTTCACTACTAATATTCATCTCCGCCTTTCCCTACTACTATTAATCTCCACCTTTCCCAACTACTATTCATCTCCATCTTTCCCAACTACTATTCATCTCCACCTTTCCCTACTACTATTCATCTCCACCTTTCCAAACTACTATTCATCTCCACCTTTCCCTACTACTATTCATCTCCACCTTTCCAAACTACTATTCATCTCCAACTTTCCCTACTACTATTTATCTCCACCTTTCCAAACTACTATTCATCTCCACCTTTCCCAACTACTATTCATCTCCACCTTTCCAAACTACTATTAATCTCCATCTTTCCCAACTACTATTCATCTACACCTTTCCCTGCTACTATTAATCTCCATCTTTCCCAACTACTATTCATCTTCACCTTTCCCAACAACTATTCATCTCCACATTTCCCCACTATTCATCTCCATCTTTCCCATCTACTATACATCTCCACCTTTCCTAACTACTATTCATCTCCATCTTTCCCAACTACTATACATCTCCACCTTTCCCAACTACTATTCATCTCCATCTTTCCCAACAATTATTCATCTCCATCTTTCCCAACTACTATTCATCTCCATCTTTCCCAACTACTATTCATCTCCATCTTTCCCAACTACTATTCATCTCCATCTTTCACTACTAATATTCATCTCCACCTTTCCCTACTACTATTAATCTCCACCTTTCCCAACTACTATTCATCTCCATCTTTCCCTACTACTATTCATCTCCATCTTTCCCTACTACTATTCATCTCCATCTTTCCCTACTACTATTCATCTCCATCTTTCCCTACTACTATTCATCTCCATCTTTCCCTACTACTATTCATCTCCATCTTTCCCTACTACTATTCATCTCCACCTTTCCAAACTACTATTCATCTCCACCTTTCCAATCTAATATTCATCTCCACCTTTCCCTACTACTATTCATCTCCACCTTTACAAACTACTATTCATCACCATCTTTCCCTAATACTATTCATCTCCACCTTTCCCTACTACTATTCATCTCCACCTTTCCCTACTACTATTCATCTCCACCTTTCCAAACTACTATTCATCTCCACCTTTCCCTACTACTATTCATCTCCACCTTTCCAAACTACTATTCATCTCCACCTTTCCCTACTACTATTCATCTCCACCTTTCCAAACTACTATTCATCTCCACCTTTCCCTACTACTATTCATCTCCACCTTTCCAAACTACTATTCATCTCCAACTTTCCCTACTACTATTTATCTCCACCTTTCCAAACTACTATTCATCTCCACCTTTCCCAACTACTATTCATCTCCACCTTTCCAAACTACTATTAATCTCCATCTTTCCCAACTACTATTCATCTACACCTTTCCCTGCTACTATTAATCTCCATCTTTCCCAACTACTATTCATCTCCACCTTTCCCAACAACTATTCATCTCCACATTTCCCCACTATTCATCTCCATCTTTCCCAACTACTATACATCTCCACCTTTCCTAACTACTATTCATCTCCATCTTTCCCAACTACTATACATCTCCACCTTTCCCAACTACTATTCATCTCCATCTTTCCCAACAATTATTCATCTCCATCTTTCCCAACTACTATTCATCTCCATCTTTCCCAACTACTATTCATCTCCATCTTTCCCAACTACTATTCATCTCCATCTTTCACTACTAATATTCATCTCCGCCTTTCCCTACTACTATTAATCTCCACCTTTCCCAACTACTATTCATCTCCATCTTTCCCTACTACTATTCATCTCCATCTTTCCCTACTACTATTCATCTCCATCTTTCACTACTACTATTCATCTCCATCTTTCCCTACTACTATTCATCTCCATCTTTCCCTACTACTATTCATCTCCATCTTTCCCTACTACTATTCTTCTCCATCTTTCCCTACTACTATTCATCTCCACCTTTCCCTGCAACATTCATCTCCACCTTTCCCTGCAACATTCATCTCCACCTTTCCCTGCAACATTCATCTCCACCTTTCCCTGCAACATTCATCTCCACCTTTCCCTACTACTATTCATCTCCACCTTTCCCTACTACTATTCACCTGTATCTTTCCCTACTACTATTCATCTCCATCTTTCCCTACTACTATTCATCTCTATCTTTCCCTACTACTATTCATCTCCATCTTTCCCTACTACTATTTATCTCCATCTTTCCCTACTACTATTTATCTCCATCTTTCCCTACTACTATTCATCTCCACCTTTCCCTACTACTATTCATCTCCATCTTTCCCTGCTACTATTCATCTCCATCTTTCCCTACTACTATTCATCTCCATCTTTCCCTACTACTATTCATCTCCACCTTTCCCTGCAACATTCATCTCCACCTTTCCCAAGTATTATTCATCTCCACCTTTCCCTACTACTATTCATCTCCACCTTTCCCTACTACTATTCATCTCCACCTTTCCCTACTACTATTCATCTCCACCTTTCTCAACTACTATTCATCTCCCCCTTTCCCTACTACTAATCATCTCCACCTTTCTCAACTACTATTCATCTCCACCTTTCCCTACTACTATTCATCTACACCTTTCCCTGCTACTATTCATCACCATCTTTCCCTACTACTATTCATCTCCAACTTTCCCTACTACTATTCATCTCCACCTTTCCAAACTACTATTCATTTCCACCTGTCCAAACTACTATTCATCTCCACCTTTCCAAACTACTATTCATCTCCACCTTTCCAAACTACTATTCATCTCCACCTTTCCCAACTACTATTCATCTCCACCTTTCCCAACTACTATTCATCTCCACCTTTCCAAACTACTATTCATCTCCACCTTTCCAATCTAATATTCATCTCCACCTTTCCCTACTACTATTCATCTCCACCTTTCCAAACTACTATTCATCACCATCTTTCCCTAATACTATTCATCTCCACCTTTCCCTACTACTATTCATCTCCACCTTTCCCTACTACTATTCATCTCCACCTTTCCAAACTACTATTCATCTCCACCTTTCCCTACTACTATTCATCTCCACCTTTCCAAACTACTATTCATCTCCACCTTTCCCTACTACTATTCATCTCCACCTTTCCAAACTACTATTCATCTCCACCTTTCCCTACTACTATTCATCTCCACCTTTCCAAACTACTATTCATCTCCAACTTTCCCTACTACTATTTATCTCCACCTTTCCAAACTACTATTCATCTCCACCTTTCCCAACTACTATTCATCTCCACCTTTCCAAACTACTATTAATCTCCATCTTTCACCACTACTATTCATCTACACCTTTCCCTGCTACTATTAATCTCCATCTTTCCCAACTACTATTCAACTTCACCTTTCCCAACAACTATTCATCTCCACATTTCCCCACTATTCATCTCCATCTTTCCCAACTACTATACATCTCCACCTTTCCTAACTACTATTCATCTCCATCTTTCCCAACTACTATACATCTCCACCTTTCCCAACTACTATTCATCTCCATCTTTCCCAACAATTATTCATCTCCATCTTTCCCAACTACTATTCATCTCCATCTTTCCCAACTACTATTCATCTCCATCTTTCCCAACTACTATTCATCTCCATCTTTCACTACTAATATTCATCTCCACCTTTCCCTACTACTATTAATCTCCACCTTTCCCAACTACTATTCATCTCCATCTTTCCCTACTACTATTCATCTCCATCTTTCCCTACTACTATTCATCTCCATCTTTCCCTACTACTATTCATCTCCATCTTTCCCTACTACTATTCATTCCATCTTTCCCTACTACTATTCATCTCCATCTTTCCCTACTACTATTCATCTCCACCTTTCCAAACTACTATTCATCTCCACCTTTCCAATCTAATATTCATCTCCACCTTTCCCTACTACTATTCATCTCCACCTTTCCAAACTACTATTCATCACCATCTTTCCCTAATACTATTCATCTCCACCTTTCCCTACTACTATTCATCTCCACCTTTCCCTACTACTATTCATCTCCACCTTTCCCTACTACTATTCATCTCCACCTTTCCAAACTACTATTCATCTCCACCTTTCCCTACTACTATTCATCTCCACCTTTCCCTACTACTATTCATCTCCACCTTTCCAAACTACTATTTATCTCCACCTTTCCCTACTACTATTCATCTCCACCTTTCCAAACTACTATTCATCTCCAACTTTCCCTACTACTATTTATCTCCACCTTTCCAAACTACTATTCATCTCCACCTTTCCCAACTACTATTCATCTCCACCTTTCCAAACTACTATTAATCTCCATCTTTCCCAACTACTATTCATCTACACCTTTCCCTGCTACTATTAATCTCCATCTTTCCCAACTACTATTCATCTCCACCTTTCCCAACAACTATTCATCTCCACATTTCCCCACTATTCATCTCCATCTTTCCCAACTACTATACATCTCCACCTTTCCTAACTACTATTCATCTCCATCTTTCCCAACTACTATACATCTCCACCTTTCCCAACTACTATTCATCTCCATCTTTCCCAACAATTATTCATCTCCATCTTTCCCAACTACTATTCATCTCCATCTTTCCCAACTACTATTCATCTCCATCTTTCCCTACTACTATTCATCTCCATCTTTCCCTACTACTATTCATCTCCATCTTTCCCTACTACTATTCATCTCCATCTTTCCCTACTACTATTCATCTCCATCTTTCCCTACTACTATTCATCTCCATCTTTCCCTACTACTATTCATCTCCATCTTTCCCTACTACTATTCATCTCCACCTTTCCCGGCAACATTCATCTCCACCTTTCCCTGCAACATTCATCTCCACCTTTCCCTGCAACATTTATCTCCACCTTTCCCTGCAACATTCATCTCCACCTTTCCCTACTACTATTCATCTCCACCTTTCCCTACTACTATTCATCTCCACCTTTCCCTACTACTATTCACCTGTATCTTTCCCTACTACTATTCATCTCCATCTTTCCCTACTACTATTCATCTCCATCTTTCCTTACTACTATTCATCTCTATCTTTCCCTACTACTATTCATCTCCATCTTTCCCTACTACTATTTATCTCCATCTTTCCCTACTACTATTTATCTCCATCTTTCCCTACTACTATTCATCTCCACCTTTCCCTACTACTATTCATCTCCATCTTTCCCTGCTACTATTCATCTCCATCTTTCCCTACTACTATTCATCTCCATCTTTCCCTACTACTATTCATCTCCACCTTTCCCTGCAACATTCATCTCCACCTTTCCCAAGTACTATTCATCTCCACCTTTCCCTACTACTATTCATCTCCACCTTTCCTTACTACTATTCATCTCCACCTTTCCCTACTACTATTCATCTCCACCTTTCTCAACTACTATTCATCTCCACCTTTCCCTACTACTAATCATCTCCACCTTTCTCAACTACTATTCATCTCCACCTTTCCCTACTACTATTCATCTCCACCTTTCCCTACTACTATTCATCTCCACCTTTCCCTACTACTATTCATCTCCACCTTTCCCTACTACTATTCATCTGCACCTTTCCCTACTACTATTCATCTCCATCTTTCCCTACTACTATTCATCTCCACCTTTCTCAACTACTATTCATCTCCACCTTTCCCTACTACTATTCATCTGCACCTTTCCCTACTACTATTCATCTCCATCTTTCCCTACTACTATTCATCTCCACCTTTCTCAACTACTATTCATCTCCACCTTTCCCTACTACTATTCATCTCCACCTTTCCAAACTACTATTCATCTCCACCTTTCCCTACTACTATTCATCTCCACCTTTCCAAACTACTATTCATCTCCAACTTTCCCTACTACTATTTATCTCCACCTTTCCAAACTACTATTCATCTCCACCTTTCCCAACTACTATTCATCTCCACCTTTCCAAACTACTATTAATCTCCATCTTTCCCAACTACTATTCATCTACACCTTTCCCTGCTACTATTAATCTCCATCTTTCCCAACTACTATTCATCTCCACCTTTCCCAACAACTATTCATCTCCACATTTCCCCACTATTCATCTCCATCTTTCCCAACTACTATACATCTCCACCTTTCCTAACTACTATTCATCTCCATCTTTCCCAACTACTATACATCTCCACCTTTCCCAACTACTATTCATCTCCATCTTTCCCAACAATTATTCATCTCCATCTTTCCCAACTACTATTCATCTCCATCTTTCCCAACTACTATTCATCTCCATCTTTCCCAACTACTATTCATCTCCATCTTTCACTACTAATATTCATCTCCGCCTTTCCCTACTACTATTAATCTCCACCTTTCCCAACTACTATTCATCTCCATCTTTCCCTACTACTATTCATCTCCATCTTTCCCTACTACTATTCATCTCCATCTTTCCCTACTACTATTCATCTCCATCTTTCCCTACTACTATTCATCTCCACCTTTCCCTGCAACATTCATCTCCACCTTTCCCTGCAACATTCATCTCCACCTTTCCCTGCAACATTCATCTCCACCTTTCCCTACTACTATTCATCTCCACCTTTCCCTACTACTATTCACCTGTATCTTTCCCTACTACTATTCATCTCCATCTTTCCCTACTACTATTCATCTCCATCTTTCCTTACTACTATTCATCTCTATCTTTCCCTACTACTATTCATCTCCATCTTTCCCTACTACTATTTATCTCCATCTTTCCCTACTACTATTTATCTCCATCTTTCCCTACTACTATTCATCTCCACCTTTCCCTACTACTATTCATCTCCATCTTTCCCTGCTACTATTCATCTCCATCTTTCCCTACTACTATTCATCTCCATCTTTCCCTACTACTATTCATCTCCACCTTTCCCTGCAACATTCATCTCCACATTTCCCAAGTACTATTCATCTCCACCTTTCCCTACTACTATTCATCTCCACCTTTCCCTACTACTATTCATCTCCACCTTCCCTACTACTATTCATCTCCACCTTTCTCAACTACTATTCATCTCCCCCTTTCCCTACTACTAATCATCTCCACCTTTCTCAACTACTATTCATCTCCACCTTTCCCTACTACTATTCATCTACACCTTTCCCTGCTACTATTCATCACCATCTTTCCCTACTACTATTCATCTCCAACTTTCCCTACTACTATTCATCTCCACCTTTCCAAACTACTATTCATTTCCACCTGTCCAAACTACTATTCATCTCCACCTTTCCAAACTACTATTCATCTCCACCTTTCCAAACTACTATTCATCTCCACCTTTCCCAACTACTATTCATCTCCACCTTTAACAACTACTATTCATCTCCACCTTTCCAAACTACTATTCATCTCCACCTTTCCAATCTAATATTCATCTCCACCTTTCCCTACTACTATTCATCTCCACCTTTCCAAACTACTATTCATCACCATCTTTCCCTAATACTATTCATCTCCACCTTTCCCTACTACTATTCATCTCCACCTTTCCCTACTACTATTCATCTCCACCTTTCCAAACTACTATTCATCTCCACCTTTCCCTACTACTATTCATCTCCACCTTTCCAAACTACTATTCATCTCCACCTTTCCCTACTACTATTCATCTCCACCTTTCCAAACTACTATTCATCTCCACCTTTCCCTACTACTATTCATCTCCACCTTTCCAAACTACTATTCATCTCCAACTTTCCCTACTACTATTTATCTCCACCTTTCCAAACTACTATTCATCTCCACCTTTCCCAACTACTATTCATCTCCACCTTTCCAAACTACTATTAATCTCCATCTTTCCCAACTACTATTCATCTACATCTTTCCCTGCTACTATTAATCTCCATCTTTCCCAACTACTATTCATCTTCACCTTTCCCAACAACTATTCATCTCCACATTTCCCCACTATTCATCTCCATCTTTCCCAACTACTATACATCTCCACCTTTCCTAACTACTATTCATCTCCATCTTTCCAACTACTATACATCTCCACCTTTCCCAACTACTATTCATCTCCATCTTTCCCAACAATTATTCATCTCCATCTTTCCCAACTACTATTCATCTCCATCTTTCCCAACTACTATTCATCTCCATCTTTCCCAACTACTATTCCTCTCCATCTTTCACTACTAATATTCATCTCCACCTTTCCCTACTACTATTAATCTCCACCTTTCCCAACTACTATTCATCTCCATCTTTCCCTACTACTATTCATCTCCATCTTTCCCTACTACTATTCATCTCCATCTTTCCCTACTACTATTCATCTCCATCTTTCCCTACTACTATTCATCTCCATTTTTCCCTACTACTATTCATCTCCATCTTTCCCTACTACTATTCATCTCCACCTTTCCAAACTACTATTCATCTCCACCTTTCCAATCTAATATTCATCTCCACCTTTCCCTACTACTATTCATCTCCACCTTTCCAAACTACTATTCATCACCATCTTTCCCTAATACTATTCATCTCCACCTTTCCCTACTACTATTCATCTCCACCTTTCCCTACTACTATTCATCTCCACCTTTCCCTACTACTATTCATCTCCACCTTTCCAAACTACTATTCATCTCCACCTTTCCCTACTACTATTCATCTCCACCTTTCCCTACTACTATTCATCTCCACCTTTCCAAACTACTATTCATCTCCACCTTTCCCTACTACTATTCATCTCCACCTTTCCAAACTACTATTCATCTCCACCTTTCCCAACTACTATTCATCTCCACCTTTCCAAACTACTATTAATCTCCATCTTTCCCAACTACTATTCATCTACACCTTTCCCTGCTACTATTAATCTCCATCTTTCCCTACTACTATTCATCTCCATCTTTCCCTACTACTATTCATCTCCATCTTTCCCTACTACTATTCATCTCCACCTTTCCCTGCAACATTCATCTCCACCTTTCCCTGCAACATTCATCTCCACCTTTCCCTGCAACATTCATCTCCACCTTTCCCTGCAACATTCATCTCCACCTTTCCCTACTACTATTCATCTCCACCTTTCCCTACTACTATTCACCTGTATCTTTCCCTACTACTATTCATCTCCATCTTTCCCTACTACTATTCATCTCCATCTTTCCTTACTACTATTCATCTCTATCTTTCCCTACTACTATTCATCTCCATCTTTCCCTACTACTATTTATCTCCATCTTTCCCTACTACTATTTATCTCCATCTTTCCCTACTACTATTCATCTCCACCTTTCCCTACTACTATTCATCTCCATCTTTCCCTGCTACTATTCATCTCCATCTTTCCCTACTACTATTCATCTCCATCTTTCCCTACTACTATTCATCTCCACCTTTCCCTGCAACATTCATCTCCACATTTCCCAAGTACTATTCATCACCACCTTTCCCTACTACTATTCATCTCCACCTTTCCCTACTACTATTCATCTCCACCTTTCCCTACTACTATTCATCTCCACCTTTCTCAACTACTATTCATCTCCCCCTTTCCCTACTACTAATCATCTCCACCTTTCTCAACTACTATTCATCTCCACCTTTCCCTACTACTATTCATCTACACCTTTCCCTGCTACTATTCATCACCATCTTTCCCTACTACTATTCATCTCCAACTTTCCCTACTACTATTCATCTCCACCTTTCCAAACTACTATTCATTTCCACCTGTCCAAACTACTATTCATCTCCACCTTTCCAAACTACTATTCATCTCCACCTTTCCAAACTACTATTCATCTCCACCTTTCCCAACTACTATTCATCTCCACCTTTAACAACTACTATTCATCTCCACCTTTCCAAACTACTATTCATCTCCACCTTTCCAATCTAATATTCATCTCCACCTTTCCCTACTACTATTCATCTCCACCTTTCCAAACTACTATTCATCACCATCTTTCCCTAATACTATTCATCTCCACCTTTCCCTACAACTATTCATCTCCACCTTTCCCTACTACTATTCATCTCCACCTTTCCAAACTACTATTCATCTCCACCTTTCCCTACTACTATTCATCTCCACCTTTCCAAACTACTATTCATCTCCACCTTTCCCTACTACTATTCATCTCCACCTTTCCAAACTACTATTCATCTCCACCTTTCCCTACTACTATTCATCTCCACCTTTCCAAACTACTATTCATCTCCAACTTTCCCTACTACTATTTATCTCCACCTTTCCAAACTACTATTCATCTCCACCTTTCCCAACTACTATTCATCTCCACCTTTCCAAACTACTATTAATCTCCATCTTTCCCAACTACTATTCATCTACATCTTTCCCTGCTACTATTAATCTCCATCTTTCCCAACTACTATTCATCTTCACCTTTCCCAACAACTATTCATCTCCACATTTCCCCACTATTCATCTCCATCTTTCCCAACTACTATACATCTCCACCTTTCCTAACTACTATTCATCTCCATCTTTCCCAACTACTATACATCTCCACCTTTCCCAACTACTATTCATCTCCATCTTTCCCAACAATTATTCATCTCCATCTTTCCCAACTACTATTCATCTCCATCTTTCCCAACTACTATTCATCTCCATCTTTCCCTACTACTATTCATCTCCATCTTTCCCTACTACTATTCATCTCCACCTTTCCCTGCAACATTCATCTCCACATTTCCCAAGTACTATTCATCTCCACCTTTCCCTACTACTATTCATCTCCACCTTTCCCTACTACTATTCATCTCCACCTTTCCCTACTACTATTCATCTCCACCTTTCTCAACTACTATTCATCTCCCCCTTTCCCTACTACTAATCATCTCCACCTTTCTCAACTACTATTCATCTCCACCTTTCCCTACTACTATTCATCTACACCTTTCCCTGCTACTATTCATCACCATCTTTCCCTACTACTATTCATCTCCAACTTTCCCTACTACTATTCATCTCCACCTTTCCAAACTACTATTCATTTCCACCTGTCCAAACTACTATTCATCTCCACCTTTCCAAACTACTATTCATCTCCACCTTTCCAAACTACTATTCATCTCCACCTTTCCAACTACTATTCATCTCCACCTTTAACAACTACTATTCATCTCCACCTTTCCAAACTACTATTCATCTCCACCTTTCCAATCTAATATTCATCTCCACCTTTCCCTACTACTATTCATCTCCACCTTTCCAAACTACTATTCATCACCATCTTTCCCTAATACTATTCATCTCCACCTTTCCCTACTACTATTCATCTCCACCTTTCCCTACTACTATTCATCTCCACCTTTCCAAACTACTATTCATCTCCACCTTTCCTACTACTATTCATCTCCACCTTTCCAAACTACTATTCATCTCCACCTTTCCCTACTACTATTCATCTCCACCTTTCCAAACTACTATTCATCTCCACCTTTCCCTACTACTATTCATCTCCACCTTTCCAAACTACTATTCATCTCCAACTTTCCCTACTACTATTTATCTCCACCTTTCCAAACTACTATTCATCTCCACCTTTCCCAACTACTATTCATCTCCACCTTTCCAACTACTATTAATCTCCATCTTTCCCAACTACTATTCATCTACATCTTTCCCTGCTACTATTAATCTCCATCTTTCCCAACTACTATTCATCTTCACCTTTCCCAACAACTATTCATCTCCACATTTCCCCACTATTCATCTCCATCTTTCCCACTACTATACATCTCCACCTTTCCTAACTACTATTCATCTCCATCTTTCCCAACTACTATACATCTCCACCTTTCCCAACTACTATTCATCTCCATCTTTCCCAACAATTATTCATCTCCATCTTTCCCAACTACTATTCATCTCCATCTTTCCCAACTACTATTCATCTCCATCTTTCCCAACTACTATTCCTCTCCATCTTTCACTACTAATATTCATCTCCACCTTTCCCTACTACTATTAATCTCCACCTTTCCCAACTACTATTCATCTCCATCTTTCCCTACTACTATTCATCTCCATCTTTCCCTACTACTATTCATCTCCATCTTTCCCTACTACTATTCATCTCCATCTTTCCCTACTACTATTCATCTCCATTTTTCCCTACTACTATTCATCTCCATCTTTCCCTACTACTATTCATCTCCACCTTTCAAACTACTATTCATCTCCACCTTTCCAATCTAATATTCATCTCCACCTTTCCCTACTACTATTCATCTCCACCTTTCCAACTACTATTCATCACCATCTTTCCCTAATACTATTCATCTCCACCTTTCCCTACTACTATTCATCTCCACCTTTCCCTACTACTATTCATCTCCACCTTTCCCTACTACTATTCATCTCCACCTTTCCAAACTACTATTCATCTCCACCTTTCCCTACTACTATTCATCTCCACCTTTCCCTACTACTATTCATCTCCACCTTTCCAAACTACTATTCATCTCCACCTTTCCCTACTACTATTCATCTCCACCTTTCCAAACTACTATTCATCTCCACCTTTCCCAACTACTATTCATCTCCACCTTCCAAACTACTATTAATCTCCATCTTTCCCAACTACTATTCATCTACACCTTTCCCTGCTACTATTAATCTCCATCTTTCCCTACTACTATTCATCTCCATCTTTCCTACTACTATTCATCTCCATCTTTCCCTACTACTATTCATCTCCACCTTTCCCTGCAACATTCATCTCCACCTTTCCCTGCAACATTCATCTCCACCTTTCCCTGCATCATTCATCTCCACCTTTCCCTGCAACATTCATCTCCACCTTTCCCTACTACTATTCATCTCCACCTTTCCCTACTACTATTCACCTGTATCTTTCCCTACTACTATTCATCTCCATCTTTCCCTACTACTATTCATCTCCATCTTTCCTTACTACTATTCATCTCTATCTTTCCCTACTACTATCATCTCCATCTTTCCCTACTACTATTTATCTCCATCTTTCCCTACTACTATTTATCTCCATCTTTCCCTACTACTATTCATCTCCACCTTTCCCTACTACTATTCATCTCCATCTTTCCCTGCTACTATTCATCTCCATCTTTCCCTACTACTATTCATCTCCATCTTTCCCTACTACTATTCATCTCCACCTTTCCCTGCAACATTCATCTCCACATTTCCCAAGTACTATTCATCACCACCTTTCCCTACTACTATTCATCTCCACCTTTCCCTACTACTATTCATCTCCACCTTTCCCTACTACTATTCATCTCCACCTTTCTCAACTACTATTCATCTCCCCCTTTCCCTACTACTAATCATCTCCACCTTTCTCAACTACTATTCATCTCCACCTTTCCCTACTACTATTCATCTACACCTTTCCCTGCTACTATTCATCACCATCTTTCCCTACTACTATTCATCTCCAACTTTCCCTACTACTATTCATCTCCACCTTTCCAAACTACTATTCATTTCCACCTGTCCAAACTACTATTCATCTCCACCTTTCCAACTACTATTCATCTCCACCTTTCCAAACTACTATTCATCTCCACCTTTCCCAACTACTATTCATCTCCACCTTTAACAACTACTATTCATCTCCACCTTTCCAAACTACTATTCATCTCCACCTTTCCAATCTAATATTCATCTCCACCTTTCCCTACTACTATTCATCTCCACCTTTCCAAACTACTATTCATCACCATCTTTCCCTAATACTATTCATCTCCACCTTTCCCTACTACTATTCATCTCCACCTTTCCCTACTACTATTCATCTCCACCTTTCCAAACTACTATTCATCTCCACCTTTCCCTACTACTATTCATCTCCACCTTTCCAAACTACTATTCATCTCCACCTTTCCCTACTACTATTCATCTCCACCTTTCCAACTACTATTCATCTCCACCTTTCCCTACTACTATTCATCTCCACCTTTCCAAACTACTATTCATCTCCAACTTCCCTACTACTATTTATCTCCACCTTTCCAACTACTATTCATCTCCACCTTTCCCAACTACTATTCATCTCCACCTTTCCAAACTACTATTAATCTCCATCTTTCCCAACTACTATTCATCTACATCTTTCCCTGCTACTATTAATCTCCATCTTTCCCAACTACTATTCATCTTCACCTTTCCCAACAACTATTCATCTCCACATTTCCCCACTATTCATCTCCATCTTTCCCAACTACTATACATCTCCACCTTTCCTAACTACTATTCATCTCCATCTTTCCCAACTACTATACATCTCCACCTTTCCCAACTACTATTCATCTCCATCTTTCCCAACAATTATTCATCTCCATCTTTCCCAACTACTATTCATCTCCATCTTTCCCAACTACTATTCATCTCCATCTTTCCAACTACTATTCCTCTCCATCTTTCACTACTAATATTCATCTCCACCTTTCCCTACTACTATTAATCTCCACCTTTCCCAACTACTATTCATCTCCATCTTTCCCTACTACTATTCATCTCCATCTTTCCCTACTACTATTCATCTCCATCTTTCCCTACTACTATTCATCTCCATCTTTCCCTACTACTATTCATCTCCATTTTCCCTACTACTATTCATCTCCATCTTTCCTACTACTATTCATCTCCACCTTTCCAAACTACTATTCATCTCCACCTTTCCAATCTAATATTCATCTCCACCTTTCCCTACTACTATTCATCTCCACCTTTCCAAACTACTATTCATCACCATCTTTCCCTAATACTATTCATCTCCACCTTTCCCTACTACTATTCATCTCCACCTTTCCTACTACTATTCATCTCCACCTTTCCCTACTACTATTCATCTCCACCTTTCCAAACTACTATTCATCTCCACCTTTCCTACTACTATTCATCTCCACCTTTCCCTACTACTATTCATCTCCACCTTTCCAAACTACTATTCATCTCCACCTTTCCCTACTACTATTCATCTCCACCTTTCCAAACTACTATTCATCTCCACCTTTCCCTACTACTATTCATCTCCACCTTTCCCTACTACTATTCATCTCCACCTTTCCAAACTACTATTCATCTCCACCTTTCCCTACTACTATTCATCTCCACCTTTCCAAACTACTATTCATCTCCACTTTCCCTACTACTATTTATCTCCACCTTTCCAAACTACTATTCATCTCCACCTTTCCAACTACTATTCATCTCCACCTTTCCAACTACTATTAATCTCCATCTTTCCCTACTACTATTCATCTACACCTTTCCCTGCTACTATTAATCTCCATCTTTCCCTACTACTATTCATCTCCATCTTTCCCTACTACTATTCATCTCCATCTTTCCCTACTACTATTCATCTCCACCTTTCCCTGCAACATTCATCTCCACCTTTCCCTGCAACATTCATCTCCACCTTTCCCTGCAACATTCATCTCCACCTTTCCCTGCAACATTCATCTCCACCTTTCCCTACTACTATTCATCTCCACCTTTCCCTACTACTATTCACCTCCATCTTTCCCTACTACTATTCATCTCCATCTTTCCCTACTACTATTCATCTCCATCTTTCCTTACTACTATTCATCTCTATCTTTCCCTACTACTATTCATCTCCATCTTTCCCTACTACTATTTATCTCCATCTTTCCCTACTACTATTTATCTCCATCTTTCCCTACTACTATTCATCTCCACCTTTCCCTACTACTATTCATCTCCATCTTTCCCTGCTACTATTCATCTCCATCTTTCCCTACTACTATTCATCTCCATCTTTCCTACTACTATTCATCTCCACCTTTCCCTGCAACATTCATCTCCACATTTCCCAAGTACTATTCATCTCCACCTTTCCCTACTACTATTCATCTCCACCTTTCCCTACTACTATTCATCTCCACCTTTCCCTACTACTATTCATCTCCACCTTTCTCAACTACTATTCATCTCCCCCTTTCCCTACTACTAATCATCTCCACCTTTCTCAACTACTATTCATCTCCACCTTTCCCTACTACTATTCATCTACACCTTTCCCTGCTACTATTCATCACCATCTTTCCCTACTACTATTCATCTCCAACTTTCCCTACTACTATTCATCTCCACCTTTCCAAACTACTATTCATTTCCACCTGTCCAAACTACTATTCATCTCCACCTTTCCAAACTACTATTCATCTCCACCTTTCCAAACTACTATTCATCTCCACCTTTCCCAACTACTATTCATCTCCACCTTTAACAACTACTATTCATCTCCACCTTTCCAAACTACTATTCATCTCCACCTTTCCAATCTAATATTCATCTCCACCTTTCCCTACTACTATTCATCTCCACCTTTCCAAACTACTATTCATCACCATCTTTCCCTAATACTATTCATCTCCACCTTTCCCTACTACTATTCATCTCCACCTTTCCCTACTACTATTCATCTCCACCTTTCCAAACTACTATTCATCTCCACCTTTCCCTACTACTATTCATCTCCACCTTTCCAAACTACTATTCATCTCCACCTTTCCCTACTACTATTCATCTCCACCTTTCCTAACTACTATTCATCTCCACCTTTCCCTACTACTATTCATCTCCACCTTTCAAACTACTATTCATCTCCAACTTTCCCTACTACTATTTATCTCCACCTTTCCAAACTACTATTCATCTCCACCTTTCCCAACTACTATTCATCTCCACCTTTCCAAACTACTATTAATCTCCATCTTTCCCACTACTATTCATCTACATCTTCCCTGCTACTATTAATCTCCATCTTTCCCAACTACTATTCATCTTCACCTTTCCCAACAACTATTCATCTCCACATTTCCCCACTATTCATCTCCATCTTCCCAACTACTATACATCTCCACCTTTCCTAACTACTATTCATCTCCATCTTTCCCAACTACTATACATCTCCACCTTCCCAACTACTATTCATCTCCATCTTTCCCAACAATTATTCATCTCCATCTTTCCCAACTACTATTCATCTCCATCTTTCCCAACTACTATTCATCTCCATCTTTCCCAACTACTATTCATCTCCATCTTTCACTACTAATATTCATCTCCACCTTTCCCTACTACTATTAATCTCCACCTTTCCCAACTACTATTCATCTCCATCTTTCCCTACTACTATTCATCTCCATCTTTCCCTACTATTATTCATCTCCATCTTTCCCTACTACTATTCATCTCCATCTTTCCCTACTACTATTCATCTCCATTTTCCCTACTACTATTCATCTCCATCTTTCCCTACTACTATTCATCTCCACCTTTCCAAACTACTATTCATCTCCACCTTTCCAATCTAATATTCATCTCCACCTTTCCCTACTACTATTCATCTCCACCTTTCCAAACTACTATTCATCACCATCTTTCCCTAATACTATTCATCTCCCTTTCCCTACTACTATTCATCTCCACCTTTCCCTACTACTATTCATCTCCACCTTTCCCTACTACTATTCATCTCCACCTTTCCAAACTACTATTCATCTCCACCTTTCCCTACTACTATTCATCTCCACCTTTCCTACTACTATTCATCTCCACCTTTCCAAACTACTATTCATCTCCACCTTTCCCTACTACTATTCATCTCCACCTTTCCAACTACTATTCATCTCCAACTTTCCCTACTACTATTTATCTCCACCTTTCCAAACTACTATTCATCTCCACCTTTCCCAACTACTATTCATCTCCACCTTTCCAAACTACTATTAATCTCCATCTTTCCCAACTACTATTCATCTACACCTTTCCCTGCTACTATTAATCTCCATCTTTCCCAACTACTATTCATCTCCACCTTTCCCAACAACTATTCATCTCCACATTTCCCCACTATTCATCTCCATCTTTCCCAACTACTATACATCTCCACCTTTCCTAACTACTATTCATCTCCATCTTTCCCAACTACTATACATCTCCACCTTTCCCAACTACTATTCATCTCCATCTTTCCCAACAATTATTCATCTCCATCTTTCCCAACTACTATTCATCTCCATCTTTCCCAACTACTATTCATCTCCATCTTTCCCTACTACTATTCATCTCCATCTTTCCCTACTACTATTCATCTCCATCTTTCCCTACTATTCATCTCCATCTTTCCCTACTACTATTCATCTCCATCTTTCCCTACTACTATTCATCTCCATCTTTCCTACTACTATTCATCTCCATCTTTCCCTACTACTATTCATCTCCACCTTTCCCGGCAACATTCATCTCCACCTTTCCCTGCAACATTCATCTCCACCTTTCCCTGCAACATTTATCTCCACCTTTCCCTGCAACATTCATCTCCACCTTTCCCTACTACTATTCATCTCCACCTTTCCTACTACTATTCATCTCCAACTTTCCCTACTACTATTCACCTGTATCTTTCCCTACTACTATTCATCTCCATCTTTCCCTACTACTATTCATCTCCATCTTTCCTTACTACTATTCATCTCTATCTTTCCCTACTACTATTCATCTCCATCTTTCCCTACTACTATTTATCTCCATCTTTCCCTACTACTATTTATCTCCATCTTTCCTACTACTATTCATCTCCACCTTTCCCTACTACTATTCATCTCCATCTTCCCTGCTACTATTCATCTCCATCTTTCCCTACTACTATTCACCTCCATCTTTCCCTACTACTATTCATCTCCACCTTTCCCTGCAACATTCATCTCCACCTTTCCCAAGTACTATTCATCTCCACCTTTCCCTACTACTATTCATCTCACCTTTCCTTACTACTATTCATCTCCACCTTTCCCTACTACTATTCATCTCCACCTTTCTCAACTACTATTCATCTCCACCTTTCCCTACTACTAATCATCTCCACCTTTCTCAACTACTATTCATCTCCACCTTTCCTACTACTATTCATCTCCACCTTTCCCTACTACTATTCATCTCCACCTTTCCCTACTACTATTCATCTCCACCTTTCCTACTACTATTCATCTGCACCTTTCCCTACTACTATTCATCTCCATCTTTCCCTACTACTATTCATCTCCACCTTTCTCAACTACTATTCATCTCCACCTTTCCCTACTACTATTCATCTGCACCTTTCCCTACTACTATTCATCTCCATCTTTCCCTACTACTATTCATCTCCACCTTTCTCAACTACTATTCATCTCCACCTTTCTACTACTATCTCCACCTTTCCCTACTATCATCTCCACCTTTCCCTACTACTATTCATTTCACCTTTCCCTACTATTCATCTCCACCTTTCCTACTACTATTCATTTCCACATTTCCCTACTATCATCTCCAACTTTCCCTACTACTATTCATCTCCACCTTTCCCTACTACTATTCATCTCCACCTTTCCCAACTACTATTCATCTCCACCTTTCCAAACTACTATAATCTCCATCTTTCCCAACTACTATTCATCTCCACCTTTCCCCACAATATTAATCTCCATCTTTCCCAACTACTATTCATCTCCACCTTTCCCAACTACTATTCATCTCCACTTTCCCTACTACTATTCATCTCCAACTTTCCCAACTACTATACATCTCCACCTTTCCAACTACTATTCATCTCCATCTTTCCAACAATTATTCATCTCCATCTTTCCCAACTACTATTCATCTCCATCTTTCCCAACTACTATTCATCTCCATCTTTCCCAACTACTATTCATCTCCATCTTTCACTACTATATTCATCTCATCTTTCCCTACTACTATTCATCTCCCCTTTCCCACACTACTATTCATCTCCATCTTTCCCTACTACTATTCATCTCCATCTTTCCCTACTACTATCATCTCCATCTTTCCCTACTACTATTCATCTCCATCTTTCCTATACTATTCATCTCATCTTCCCTACTACTATTCATCTCCATCTTTCCCTACTACTATTATCTCCATCTTTCCCTATACTATTCATCTCCACCTTTCCCTGCAACATTCATCTCCACCTTTCCCTGCAACATTCATCTCCACCTTTCCCTGCAACATTCATCTCCACCTTTCCCTGACAACATTCATCTCCACCTTTCCCTACTACTATTCATCTCCACCTTTCCCTACTACTATTCACCTGTATTTCCCTACTACTATTCATCTCCATCTTTCCCTACTACTATTCATCTCCATCTTTCCTTACTACTATTCATCTCTATCTTTCCCTACTACTATTCATCTCCATCTTTCCCTACTACTATTTATCTCCATCTTTCCCTACTACTATTTATCTCCATCTTTCCCTACTACTATTCATCTCCACCTTTCCCTACTACTATTCATCTCCATCTTTCCCTGCTACTATTCATCTCCATCTTCCCTACTACTATTCATCTCCATCTTTCCCTACTACTATTCATCTCCACCTTTCCCTGCAACATTCATCTCCACATTTCCCAAGTACTATTCATCTCCACCTTTCCCTACTACTATTCATCTCCACCTTTCCCTACTACTATTCATCTCCACCTTTCCCTACTACTATTCATCTCCACCTTTCTCAACTACTATTCATCTCCCCTTTCCCTACTACTAATCATCTCCACCTTTCTCAACTACTATTCATCTCCACCTTTCCCTACTACTATTCATCTACACCTTTCCCTGCTACTATTCATCACCATCTTTCCCTACTACTATTCATCTCCAACTTTCCCTACTACTATTCATCTCCACCTTTCCAAACTACTATTCATTTCCACCTGTCCAAACTACTATTCATCTCCACCTTTCCAAACTACTATTCATCTCCACCTTTCCAAACTACTATTCATCTCCACCTTTCCCAACTACTATTCATCTCCACCTTTAACAACTACTATTCATCTCCACCTTTCCAAACTACTATTCATCTCCACCTTTCCAATCTAATATTCATCTCCACCTTCCCTACTACTATTCATCTCCACCTTTCCAAACTACTATTCATCACCATCTTTCCCTAATACTATTCATCTCCACCTTTCCCTACTACTATTCATCTCCACCTTTCCCTACTACTATTCATCTCCACCTTTCCAAACTACTATTCATCTCCACCTTTCCCTACTACTATTCATCTCCACCTTTCCAAACTACTATTCATCTCCACCTTTCCCTACTACTATTCATCTCCACCTTTCCAAACTACTATTCATCTCCACCTTTCCCTACTACTATTCATCTCCACCTTTCCAAACTACTATTCATCTCCAACTTTCCCTACTACTATTTATCTCCACCTTTCCAAACTACTATTCATCTCCACCTTTCCCAACTACTATTCATCTCCACCTTTCCAAACTACTATTAATCTCCATCTTTCCCAACTACTATTCATCTACATCTTTCCCTGCTACTATTAATCTCCATCTTTCCCAACTACTATTCATCTTCACCTTTCCCAACAACTATTCATCTCCACATTTCCCCACTATTCATCTCCATCTTCCCAACTACTATACATCTCCACCTTTCCTAACTACTATTCATCTCCATCTTTCCCAACTACTATACATCTCCACCTTTCCCAACTACTATTCATCTCCATCTTTCCCAACAATTATTCATCTCCATCTTTCCCAACTACTATTCATCTCCATCTTTCCCAACTACTATTCATCTCCATCTTTCCCAACTACTATTCATCTCCATCTTTCACTACTAATATTCATCTCCACCTTTCCCTACTACTATTAATCTCCACCTTCCCAACTACTATTCATCTCCATCTTTCCCTACTACATTCACCATTCATCTCCATCTTTCCCTACTACTATTCATCTCCATCTTTCCCTACTACTTCATCTCCATTTTTCCCTACTACTATTCATCTCCATCTTTCCCTACTACTATTCATCTCCACCTTTCCAAACTACTATTCATCTCCACCTTTCCAATCTAATATTCATCTCCACCTTTCCCTACTACTATTCATCTCCACCTTTCCAAACTACTATTCATCACCATCTTTCCCTAATACTATTCATCTCCACCTTTCCCTACTACTATTCATCTCCACCTTTCCCTACTACTATTCATCTCCACCTTTCCCTACTACTATTCATCTCCACCTTTCCAAACTACTATTCATCTCCACCTTTCCCTACTACTATTCATCTCCACCTTTCCCTACTACTATTCATCTCCACCTTTCCAAACTACTATTCATCTCCACCTTTCCCTACTACTATTCATCTCCACCTTTCCAAACTACTATTCATCTCCAACTTTCCCTACTACTATTTATCTCCACCTTTCCAAACTACTATTCATCTCCACCTTTCCCAACTACTATTCATCTACACCTTTCCAAACTACTATTAATCTCCATCTTTCCCAACTACTATTCATCTCCACCTTTCCCTGCTACTATTAATCTCCATCTTTCCCAACTACTATTCATCTCCACCTTTCCCACAACTATTCATCTCCACATTTCCCCACTATTCATCTCCATCTTTCCCAACTACTATACATCTCCACCTTTCCTAATACTATTCATCTCCATCTTTCCCAACTACTGAACATCTCCACCTTTCCCAACTACTATTCATCTCCATCTTCCCTACAACTATTCATCTCCATCTTTCCCAACTACTATTCATCTCCATCTTTCCCAACTACTATTCATCTCCATCTTTCCCTACTACTATTCATCTCCATCTTTCCCTACTACTATTCATCTCCATCTTTCCCTACTACTATTCATCTCCATCTTTCCCTACTACTATTCATCTCCATCTTTCCCTACTACTATTCATCTCCATCTTTCCCTACTACTATTCATCTCCATCTTTCCCTACTACTATTCATCTCCACCTTTCCCTGCAACATTCATCTCCACCTTTCCCTGCAACATTCATCTCCACCTTTCCCTGCAACATTTATCTCCACCTTTCCCTGCTACATTCATCTCCACCTTTCCCTACTACTATTCATCTCCACCTTTCCCTACTACTATTCATCTCCACCTTTCCCTACTACTATTCACCTGTACTTTCCCTACTACTATTCATCTCCATCTTTCCCTACTACTATTCATCTCCATCTTTCCTTACTACTATTCATCTCTATCTTTCCCTACTACTATTCATCTCCATCTTTCCCTACTACTATTCATCTCCATCTTTCCCTACTACTATTTATCTCCATCTTTCCTACTACTATTCATCTCCACCTTTCTCTACTACTATTCATCTCCATCTTTCCCTGCTACTATTCATCTCCATCTTTCCTACTACTATTCACCTCCATCTTTCCCTACTACTATTCATCTCCACCTTTCCCTGCAACTATTCATCTCCACCTTTCCAAGTACTATTCATCTCCACCTTTCCCTACTACTATTCATCTCCACCTTTCCTTACTACTATTCATCTCCACCTTTCCCTACTACTATTCATCTCCACCTTTCTCAACTACTATTCATCTCCACCTTTCCCTACTACTATCATCTCCACCTTTCTCAACTACTATTCATCTCCACCTTTCCCTACTACTATTCATCTCCACCTTTCCCTACTACTATTCATCTCCACCTTTCCCTACTACTATTCATCTCCACCTTTCCCTACTACTATTCATCTGCACCTTTCCCTACTACTATTCATCTCCCTTTCCCTACTACTATTCATCTCCACCTTTCAACTACTATTCATCTCCACCTTTCCTACTACTATTCATCTGCCACCTTTCCCTACTACTATTCATCTCCATCTTTCCTACTACTATTCATCTCCACCTTTCTCAACTACTATTCATCTCCACCTTTCCCTACTACTAATCATCTCCACCTTTCCCTGCTACTCATCTCCACCTTTCCCAACTACTATTCATTTCACATTTCCCTACTATTCATCTCCACCTTTCCCTGCTACTATTCATTTCACATTTCCCTACTATTCATCTCCATCTTTCCCTACTACTATTCATCTCCACCTTTCCCTACTACTATTCATCTCCACCTTTCCCTACTACTAATCATCTCCATCTTTCCCAACTACTATACATCTCCACCTTTCCCAACTACTATTCATCTCCATCTTTCCCAACAATTATTCATCTCCATCTTCCCAACTACTATTCATCTCCATCTTTCCAACTACTATTCATCTCCATCTTTCCCAACTACTATTCATCTCCATCTTTCACTACTAATATTCATCTCCACCTTTCCCTACTACTATAATCTCCACCTTTCCCAACTACTATTCATCTCCATCTTTCCCTACTACTATTCATCTCCATCTTTCCCTACTACTATTCATCTCCATCTTTCCCTACTACTATTCATCTCCATCTTTCCCTACTACTATTCATCTCCATTTTTCCCTACTACTATTCATCTCCATCTTTCCCTACTACTATTCATCTCCACCTTTCCAAACTACTATTCATCTCCACCTTTCCAATCTAATATTCATCTCCACCTTTCCCTACTACTATTCATCTCCACCTTTCCAAACTACTATTCATCACCATCTTTCCCTAATACTATTCATCTCCACCTTTCCCTACTACTATTCATCTCCACCTTTCCCTACTACTATTCATCTCCACCTTTCCTACTACTATTCATCTCCACCTTTCCAAACTACTATTCATCTCCACCTTTCCCTACTACTATTCATCTCCACCTTTCCCTACTACTATTCATCTCCACCTTTCCAAACTACTATTCATCTCCACCTTTCCCTACTACTATTCATCTCCACCTTTCCAAACTACTATTCATCTCCAACTTTCCCTACTACTATTTATCTCCACCTTTCCAAACTACTATTCATCTCCACCTTTCCCAACTACTATTCATCTCCACCTTTCCAAACTACTATTAATCTCCATCTTTCCCAACTACTATTCATCTACACCTTTCCCTGCTACTATTAATCTCCATCTTTCCCAACTACTATTCATCTCCACCTTTCCCAACAACTATTCATCTCCACATTTCCCCACTATTCATCTCCATCTTTCCCAACTACTATACATCTCCACCTTTCCTAACTACTATTCATCTCCATCTTTCCCAACTACTATACATCTCCACCTTTCCAACTACTATTCATCTCCATCTTTCCCAACAATTATTCATCTCCATCTTTCCCAACTACTATTCATCTCCATCTTTCCCAACTACTATTCATCTCCATCTTTCCCTACTACTATTCATCTCCATCTTTCCCTACTACTATTCATCTCCATCTTTCCCTACTACTATTCATCTCCATCTTTCCCTACTACTATTCATCTCCATCTTTCCCTACTACTATTCATCTCCATCTTTCCCTACTACTATTCATCTCCATCTTTCCCTACTACTATTCATCTCCACCTTTCCCTGCAACATTCATCTCCACCTTTCCCTGCAACATTCATCTCCACCTTTCCCTGCAACATTTATCTCCACCTTTCCCTGCAACATTCATCTCCACCTTTCCCTACTACTATTCATCTCCACCTTTCCCTACTACTATTCATCTCCACCTTTCCCTACTACTATTCACCTGTATCTTTCCCTACTACTATTCATCTCCATCTTTACCTACTACTATTCATCTCCATCTTTCCTTACTACTATTCATCTCTATCTTTCCCTACTACTATTCATCTCCATCTTTCCCTACTACTATTTATCTCCATCTTTCCCTACTACTATTTATCTCCATCTTTCCCTACTACTATTCATCTCCACCTTTCTCTACTACTATTCATCTCCATCTTTCCCTGCTACTATTCATCTCCATCTTTCCCTACTACTATTCACCTCCATCTTTCCCTACTACTATTCATCTCCACCTTTCCCTGCAACATTCATCTCCACCTTTCCCAAGTACTATTCATCTCCACCTTTCCCTACTACTATTCATCTCCACCTTTCCTTACTACTATTCATCTCCACCTTTCCCTACTACTATTCATCTCCACCTTTCTCAACTACTATTCATCTCCACCTTTCCCTACTACTAATCATCTCCACCTTTCTCAACTACTATTCATCTCCACCTTTCCCTACTACTATTCATCTCCACCTTTCCCTACTACTATTCATCTCCACCTTTCCCTACTACTATTCATCTCCACCTTTCCCTACTACTATTCATCTGCACCTTTCCCTACTACTATTCATCTCCATCTTTCCCTACTACTATTCATCTCCACCTTTCTCAACTACTATTCATCTCCACCTTTCCCTACTACTATTCATCTGCACCTTTCCCTACTACTATTCATCTCCATCTTTCCCTACTACTATTCATCTCCACCTTTCTCAACTACTATTCATCTCCACCTTTCCCTACTACTAATCATCTCCACCTTTCCCTACTACTATTCATTACACATTTCCCTACTATTCATCTCCACCTTTCCCTGCTACTATTCATTTCACATTTCCCTACTATTCATCTCCATCTTTCCCTACTACTATTCATCTCCACCTTTCCCTACTACTATTCATCTCCACCTTTCCCTACTACTAATCATCTCCACCTTTCCCAACTACTATTCATTTTCACCTTTCCACTGTTCCACCTCTAACTTTTTTCACTGCCTCAATTCCACGTCACATTACGTCATCAACCTCGCCTGCAATCATGCGACACTACAATGCTTCACTGTCTTCGTCTCGTTATTTGTCTATAACTTATTTACACAATTTGTCTATAACTTATTTACGTTATTTGTCTACAACTTATTTACATAATTTGTCTATAACTTATTTACGTTATTTGTCTACAACTTATTTACACAATTTGTCTATAACTTATTTACGTTATTTGTCTACAACTTATTGACATAATTTGTCTATAACTTATTACGTTATTTGTCTATAACTTATTTACGTTATTTGTCTACAACTTATTTACACAATTTGTCAATAATTTATTTACATTTTTTTTTCCATAACTTATTTACATTATTTTTTTATAACTTATATACTTTAATTGTCTATAACCTATTTGCGTTATTTGTCTATAACTTATTTACGTTATTTGTCTATAACTTATTTACGTTATTTGTCTATAACGTATTAATGTTATTTGTCTATAACTTAATTGCTTTATTTGCCTATAACTTCTGTTTTTTATATTACTCAACATTTTTTCACCTTAAAATCTATTCCAACCACCTATACGCCGTTCATATTTACCATGTTACCACACTCTGACTAAACCACTCACAACGTCCCGTGCAAAGCCCTACTTTAGCTCTTACCTTAAGCCATTCTCAAATCTCCCGCGACCACCTCTCACATTTCTTAAGAAACATTTATCACTAATTCCAGTGCTTCCGTTTTCATCATGTTCATCAACAATCCTGTCCTCACTACTTTTATTGCTACCATTCTTCATCATGTTCCTCTACAACCATTCCTCAACACTTCCTGAGCTCCCGTTTTCATCATGTTCCTCTACTACCAGTCGTCACTACTTTCATTGCTACCATTCTTCATCATGTTCCTCTACTACCAGTCGTCACTACTTTCATTGCTACCATTCTTCATCATGTTCCTCTACTACCAGTCGTCACTACTTTTATTGCTACCATTCTTCATCATGTTCCTCTACTACCAGTCGTCACTACTTTTATTGCTACCATTCTTCATCATGTTCCTCTACTACCAGTCGTCACTACTTTCATTGCTACCATTCTTCATCATGTTCCCCTACTACCAGTCGTCACTACTTTTATTGCTACCATTTTTCATCATGCTCCTCTACAACCATTCCTCACTACTTTCAATGCTACCATTCTTCATCATGTTCCTCTACTACCAGTCGTCACTACTTTCATTGCTACCATTCTTCATCATGTTCCTCTACTACCAGTCGTCACTACTTTTATTGCTTCCATTCTTCATCATGTTCCTCTACAACCATTCCTCAACACTTCCTGAGCTCCCGTTTTCATCATGTTCCTCAACTACCAGTCGTCACTACTTTCATTGCTACCATTCTTCATCATGTTCCTCTACAAACAGTCCTCACTACTTTCATTGCTACCATTCTTCATCATGTTCCTCTAAACCAGTCCTCACTACTTTCATTGCTACCATTCTTCATCATGTTCCTCTAAAACAGTCCTCACTACTTTCAATGCTACCATTCTTCATCATGTTCCTCTACTACCAGTCCTCACTACTTTCATTGCTACCATTCTTCTTCATGTTCCCCTACTACCAGCTCTCACTTTAGTGATAGTAGTAAAGTATTAGTATTAAAATACATGCATCAGCAGTAGTAATAGAGTTGTTGCAGTAGTAAAGTAGTAGTAGCAGTAATGGTAATTGTTGAAGACGCTGTAGTGATAGTAGTAGCTGTAGTAGTGGTAGCTGTAGTGGTAGTAGTAGCAGTAGTAGTAGTAGTAGTAGTAGTTATAGTAAGAGTAGTAGTAGAAATAATCGCAGCAGCAGTTGTTGTAGCAACATTAGTAGTAGTAACTGTGGTAGTAGTGGTAGCAACAGCAGTAGTTGTGGCAACATTAGTGGTAGTAACGGTGGTAGTAGTGGTAGTAGCAGCAGTAATTGTAGCAGCATAATTAAAAGTAGTAGTGGTAGTAGTAATAGTAGTGGCTACTATGCTACCATTCCTTACCACTTACCCTGCTACCATTCCTTATCATCTTCTACTATAACAAACTCTCACCACTACTTACTCTCAGAACTATCAACACCATCAGATCACATACAACTCTCCACTGCTGCTATTCACCTCTACCATCCAGAAAGAAATCATAACTACATTTTGCTGTTACAATCCATCGCAATAATCACTCAACACGTTTTCCTACTACAATCAATTGCCACAATCTTTCACCACATTATCCTACTACAATCAATTGCCACAATCTTTCACCACATTATCCTACTATAATCAATTGTCACAATCTTTCACCATATTTTCCTACTACAATCAATTGCCACAATCTTTCACCACACTTTCCTGCTACAATCAATTGCCACAATCTTTCACCACATTTTCCTACTACAATCAATTGCCATAATCTTTCACCACATTTTCCTACTACAATCAGTTGCCACAATCTTTCACCACATTTTCCTACTACAATCAATTGCCACAATCTTTCACCACATTTTCCTACTACAATCAGTTGCCACAATCTTTCACCACATTTTCCTGCTACAATTAATTTCCACAATCTTTCACCACATTTTCCTACTACAATCAATTGCCACAATATTTCACCAGATTTTCCTACTACAATCAATTTCCACAATCTTTCACCACATTTTCCTGCTACAATCAATTGCCACAATCTTTCACCACATTTTCCTACTACAATCAATTGCCACAATCTTTCACCACATTTTCCTGCTACAATCAATTGCCACAATCTTTCACCACATTTTCCTGCTACAATCAATTGCCACAATCTTTCACTACAATTTCCTTTCCATCATCATCTTCTGCAACAATAACCACTCTCCTCTTCTTCAGCAGCCGTGTTTTTGACACTTCTCACTGCTATCATCAAATCTACATACCCTATCACATACTAGTGTAGTATCTTATTCCAGATTATCATTCTCAATCACCTTTCGCTGTTGCGTTTCCAAGCAGAAACATTTTGTCAATTTCGTTGCTTGTCAAATATTTAATTGAACTATTAGCACTCCTTCATTTACACATTATCTTTATAAACGACAAAGTCACCATGCCGTACAACTACAATTAGAAAAAATGTTCATGTCACGTGTTCATACCCAGCATCCTTACATTTCCACCCTACCTTTCACCCAACTACTGAATCACATGAAATCATTAATTAGCTTTCTGAAACCGTCCCACACTAAACTCACTTAGCAATAATCACTCAACATTTGTTTCTCTCTTAAATTACATTATGTAAACATGCACACTATCCAACCTCCTTTCAGATCCAATTATCTCATTAACATTTAAAACAAAATAAACACACATAACTTCGCTCTGAATACACTTAATTTATTTGTACTTCATTATAATTACAATTACTTCTATCCCACTTGAGTCGTAATATGTTTGTCACAATCGCATTTCCATCATAACAAAAACTCATTCTTCCCAACTCCCTCAAATAACAATCATCTTAATCACACTTTCATTAAAAGAATCACATTGTTCTCACTTCCTTTCAAACATAAACGTCCCACTTCCACATCCTTTTATAACATAATCATTTCGTATTTCTCCAATTATAAATACCTTATTCTAACCTATCTTCAAACGAAAATACTCCATTTTAACATACCTTTTAGCGAACTGGACTATAAAGGACAAGAGGTCTGGTTCGATCCTGATCGACGGCTTCCGGGTTCACCCAGCCTTAAATGGGTACAGGATTACTTTTCTGGGAAAGCAAAGCGGCACGAGCGTAATATCGACCGCATTACTCCAAAAATCATATGCCGAAGGTCTATAAAAATTATGGTCACTAACACCATATTCCCTACACGCCACTTGGCGTGTCGGGTCTCTTTACTTACTTACTAACCTACCTTAAAACATAAATACCTTATTCTAACTTACCCCTACCTTAAAACATAAATACATTATTCTAATTTTTATCGAGACACAGACTATTTATTCTCACCTCTCTAAAAACACAAATATCTTAATTCCACATATGTCAAAACACAAATAGCTTATCTCCCTGTATATCCAAACACAATCATCTTATTTCCACATTTGTCCAAACACAATCATTTTATTTCCCCATATGTCCAAACAAAAATATCATATTTCCCCATATGTCCAAACACAAATATCATATTTCCCCATATATCCAAACACAAATATCATATTGTCCCTATGTCCAAACACAAATATCATATTTCTCCATATTTCCAAACACAAACATAGCCCTATTTCCAAGTCCCTACTATTCTCAACCCAGCAACGATGATAAAAAGTTCTCTATAATGAGCTTGGCATCAGAAAGCAAAATGACCATCCCCTCATCAAAACTCGGTTACACAGACAATACTTACCATGTCAAGATATCAATAAACTACTAGTAATAAATCATGAACAGTGCAACAACCCAACGAGTAACTTTCAATATGCTAACGCATAGATTTAGAGTACATTGATTTTTGCACTGCTCGATTAGCTTAAAGAATGTAGTGAAATACATGAATATTCCATTGGGAAAAAGAGCTTTCAAATTTGAAACGTAACAAGTTTGTGAACTAACCTGCTATTCAATAATTTTGAACGTCAATCAATTTTTTTTCCTTCACTGCTTGTTTTATATTTTATTTCGATTTATTTTGCGATAGCTTGAACTATGATATAGTAAAATGTATTCTTCTTTATCTTCCAGGGTGCATGAGATTGACAGTAGCGTGGTGGTTAGAACGTGGGCTCACATAATCCAGTTATCATATATGTGGTCTGTATTTGACTTTTTCCTCAAGTATACCGCTATTCGACATCCCAACGTTCCAGGCCAACTGAGTAGCTTGTGGCATACGATGAAGTGGATTGACACTGATGTTTCCAGTAGTTGGCTGGTTGTCCTATCTTGTCATTACATGTTGTCATTTCTATCTGTATGTCTGTCTGTCAATGTATCCTATGATCTCCTATTACGCACGATGTGGCCCGATGCACCTCTGCATTTATTTGTTCATGTATTAACGTTCTAGTATACAGTACTCTATCATATACCCGTCTATTTCTGGACTGCCATTCACACCTTAGGTCATCACCTAAGCTCCCCTTCCTGGCAACACTTATAAGACTTTTCGTCCAATCATATGGCTTGTTTTCCCTTCTCTCTTTCACTCCCCCCCCCCCTCCCCAACTCTCACTTTTTATCCCATTCACATCTGACTTAGAGTCACCACGCCGATTCGGAGCTCCTATGCCGATTTTCAGCTAAGTCTTGAATTACATTATGTATTTTTAAAATTGTATTTTTTTATTTTGTAGGTTCATTAATTGTTTAATTCTCTTATATAGTACATTTCCCTTTCGTTTTATCATTTCATTTCCCATTTTTATTTCTCCGTGATCTATTTATTAGCTCTGCTCATTCTAGAAGATGCAGTAGAGTTTATATTCTTTCCGTTGTCCATTTGTGATGTTTAATTTATATGTTTTTAGAAGGCTGCATCTTGACCGAAACGTCATTATTTTGTTTGGTTATTTTTTTGTAAAGCTGCCATCATAATTTGAAGAAGTGTCAGGTTACATCCGACCACTTGTTCCTTTAGTTGTTTATGGATTTTTGCAAACAATAAATCTTTTCATGTCAATGATTTGTAGTCGTTGATACGGAATGGCGCCACTGCAGTCAAGGAATTCCCATGTTTTCTCCGCGGGCCGTTCCAACAACCATGGAAGTGTTTGTTTACTGATTGTCATTGTCCCGCATTTATTGAACATATTGCCTTCCTTTCCGCTGAAGATTCTTTTCTTGCATTCGCCTTTCGCGAGGCATCGCCCTACCATTCCTTTGCGGTATCCTCTTTTTTGAGATAATGAGTTACTAGCGTATCGTCATCATTGCACTCTGAACATATCCATAGGTGATCAGATCCCCTCCTCAGCGATTCCCGCGGTGTGCAGCGACTGACGACTACAGTCCTCACTGAAAGTTGAAGCTGTGGATGGTCTAGACCTACGTGAACTCACTCAGTCACACGGTCATGAACCCGTGCCCACGTTATAGACTGGCCAACCCGAGTCAATCAGCTCTTCGGCATGTGGATACACCGTGAGCTTTTTATATTCTTCATTCAAAAGCACACATCAATGAAATTACACATCCTTGCCAAAGTACGGGCGAAAAGATACCGCCGTCTTGGGTCGCACCATAAACGCAACCACCCTCCTCTTACATTTGGGTTAATGTGGGTTATCCACCGCCTCGCTATCACCTTCATGTGATAGGTGGTCTCTATAGGCCCTCACAATGTCATTTATGTCCATTTTTAAGGTTCCCTGTGCAATAGCAGACAAAGCGAACCTGTCGGCCAAACTAATTTTCACTATCTCCTGAAGGCGCGTGGTAATATATCTGTAGTCTACATCAGGTATGGTGTTCACCGTAATGTCTGCTTTTTTCCCTGATTCTTTGTGTTCTAGTTCTGTCTTATCAACCTCTTCCTTTTCACGAGTATAATGCTCTCACCTTCGGGGAATACTTTCATGCGGAGATCTTATAACATTCCTAATCCATTTGTTATTTCCTAATATGATACAGAACATGTGTAACGCTTGTTCGTAACATTATTGCTGATATTGTCTCTTTTTATCATATTAGGTTTCCTTATCAAGTATCTAATTTCAACAATAATGATTTTCCTGTGTTTTTTTTCCCCTGCCCTTATCGTTCACGCATGTTCGCTCTAAAATGATGTGTAGCCATGCAGTCTGTGAGCGCTCTAAAATATTAATTTATTATTGGAGGACTATAGAAAACAGAAATGTTTTTTTTTAGAGTTATTTCTCTCCAGATTTGATGATCATGTTAAAGATTTAGACAAAGAAGTCACTTGAGAAATTTACAACATTCTGCTTTCATTTCTTATGTTCACCTTCATGTCATGCCTTAAATATGAACTCATTTCAATGCATCAGGTCATAGAGATATTAAGAGAAGCAACGTAAAGCTTTCTAAATCGCTACACTTTTCATTATATTTTTTCTGTTGTTTCTTCCTAATTGATCTCAGCTGACGTTGTTTTTGTTTTCCTTCTTTCATATTTCCTCTTATCCTTTATTCATGAGAGTTTTGGAAAGTGAACAGTTTTGTATTGTTTGTCGATTGCTTCCCTTTCTAAATGACCTTTGCAGGTTCAAATTTAGTAAAAAGTTGAAATCTATGGCAAAATCATCGTTTAGTTATTATGAAGAAATAAGGTAACAGAATTCATATATATATATATATTATGAGAAAGTTAGTATACGAGCAAGCTGGCTCGTGTGGTTACTGGGGCTCAGACCGTGGTTAGAGTAGAAAAGAATACAGCAGTTATCAGCTGCCACGCACGCTGGAAGAGGCGATTAAGGAGATTGAGGTCAAGGTCTTCGCCGATCCTACGATGTTCATGCATATGAACTCAAGCCATCTTTAGTGCATTCTCTGGTGTATGGTAGACGTGCTTCATACATAGGAACGTGCTGACAAAGGAATCTAGACGCTATTGAATTGTCCGTTGTACAATGAAAATGATTTAACGACTAAGCTAAACTAAAGACTAAATAAAACAAGCCAGCACAAACAGCACTCTTGGTATGAAATGAATTGCTTGTCAACCGTGGACAAAGCAAACACTCAAATTCAATAATCTGATACATCGCGCTAATGAAATATTCACATTTCTATGATCGTGGAAGTGAGTACTGACGAATGAGCGAAATATGGGGAAATAAACCTGAAAATCATGTAGTGATGTACAGTTAATTGAACTTGTAACTACAAAAAGGGACGTTTTGTCTCAAACGTTTTTATATGAGGATAAAAAAACAGTTGAAGTATCTTCAAAATATACAGAATGTTGAGTAATCATTGGTATTCTACAATAGTAACAACAACAACAACAACAACTACTACTACTACTACTACTACTACTACTGCTACTGCTACTGCTACTGCTACTGCTGCTGCTGCTGCTGCTGCTGCTGCTGCTACTGCTACTACTACTGCTACTACTACTACTACTACTACTACTACTACTACTACTACTACTACCACTTCTACTGCTACTACTATTTCTACTAAATAGTAATGTGGTCAGTATTACGCCCGTGATGTTTTACTTTCCCAGAAAAAAATTCGGTACCCACTTAAGGCTGGGTGAACCCGGAAGCCGTCGGTTGGGATCGAACCACACCACTTGTCCGTGGTAGTCCAGTTCACTAACCACAGAGCTATCGCGGCTCCCGAATATGGTGTTAGTGACCATAAATTTTACAGAACGTCGGCACATGATTTTTGGGTTAATGTGGTCGGTATTACGCACGTGCCGCTTTACTGTCTCAGAAAAAAACATGCGGTACTCATTAAAACCTAGTGAACTGGAAGCCGTCGGTTAGGATCGAACTCTTGTTGTTTGTAGTCCAGTTCACAAACCACTGAGCTATCGCGGCTCCCTATGATATATGGATTAACATTATTATATATCCGGCTTGTTGCAAAAGCTACTGAGTTAAGTGCACACCGTGAGCTGTGCGTTTCATCCGTTTTAGTCGTGTTTCAATATTCCGATTGTTTACGATGAATGATGATATTGTATGATAGGGAACAGACGGTTGTGTTCACTTTCTGTGCGGTTTCGCCTTATATCTTTTGGCGTGGGCTGAGACTGCTATGCTGGGGACTACAGTTACCTTTCTTTGTTTGGGAGATGAGATAGTAATTCGGATGTTTCCACTGACACGGACGGTTGAGCAATTATAGACTTTAATTCGTTTGCAGTGATACCGGGGCTTTCCATAACGACAACCCATAACAATAACGTTATTATATTCAGGATAGAACTGTGCTGCCCAAAAATGCGGTACCACGAGAGATGTAATATAACTGTTCCCACACGGATAATGCAAATTTCTACCTATATCATTAATGTATCGCTGCAAACGAATTAAAATCTATAATTGCTCAACGGCCCGTGCCAGTGGGATCATCCGAATTAATATCTCATCTCTCAAAAAAAGAAAGGTAACTGTAGTCCCCATCGTAGCAGTCTCAGCACACGCCAAAAGACATAAGGCGAAACCGCGCAGAAAGTGAACACAGCCAACTGTTCTCTGTCATACGATATCATCATTCAACGTAAACAATTGGAATATCGAAACATGATCAAAACGGATGAGACACACAGCTCACGGTGTGCAGAGGGCACTTAACTCAGTAGCTCCTGCAACAAACCGGACTTGGAATATTAGGAAGCTGCAACAAGGAACACTTTTCATGCATAGCCTTCAATTGTTCACGCCGCCTATCCACCATATACCGGAAGTTCACGTCTTCTTTAAAATGATGATCGTCGTATTTTTAAAAATGTATAACGCTTGATGGTGTTAGGCCATCGTTGTTGACTCCAATTCCGAACATATAGACACACAGTTAGTCGTCAGATTATCCCCGTAGCACATCAAACAACAGACTGTAAAATTAGCGTAACCGGTCTCTGATACAACTCTGGTGAAACTATTATATTATATTTTATGACATGACATGACATGACATGACATGACATGACATGACATGACATGACATGACATGACATGACATGACATGACATGACATTACATTACATTACATTACATTATATTATATTATATTATATTATATTATATTATATTATATATATTATATTATATTATATTATATTATATTATATTATATTATATTATATTATATTATATTTTGTGAACATCTGGCAAGTAATCGCACATATAAGGAAGCACATAGAAGGAACAGTATAACATCATTTGAGACTGTGCTAAAGCAAAACTTAGAAGAGAAAAGACTCATGAAAAAGGATGGAAAACCCTGTGGATCAGTGGGCCTGACTTGTTCATTCTGTGGCCTTGTGTGTGTGTCAAACATTGGTAGAATTAACCACGAGAGAAGCTGTTCGACAAACACAAACCATCACAAAAATATACAATAGCCTTCACTAGACCGTCTGAAAAGACGAAAAGGACCATGTATATTATATTATATTATATTTATTATATTATATTATATTATTTTATGTTATGTTATGTTATGTTATGTTATGTTATGTTATGTTATGTTATGTTATGTTATGTTATGTTATGTTATGTTACGTAGGGAGGTCAAAAAGTAATGCACACCAATTTTTTCTCGGAAACTATTCGGGCAAAATGTGTGAAATTTTCACAGATTGTAGCTGAACATCCCCTTTATACTACCTATTTTTCAACATAATCTCCGTCCAAGCGTATTGCCTTACGCCAACGCGAAACTAGGTCATGAATGCCTCGTTTGTACCAAGTTTTGTCCTGCTCGCGTAGCCATTTTTTAACTGCACGGATCACATCCTCATCATTGTCAAAGTGTGTCCCACGCAGGAATTTTTTGAGTGGTCCAAACAGATGGAAATCTGAGGGAACCAGATCAGGGATGTAAGGAGGATGGGGCAGTACAGTCCAACCAAATTTGTTGATTGCTTCCCGTGTTACCAGACTTGTGTGAGGGCGTGCATTGTCATGTTGAAGCAACAAATCTGCAGATGGCTTATTAGGCCGAACTCTGTGGAACCGATTTTTGAGTTTTGTCAGTGTATTGATGTAAGCTGTCGAGTTGATTGTCTCACCTCTTGTCATTACATCAACAAGAATCACACCATCAATGTCCCAGAAGACAGTGATCATCACCTTTCCGGCTGATGGAGATGTTTTGAATTTTTGTTCTTTTTGGTGACTGCGGATGATGCCATTCCATTGACTGCATTTTTGTTTCAGGCTCATAATGATGTGCCTACGTTTCGTCACCGGTAACAATTTTTGACAAAAACATTTCTCCTTCAACACCGAAACGCTCCAACAATTCAGAACAGAATGTTTTCCTTTGAACTCTGTGATCATTTGTTAGGCACCGAAGAACCCATCAAGCGCAAATCTTTGAATATCCGAGAGTTTTAAAAATTGCGATTGCACTTCCCTTGCTGACTGTAAGCTGCAATGCCAATTGCTGACTAGTGATACGCCTATCCTTACAAATAATGGCATCAGCCCGGTTTAACATGTCTGTGCTGGTAGCCGAGGCAACACGTCCAGAACGCGGTAAATCATGCAGCTCCACTCGTACACTTTCTGCAGCTTTAATTCTCTGAACCCAGCGACTAACTGTGCTCCTATCGACTGCAGAACATTTGTACACTGCACACAGTCGTTTATGAATGTTTGCCACAGTTTCTTTTTCCGCAACCAGAAATTCTATGACAATTCGCTGTTTGTAACGGACATTGTTGACAAGCTCCATTTTAACGGTTCATAGATTGCGTAATATTTATCAGAATGATGTGCAATTTGGTGCACATAATTGGAACATGTCATATTCCAAGTGTGCAAAATTTCATATTCCTATCTTTATTATTAGCCGAGAAAAAAATTGGTGTGCATTACTTTTTGACCTCCCCTCATATGTTATGTTGCGTTGCGTTGCGTTACGTTACGTTATATTACATTACATTACATTACATTACATTATATATTATATTATATTATATTATATTATATTATATTATATTATATTATATTATATTATATTATATTATATATTATATTATATTATATTATATTATATTATATTACAAAGTAAAATTACTTAACTTAAACATTTTGTTAGTGTTTTGTGCTCAGGCCGGAGCTGCAATAGCTCAGTGGTTAGTGAACTGGACTACAAAGGACAATAGGTAGGTTTCGATCCCAACCGACGGCTCCTTTTCACCTAGCCTTTAATGGGTACCGGATTTTTTTCTGGGAAAGTAAAGCGACACGGGCGTAATAATGACCACATTATCCCAAAAATCATATGCCGAAGGTCTGTAAAATTTATGGTCACTAACACCATATTCCCTATACGCCACTTGGCGTGACGGGAGTACTTTACTTTTTTTTTACTTTGTGCTCAGGCCGCCGGAAATCATGAACTAACTGTGTTGGAGAACGTGTTGTTGTTATCAAAGCATGATTATCTTATGGTCTGAAAGCTGTCAGCGACTCATATCTGACTGCTGGTGCCAGGATCATGCAACCAAAACTGAATTTCTCCCCGCTACAGTCCCAAGGAATTATAGATTAAATCGAATAATCAAACTTTGGTCTTACAAATGTTGTGGTAATGGGCTAAAGTGTTGATAAAGGCGAAGATATAAATTCAAATTAAGCCCATTTCATCATCATCATCATCATCATGTGCCATACCGGTTGGCGTAGGCGATAATGTCCCTCCACAATCTTCTATCCACAGTGCATCGTATAAGTTCTGTTGTTGACTGTTTTCCATGCCATGACACCAAGCTATCCAGTTTTTTTCTCTCTTTGTCGTCCGCGATCACTCTTTCCTTTTTTGCCAGTTGTAACCAAGTATTCCAACTTTCCTCTTCTCATGATGTGCCCAAAAAATTTTGATTGCTTCTTTCTGATGTTTTTTAAGAGCTCCCTTTTTGTGTTGGTCTCTTTGAGAACTTCCTCGTTGGTCTTTTTAGCTGTCCCCTGGACATTCCACATTCTTATGAGAAATCCCATCTCTGTGGCCTCTAATCGTCTTTTCATTTGTTTGTCTACTGTCCATGATTCGCTTCCATCAGGTCAGAATTGGTTCTATATAGCACCGATGAACTCTCCTTCTCATTTCTGTTGACATAGATTTGTTGTATAAGATATTTTTCATTTTCTGAAATGCTATTTTGGCTAAAAACCAATTCTGCTTTTTATTTCTGTGGTGCATCTCCCATCTAATGTTATTATTGTGCCCAAGTATTTGAAACGTTACACTAGTTTCAGATTTGTCTCGTTTATTTTTATTCTGCATGATGGTGGTGATTGTTTCTTCGATATAACCATTACTTCTGTTTTCTTACTATTCAGACTGAGACCTTTCTTGTTGCTTTCTTTTACTATTAAGCCCATTTAACGCCCTTTAAAGAGTCGGTCATCATCATCATTGAGTGCCGTCTCCGAATCGAAGGTTGGCTATTATGGAGCGCCATTACGCTCTATCTCTTGCTTTGGTAGTGCAAGTGATCACAGGCTGACTTGTCAATCTTTTGATGTTACTCGTCCATGTTAGTCATGATCTGCCTCTGCCTCTTTTACCTTGTATTTTCCTTTCCAAAATTACTTATAGTAGGCTGCTGTGTCTTTTAACATGCACAAAAAATCTCATTTTTCTTGTTTGAATTGTGTTTAATTTTTTTCTATTTCTTTTTAGTTGTTTTCATTTTTTTCAATCCAATTCTTCATATTCTTCTATAAATCCACATTCAAAGGCTTCAATTTTTTTCCGTTCTGTTTTCTTGTCTGATGTCCATATGTCTGCAACATACAGGAATGTTGAGAAGATATAACATTTTTCTATCCTTAGTTTTAGCCTTGGTGTTATTTGTTTTGATGTTAATATATTTTTCAAGACATTAAAATGATCTTTTGCCATTCCTATTCTTTTATTTATTTCAGTTTTACATTTTCCTTCACATGTTATAAATATGTCCAAGGTAGTTCTAGCTCTGAACTGTCCCCAGGTCTGCTGCTTCAACTTTGATAAACAATTGTAGGTTTTGAGTATTGTCTTTGTTAATGATCATAGCTTTGGTCTTTTTGATATTCACATCTAATCCATATTTTTTGCTTGTCATATTAATTTCATTAAGTTATTGTGGCAGATTTTTACAATTTTCTGCTAGTAATAAGAGTGGATAATAAAAAGAGTGGAAAACTATCAGAATAGGAACAGATGAGAACAATTTATCGTTACAAGCCACTGAGCACGACACAATCGACTACATAGTCTCATGCACACAAAATTCAAGTCTGGCACTTCAGCCTCTTGTTCATGTTGACTGGTGCACCAGACCGCTGAACATATACTGCTAGACTGTACTGAATATAATGCACTGAGGAAAAACCCATTGGCCTATACATACAACATTACAAACAAAATTATATACGCTACTGTACGAACTAAAAAAAAACAGTAACTTTTATACAAGAAACGACATTATCATCATCTTTGAGTGCGGTCTCCGCATCAAAGGTTTACTACCATAGAGCGCCATTCCACTCTGCCTCTTGCTTTGATGGTGCAGATTGTCATAGGCTGACTTGTCCATCTTTTGATGTTACTCGTCCATGTTAGTCTTGGTCTGCTTCTGCCTTTTTTACCTTGTATTTTCCCTTCCAATATTACTTTTATTAGGCTGTTGTGTCTTTTATCATGCCCCACAAATTTCATTTGTCTTGTTCTAATTGTGTTTAGTAGTTCTCTTTTCTTCATTTTGAGGTTTTTAACGCTTCATCGTTTGTTTTCTTTTCTTTCCATCCAATTCTACATATTCTTCTACCTATTTACGAACTAAAAAATAGTAACATTTATACAAGAAACGACATTATAGATATAGATAATAGTTCAAAACTCGTGGAAACCCAAGGATCACATTTTTTTCCACAATACAACGGATTACACTAACTCAAGGGGGACACTGAAACAAGAATGGCACTGAAACAAGGATGATACAATCATACACTACAAGAATGATACAATAATACACTATATGAATAATACAATTATACACTACAAGGATGATACAATAATACACTACACGGATGATACAATAATACACTACACGGATGATACAATAATACACTATATGGATAATACAATTATACACTACAAGAATGATACAATTATACACTACAAGGATGATACAATCATACACTACAAGGATGATACAATCATACACTATATGGATAATACAATTACACACTACAAGGGTGATACAATCATACACTACAAGGATGATACAATCATACACTACAAGGATGATACAATAATACACTACAAGGATGATACAATCAAACATTAAGTTCACAACATCAATGATCAGTATCAAGTAGCCCACAAACGACATATGCGTTGAGTAAAAAGTAACTCACAGCCAGTTACATGTACCGCTGACCCGATAATCTGGAAAAAAATTTTTTTTTGTAGAAGAGACACCTCCGATTACAAATGGAAGCTGTCTTGCCAATTAATCAAAGAAAGTCAAATGTTATGGAAGCAGACGCTTGCATTAGATTGTATTATGTTTTAGAAATAGTGAAAATAAATTCCCCCACAAATATCGAGCCGTGATAGCTCAGTGGTTAGTAAACTGGACTACAAAGGACAAGGGGTAGGGTTCGATCCCAACCGACGGCTTCCGGGTTCACCCAGCCTTAAATGGGTACCGAATTTTTCTGGGAAAGTAAAGCAGCACGGGCGTAATACGGACCACATTACCTCAAAAATCATGTGCTGAAGGTCTGTAAAATACAGGGTCACTATCACCATATTTCCCTATACGCCACTTAGCGTGACGGGGGTAATTTACTTTACTTTACTTACAAAGAATATCAACCGTGTGCATAATTTGGAGAAAGATATTCTAGTGTATATAGATGAATGTAAATGTAGTCCCATAGCAATTGCTTTTATGTAGTAAAGTATAAGTGGGTTCATTGCAGTTAACCTCAGCTTCATGAAACAGGGTAGCAAGTTACCTGCCTAGCTCCCTTTCCTAGTCTAAAGGACTCATTTAAAGATATTGGCTAGACCTCCAAAGACTTTTAGGTCCGAAAAAGTTGTATCTCTCATGACATTTGAATAAAGGACCTTCAGGTCGGCAGGCGTGTACACTTAACGCAACGCCACTTGGCACTCCATTATCGTGTAAGAAGCAAACAATAATTTAATACAATCCAGGTTTTATGGAAGCTTACAGCACATCGGTGTATGATCGCTATAATCAGTTTCTTTTGCTAATCATTTCTATTTAAAACAACATTAAGATGATGGACAGCGTTTTATGTGTTAGCATCTGTGAATTAAATAGAAACAACGTCAAAACTGATACACATAAATCGTATGTTTTCTTATGAATTGTTTATGGCAAATTCTAATAAATTAGCCAGCGGTCGCTGATCCATTTTGTGTCTTGTAGAGCAACATTAAAGGTGCCCCCTATCTGACTCTTCATCTCATCATCATCATCATCGAGTGCCTTCTCCGCAACGAAGGTTGGCTACCATGGATCGCCATTCTACTCTGTTTCTTGATTTGATGGTACAGGCTGTCATAGATTGACTTGTCCATCTTTTGATGTTACTCGTCCATGTTAGTCTTGGTCTGCCTCTGCCTCTTTTACCTTGTATTTTTCCTTCCAATATTACTTTTAGTAGGCTGTTGTGTCTTTTAACATGCCCCAAAAATTTCATTTGTCTTGTCTTAATTGTATTTAGTAGTTCTCTTTTTATTTTCAGTTGTTTTAAAACTTCATCGTTTGTTATCTTTTGTTTCCATCAAATTCTACCTATTCTTCTATAAATCCACATTTCAAAGGCTTCAATTTTCTGTTCTGTTTTCTTGTCTAATGTCCATGTTTCTGCACCATACAGGAATATTGAGAAGATGTAACATTTTACCATTCTTAGTTTCAGCCCTGTTGATATTTGTTTGTTGTTAGTATATTTTTCATGGCATTAAAATTACTTTTTGCCATACCTATTCTTTTGTTTATTTCAATTTTGCATTTTCCATCATTGGTTATAGTATGTCCCAGGTAGTTGTAGCTCTGGACTGTCTCCAGATGTATTCCCTAAACTGTGATATTTAATTGTAGGTCTTGAGAATTTTCTTAAATGGGATCACTGTAGTTGAAAATTTCTCCTCTTGTGTAAACTACACATTCACATCCAAGAGTGAATCAGTGAAGGTCACAAAATCATATTCTCTCTGTGGTTTTACTAACTACAGGTCAAGTGGCTTCTGTTGGATTGGAAATGATAACTTACCACCACTGTGTGTCTATATGTTTGGAATTGGAGTCATCAACGATGGCCTAACATCATCAAGTGCTTCGACGATCATCATTTTCGGGAGGAAACGAACTTCCATGGTATATGGTGGATAGGCGGCAGGAACCATTGAAGGCTATGTCTGAAAAGTGTTCCTTCTTGCAGTTTCCTCATATTCCAAGTCCGGCTTGTTGAAGGAGCTACTGAGTTAAGTGCTCTGTGCATACCGTGAGCTGTGTGTCTCATCCGTTTTGATCCTGTTTCGATATCCCGCTTGTTTACGATGAATTATGATATCGTATGACAGGGAACAGTTGGCTGTGTTCACTTTCTGTGCGGTTTCGCATTATGTCTTTTGGCGTTTGCTGAGACTGCTACGATGGGGACTACAGTTACCTTTCTTTGTTTGGGAGATGTGTTAGTAATTCGGATGATTCCACTGGCACGGGCGGTTGAGCAATTATGGATTTTAATTCGTTTGCAGTGATACCGAGGCCTTCCATAACCAATAACCAATTTTCTTTGTTTATGATCATAGTTTTAGTTTTTTTATATTCATTTCTAGTCCAGATTTATTGCTTGTTATGTTTATCACATTAAGAAATTGTTGTAGGTCTTTAGGATTTTCTGCTAGTAGAACAGTATCATCAGCATATCTTAGGTTATTGATTATCTTTCCATTAATGTTTAGGCCTGGTATCTCTGAGATGTTTTTAAAGATTTGCTCAGTGTATAGATTGAACAAGCTTAGTGATAGGATGCATCCTTGTCTTATTCCTCTTTTTATGTCCATGGGTGTAGAGTTCTCCTTGTTGTATCTTATTATTGCTGTTTGCTCCCAGTACAAATTACATATTAGTCGTATGTCTGTGTCGTCTAGATTTATATCCTTTAGGCAGTCTATGAGTTGGTTATGGTGTATTCTATCGAAAGTTTTGGTTTAGTCTATAAAATAGGCATATATTGGTTTGTTTAATTCTGTGTACTTTTCAATCAATGTTCTCATGCTGAATATGGCTTCTTTTGTCCCACTGTTTTTCCTGAATCCAAATTGTTGCTCATCTGATTCAGTATTGATTTTATTCTGAATCCTTCCCTGTATAACTTTTAGTAAAATTTTTGTTACCTGGCTCATTAGGCTTATTGTTCTGATATCACTGCATTCAACAGCACCATTCTTTTTAGGCAATGCAAAAAAAGTTGATGTTTTTAGATCGTTTGGTATGTATCCTGTATGGTGTATGTCATTGCACATGTCTGTGATCACTTCGATACCAAACTCTTCTAGAGCCTGTATCATCTCTATCTGTATATTGTCAGGTCCTGCTGCCTTTCCCTTTTTCATTGTTTTTATAGCTTTTTCTACTTCAGATTTCAGGATTTTATAGTTGTATGTACATTTTATGTCTGGCTTTTTGTCCCTTTCGTCATGAAATAATTCTGTTATATATTCTTGCCATCTATCTATTATATCTATGTTGTCTGTAAGCATTCTTCCCTCTTTGTTTGCAATACATTCGTTTCGTACAGCTTTTTTGTCTTTATTCGTCATTCTCTTTATTTCTGTGTGCATCACTCTTAAGTTTTGTTTACTTTCCATAGTTTCGACTTCTAGACATCTTTGGTTGAGCCAGTCTTCTTTTGCCTTTTTGCACATTCTTCGTATTTCATTGTCTATATCCTTGTATCTGGCAGTGCTTTTCGCTTGTCTTCTTTCTTTCATTTCTTCTATGATTTTGTCAGTTATCCATTTTTGTCTTTTGTTACTCTTCATCTATGCTTCCTTATTTGTGTCTTTTACTTGCCTCTTTTTGTCTTTCCTCTAGAGTTCATTAAACTGCAGCTCTTTTGATAGTTTATGAGTCTCTTCTAAACACATGCACTCTACAGCTTTCTATTCTCCATGCAATCATGTGCCTGTTCTTCCCTTGTTATATAGCTGGTCAGTTCATGGTTCATGATTTTCTGTGGTCAAAATATTCTGACAGTTTTTGCTTCGGCTTGGTTGGATGACACAATGCCACTCTTAACGTCTCCATCTCTGTTACTGTCCATCATGGACATCCACACAGGAGCATTGAAACCACACATATCTCACGTGTCATTAGTCTAGTTTTAGTTTTTAACATTCTGTTGGATGGATCTATAAACGTTGCTAAAATGGCCAACTTTCTTCTGACTTATCAGATTTATTATTGTTATTAATATCACCGCTGGTAAGATAACAACTATAAATGATTGTACAATAGAACGCCAGCTTGTCTTAACGGATCAGACGCAGAATATCAACATTCTACCCACGTTTGCATTAGATCACATTTGCAACGCTTCATTTGTAGAATTTAAAATTATCGAAGCAGCAATGAATCGCACAAGTCTGGACAAGTATGTTCTTATCTAAAATTACATGCTCGTCTCGCATAGACAAAATGTTGACACGAGTAGACATATTCTTTATGATGTGATGCTACTTCTGAAGCCGCACTTCCATTAACATGTCTCCTGCTTTTGTTTGACTGAGTATCTCGCTGAAACCTAACGTAGTGTAAATTTCTTCAGAATTCTTATAAATGCATATACGAATTAGATAGATAAATGTAAACTTTATTTCATTCATTTTTCACTTCCTTCCAGCTGGGCTTGGGAAGGTCAGACCAGTAATGGTAGATATACCACCAAGACTCACTACTAAGTAATGAAATATATTAACTAAAATATACATAGAGAAAGAAAAGTGTTTTATAAAGTCTAGATTAGATTCATCATCATCATCAAATACCATGCCTGCTGGCGTAGTTGATCATGTCTCTACACAACTTTCGATCTCGACTGTTATTTATCATTTCTGTTGTTGACCTTCAGCTAAGCCATTCTCGTAAGATGTCTGGTATCTTTTTCTCTTTGCTTCCCTCTATCTCTTTGCCCTAAGTCTATCAATTTTCCCAGTTGTTACAATATGTTCCAGCTGTTCCCTTCTCATTACATGGCCAAAAAATGAGGATATTTCTTCCTAATATTGGAAATTTTTTAAAGATTAGATTAGACAGGCATTAAACCGATAAGGGGTAAAGGCATATAAATGCATGCAAATACATATAGATGCAAAGCTGCTGTAAAGCTGATGAGGACGGTGAAAGGGAAAACAAATATTTTTAAAAATGTGCGTGATGCCTATTGTTCCCGCTGAAGGGCCTATTGTGCCGAAACGTCGTCCGACTGTGGTGTCCTTAACAGACGTAAAGCTGTACAATACCTTTTTTTTAATTCCCTCACACCTTTTCACATAGTTAAACAGATCTCACCTGTTTGTTTGCATCTCAAAGTGGCCGTTTTAGTTCTAATCTTGGCTATTTTGCTTCGTTTGCAGATGAAGAGTCTAGTACATTCCTATCACTCTTAAAATGCATATTTTATGGAAGTGGTTTGAGTTTGTGATACCACCCACAACAAAATGTAAGATATTCATTTCAAATAAATATTTATATGTGGGTGATATTTTTAGTGGAATAGTGTTCGGAAACTAGAAGATCAAAGACTGGAAAATCTGAGAGTTTCCAAGATGCAAATTGTATTTTTAATCACAAAAGTTTAACATTTTAAAAATACAAATTCTTCTAATCACTAAATGTAAAATAGAGAAACGTGTATTTTACACTCATGGAAAGACACAAATGACAAATTGACTAAAGCGTCAGTGATAAACAGCTGTGCAGTATTCACAGAACAGTGACAATAGTTGAATAAAATAAAGGTTAAATAAACTACTATTATCATCTTGTGTCATGCAGTTACTCGCAAGCGATCGTGTCCATACACAAATCTCTATCCATTGTGCATCGAATCAATTCTGTTGTTGACAGTTTACCGTTCCACTACATCAAGAATCTTCTCTCATTGTCGTTTGCAATCTCTCCTTCCTTATATTTTGCAAGTTGCAAACAACTTTTTTTTTCCGCTTCTCATGATGTGCTCGTAAAATGTCTATTGTTTATTTTATGATTTTAAGAGTTTTCTTTATTTTTGTGACGACCTTTTTCTCGTTGCCATTTGAAATAAAATAAACTATAGACCTCGATGAATAACCATCACTTGTTACTTAACGTTCCATTATAAGCGGATCATAACAATTAACAAATCAAACATAGAGAAATAATACAGCCGAACAGAATAATAATTTTTTTTTCGTTCGCCAGCTTTTTACCTGTGACGAAGTCAATAGAGACTAGGAACTGAATTTTGCGTGTTAATCCATTTTTCCCTGGCAGCCGTGTGCTCAGGGGTCCCTCGCCGCACAGGCAGATAACTCCGACTTCGGAGGTACTCATATTTTTTTCCGCCGATGAGTAATTGACGTTTCAAACCTGGTCTTGCTGCTGAGACCAGATGTGGTTGCCGCAGAGAGATAATCATAAATAAAAATCCCAACCGGTGATAGCCGGGATTTGAACCCACAACCTCTCTGTCTTGAAGCCGGCGTCTTGCCTCGAGACCAACCATTCCCCCACCTGGATATAATGAAGTTACTATACATCAATGTTCGCGACATCAATAAATTACATTTTCACAATGAACTATTACGTTCATGTTGACCTTTTAATATGGCCCAGTGAGAGAGAGACTTGGCAGAAAAGAAAAACAACTGAAACACAACAGAGTGGACTTGGAACTTAACCATGGCGGAAGAGGAGAAAAGATATAGCGCGACCAAAATAACCTGTAGAACAGTGAGAGAGAGAGAGAGAGAAAAAGACAGAGTGAGAGAAAGAGACAGACTGACAGAGAGAGAGAGAGAGAGAGATATATATAGTTGTAGTTTGTTATTGTCAAGTAGAAAATGTCGTTCAATGTGATTACTAATATAAATATAGTATGATGGGACCTAACAGCGACAGATGATATGAATAAAATACACCAGAAAATTGTTATAAGTTGATTGTCAATAAAAAGCACAATAACATCATTCTACGGAGCCAATGACTGTATGACAAACTATGTTGTAAATAAAGAAGCATGAGATATGTGGATACATTTGACGCACTATTTTGATACAAGTATGTCATAGATGGGAGCCGCGATAGCTCGGTGGTTAGTGAACTGGACTACAAAGGACAAGAGGTAGGGTTCAATCTCAACAGACGGGCTCCGGTTCACCCAGCCTTGAATGGGTACTAGATTTTTTTTTTCTGGGAAAGTAAAACGGCACGGGCGTAATACCGACCACATTACCCCAAAAATCATGTCCCGAATTTCTGTAAAACTTATGGTCATTAACACTATATTCCCTATTCGCCACTTGGTTTGATGTGGGTACTTTACTTTTTTAATTTACTTATTTTTAACGTGTTAAACTCTTTTTTATCTGATGACACTGTACTACTAGCAGAAAATCGTAAGGATCTACAATAATTACTTAATGAAATAAACACGAGAAGCAAAAAATATGGATTAGATATAAATATAAATAAGACTAAAACTATTATCACAAACAAAGGTCATTCAAGAGTCTACAAGTGGATATCAAAGTTGAAGGAATATATTTGGAGAACTTTCCGAGTTACAACTACCTTGGACATACTATAACCAGTGATTGAAAATGTAAAAATGAAATAAACAAAAGAATAGGAATGGCAAAAAGTAATTTTAATTCCATGAAAAATATACTAAAATCAAAACAAACAACACCAGCGCTAACACTAAGAATAGCAAAATGTTATATCTTCTCAACACAACTGCATGGTGCAGAAACAAGGACATTAAACAAGAAAACATAACATAAAATTGAAGCATTTGAAATGTGGATTTATAGAAGAATTTGAAGAATTGAATGGAAAGAAAAGAAAACAAACGATGAAGTCTTAAAACAACTAAAAGAACGTCGCTGAACGTTGTTGCTTTGGATGGCCTAGACTCACGTGCACTTGCTCAGTCGCACGGCCTAACTACCGCTACCGAAGCCAAACAAGGACCATTCTCAGATCAGTGCCTACAGAATCATCACAATGCAGAATACTGCGGGCAAGCTGCTGGAGAAAATAGTTGCCCGTGTCCTCACGTGTCGCCTTGAACAGAAACGCGTATTCCCATCCACACTCGGAGGTTATAGATATAACAAAGAGACATGGCTCAATGCGGCAGTATTTGCCTATGACGTCTTCGAAGGCTTCCACAGACGAGAGGAGACATGTGCTGCTGCTATAGATCTGGAGGATGCATACAACAGGGTACCATTTGAATATCTCATGCATATGCTTCTCAAACTGGCGGTGAACCCCTTCCTCATAAGATGGATCGCCGCGGCACTGTTTCAGAGGAAGGTGATACTCAGATGTGGAAGTTGGTCTTCCGAGCCAACATCCATTTGTCCTGGGCTGCCACAAGGCTCACCATTGTCACCAGTTCTATTTAACGTGTACACAATAACGATCACGGAACAACAGCTGGATGGGAGGGGAAGAACTATGACTTTTGCTGATGATATTCTGGTATATCGACAGGGAAGAGACAGACGGGGAATCGCCTCCACAATGCAAGACGAACTCGATTGCATTTCTTCCTGGTGTGGGGTTTCAGGTGCCTTGGTTAATCCTAATAAAGCATCAGTTTCATGGTTCTCCCTTAACAATCATATCGTTAATACGACCACACCGGTAGTACGAATGGGAGCTGATGAGGTGACCAGGGACAAGTTGATGACATACCTCGGAGTTAAGTTTGATCGCAGCCTGTGTTTTCGGGACCACGTTGACCATGTGATAACAAAATCCCGCAAAGGATTAGCCGCCTTGAAGGTCATGGCAGCTGCCAACATCGAGCAGAGGCTACTTACTCTTCTGTTCCAGGGATTAGTCCTCGCACCAATCGAGTATGCCCTGGCCATTCTTACTGTCAGTACGACTCAAATTGATAGGCTGGAGAAAATACAAAATGAAGCCATGCGCATTATCCTGGGATGTACGAGGGACACTCCCTGTGTGGCAATGAGGTATCTTCTTGACTTTCCAACCATGGATGACAGAATCAAGATCTGGAGAGCACGAGCATACCTGAAGATTAGTACAGATACAGAGCATCCATTGCACCACGTGCTCAACACAGAGAAAGGTACCAGGCTAAAAAGAGGCAAATCATGGGTGGGCCGAGCAGAAGATGTCATCAAACAGGTCTGTGGGCTTACCAATATCAGCGTTGGTGAGGAGTGGATACCGGTGCCTACGTCATTCAAGGGGACTTTCTCATGTATTGTCACACTCGACAGGAAAATAGGGAACAGAACCCAGTCGTGGTTAATGCTGAGGTCAACGGTCTCATCTGCGATAACACCGATAAGAAAGATGCAGTCATCTATACAGACGGATCTGTAAGACGACACAAAAGAAGTGCATGGGCATTTACAGCACGTTCGGCAGGCAGAATAGCCAAGGAAGACAGTGGTGCATACGTCATGACCACGAGTAGCATGACAATGGAGGTGATGGCAGTGACCAAGGCATTCAAATGGTTAGAGTCACAAGACTACATCCACGCATGTATACTGAGTGATTCGATGAGCATGATAAAAAAAGTGGAGGCGGGCTTTGTACGCATGCAATGGGTAGAGTCGTTGCAGAAATCCAAAATTCGTAAGGTCACCTTTGTCTATGTCCCTGGACATGCGGGAGTACGGGGAAATGAGAGAGCGGACAGGTTGGCTAGCTGCGCTGTCGTTGAGGACGGGCAACCGATGGATCGGGCGGACGTCATCAATGCACTCCGAGATGTGGGAAGAGCACAGGACTTCGACAAACACAGATCAACGTCGCTTCTTCGGATGATGGAAATGGGAGTTAAGATGGGCACAGCCAGAAATGAGAAACTTGGTGGCCGTGTAAGAAGACTTATCAACCAACATAGAACTGGAGTCGTCAGTCGCTGGACACTGAGGGAATTGCTGAGGAGGGGATCTGAGCACCTATGGACATGTTCGGAGTGCAATGATGATGACCCGCAAATAACTCAATAACTCAATAACTAAAAATGAAAATAGAACTACTAAACACAATTCAAACAAGACAAATATGATTTTTGGGCCACGTTAAAAGACACAACAGCCTACTAAAAGTAATATTGGAAAGGAAAATACAAGGTAAAAGAGGCAGAGGCAGACCAAGACTAACATGGACGAGTAACATTAAAAAATATGGACAAGTCAGCATATGACAACCTGCACCATCAAAGCAAGTGACAGAGCAGAATTGCGCTCTATGGTCCAACCTTCGATGCGGAGACGGCACTCACTGATGATGTGTTTGAAATGTTGGGGGAAAAACCCATGCATGACTCATCATTCTTCCCATTATAAAATGAGAAGAAAAAAAATAAAAGAATGGACATTAGCAGCCAAGGAAAGAAACGAAACTGGAAATAATACTAAACGTGACAATAAGATAGCATCATGAATGATAATATAAGAGCACGAGTAATATCATTCAATTGCGACATCTCGTCAAGAAACAGCAAATTACATGTATTTGACATAAAGGAAAGATATAGCAGAGGAAAAAAAAAGAAATATTAAAAGAACAATATCAATAACTACAGTTTGAGCAAAAGGAGTTGCGTCAGTAAGAGACACAAACCAGCTGCCACAAATACATTACCCGGCGTCTGCTTGGTTAAGTGAAACAAAATTAGTGGAGAAGCAGCTGAACAATGGACAATAAGTGTAACTAACAATGACAGTCATAGATAGCGTTCGTCATCATCAAGTACCGGGCCTGCTGGCGTAGGTGATCATGTCTCTCCACAACTTTCGATCTCGGCAGCTATTTATCATTTCTGTTGTTGACCTTGTGTCAAGCCATTCTCTTAAGTTGTCTGTTATTTTTTCTCTTTGCTTCCCCCTACCTCTTTGTCCCTCAATTTTGTCAGTTGTTACAATGTATTCCAGTTGTTCCCTTCTATTTACATGACTAAAAAATGATGATTGTTTCTTCCTAATTTTGGAATAGCTCTCTTTTTGCTTTGACCTCTCTCAGAACATCTTCATTTCTCTTCTTAGCTGTCCATGGTACTCTCAACATTCTTTTGTAAAGCCATATTTCTACAGACTCCTGTGATTTTCTTGTCTGTTGTCCTATTGTCCATGATTCGCATCCATATGTTAAGACTGGCTCTACATAACATTCAAGAACTTTTTTCTTGTTTCTATTGTCAAAAATGGATTGCATAGTATCTTCCTAATTTTTGGAAAGCTGCTTTTGCCCGAGCCATTCTGCATCTCACCTCTTTTGTACATCTTCCGTCTGAGGTTAACAAAGTTCTCAAATATTTAAATTCATTTACCTGTTTTAATATTGTTACACGTGTCTTTCTTTTGCACTGAGGTGATGCCTTTGATAGCGTTAGGTACATTTAAAGCTCTAGTGATTCAATGAAGAGATATCCACAGACATAGTGAGAACGTTAGAGAGAGAGAGAGAGAGAGAGAGAGAGAGAGAGAGAGATAGAGAGAGATATACAAATTGAGAGAAAAGGAGAGTGTTAAGGCACAGAGATAACATATTTTAAATGAACTTAAAATATAACCAATTACGTACACCAAATGGGTTCCGAAGATATGAGATAAGAAGATGTGAAGAATTTTCATTGTAAAACAGTTAGAAGAAAACATTGTAAAACAGTTAGAAGAAAACATTGTAAAACAGTTAGAAGAAAACATTGTAAAACAGTTAGAAGAAAACATTGTAAAACAGTTAGAAGAAAAGACGACCGAACACAATCAAAAGCTGTACATAGCATTTTAGACCAAGAAAAACATTTGACCAAGTAAACAGCTATAGGAGATATTAACAACATACGGAGTAAGCAAACACATATCAAGCCTATGTAAAAGTCTCTACATCGATAGAACACAAACTTCATCTATTCACTGTACTATCAATGCTCAACCTGGACTCTATAGACTCAAAATAACGATAAGATAAATAACCACTACCGCGATAAAATGTGTTAGACGGATGATAGGAAACAGCCTGATAGATAAAATCAGAAATAAAGAACTGAAGGGAAAAGCTATGAATACTTCCCGCTAAAGTATACATAAATAAACAAACAGATATAAAGGTTCGTCCACGTTGTAAGACAGAAAAGAGAGCAAAAGAACTTTTCATAAACTTTTCGAGAAAACCAGACGCAACGGGCGGAAAAGGACTGCTAGAATAGTAGAAATACTTGGAAACATGACAACAGCTGAGGCTAACAGAATAGCAGAAGCCCGAACATTGTATCTCCAATCGACGCTTAAAGGCAAAGGAGAAAGAGAATAATAATAATTAATTATGCCATATTAAAATGGTAGTCTCAATAATTAAAACAGCGAGAAGTGTTAATACCAAGCGGTGATAAAGGTCCTATGCAAGCCATGTAGCGTTTCAAAAGCAAATCGATGTCAGGGCAATTATAATGGGCTGCTAATGGAGCGCATGTATAGTGGCCGAGAGAGTGATGTCTCGATTTTGACCAGAAAGCTCCAGATTATAGTCCCAGTTATGACAACACATTTTTTTTTTGTGAACGACAAGGCGTAGGATTTCACCCACCCTCTAAAGATGAGTGCAAGATATTTTATTTCTTGGAACGTAGATTGAACTGATGTGATACAGATAACATATAAAATGTGCTGGTGGTCATTGAAAAATAAGGACACTACACTATAATCAATATACGTCTGAAGTCATGAAGGAGAACCTTGACTTACTATCTATCTATCTATCTATCTATTTATCTGTTTGTCTGTCAGTCTGTCTGTCTGTCTACGAACCGTAGTCAGCCCGTAGTGCGTAGATCCAGATACTCCTCTTATATAAATTTTTATTCTAGCAGTTTTCAATTCATGTAAAGATCTTTTATCTCGCCATTTGTCTATGTTCTGTTCTTCTTGACTTACTCCCGAAGTATTATTTTTTTTCTCATGCGACACTCATCATCATCAAGTACCAAGCCTGCTGGAGTAGGTGATTATGTCTCTCCACAATTTTCCATCTCGATAGTCATTTATCCTTTCTGTTGTTGACCTTCTGCCAAGCCATTTTCTTAAGCTGTTTGGTATTTTTTCTCTTTGCTTTCCTCTATCTCTTCGTCCCTCAATTGTCCCAGTTGTTACAATATATTCCAGCTGTTCACTTCTCATCACATGGCCAAAAAATGATGTTTGTTTCTTCCTAATATTGGAAATTAGCTCTCTTTCAGAACAATTTCATTACTCTTCTTAGCTGACTATGGTATTCTCAACATTCGTCTGTAAAACCACATTTCTACAGACTCCAGTGATTTTTTTCTTTGTTGTCCTATTGTCCATGATTCACATCCATATGTTAAGACTGGCTCTACATAACATTTAAGAACTCTTTTTCTTGTTTCTATTGTCATAGATGGATTGCATAGTATCTTCCTAATTTTTTTGAAAACTGCTTTTGCCTGAGCAATTCTGCATCTCACGCCTACAAACGAAGTTGATGATGAAGTTAAGGACGATTTTTATAACCAACTACAACTTATAAACAAAATACCAAAACACGAATCTTTTAATTGTAAAGGGAGATTTCAACGCCAAAGTGGGACATTTTCTAAAATAATGAAAAACTTAATTCCAACAGACGACAGAATATACATGGAAAACAAACCAGTGGAAGAGATCGATCACTTTATCTATCTTGGAAGCCACATTGATCGAGAAGGGGATACAAACAAAGCAATTAATATCAGAATAGCTAAAGCAGCAATGTCTTTCAGAAGCCTTGAAAAGTTGTGGAAATAAAAACTCATCAGCATAAACACAAAACTTAGACTATTGAAATCAAATTGAACGCATTCGAAAATAAATGTCAAAGGAAAATACTTGGTATAGCCTGGAACGAATTCAAAACAAACGAGGAAATTAGAGAAATCGTCAATCAACCACTAATATCTTCAGTAATAAAGAAAAGACGATGGTCATATGCTGGACATGTGATGAGAAGAGATAATAACCGAATAGCAAAGCAAGTCCTCATGTGGGAAACAGCAGGTAAGAGAAAAAGAGGAAGACCCAGAGAGACACTGAGAAGAACATTGATAAGAGAGGCACGAACAGCAGAAATGAGATAGAGCTGCTTGCACAGAACAGAGACAAATTGCGAGATGTTTGATAAAACATATTTAAAAGAATTGAAAACTGTTAGAACAAAAATTCAGATAAGAGAAGGAGTATCTTGGTCTACGCCCTATGGGCCGGCTACGGCTCGAAAGGTCAATAGATAGAATTCTGCATCTCACCTCTTTTGTACATCTTCCGTCTGAGGTTAACAAAGTTCCCACATATTTAAATTCATTTACAACATGCGACACTACCACAACCAAATAGCAGCATTCTTCGGAAAGTCTTAATACTAGACAACCTAGAGTTGAAGGTGTAAGACAGACATAGAATACGACGAAACATCAGATTCAACATCAAATTTTTGAGTCAACCTGCACAAGCTTCGACTCAAAATCTCGATTTACTTTTGGCATTGATAGTCCACTGAAGAGAGTGGCAGAGGGTAAATACACATTTATATAAAGGAAGAAATGTCGGAGACATTTCACAGTGCTTTAATTTATAAATTAATGTAACTATGTTTATGTTTTACATTATTAAGACCCCAACAAACATGTCGATGCTCAGAAGTTGAAGACTAAGATGGCTGTGGCACGTCCAGCGAATGGAAGAAAAACGCATCCCCAGGCAAATACTATAAGGTGAACTAACACACGGAAAAGACAAATCGGCAGACCTAAACTACGATATAGAGAGACATCTGTAAATCCTCTCTGAATGACTTCTCCAGCTGTGAAAATGACTGGGAACATCTGACAAGTGATCGCACATCATGGAGAGCGTATATAAGGAATGGTATAACAATAACATCATTTTAGACTGTGCTAAGGCAAAACTTAGAAGCGAAAAGACTCATGAAAAAGGTTGGAAAACCATGTAAATCATTGGGCCTGACTTGTTCATTCTGTGGCCGTGTGTGTGTGTCAAACATTGGTAGAATTAGCCACGAGAGAAGCTGTTCGACAAAAATAAAACCTAAAAAAATCTGTAATAGCCTCCCTTCACTATACCGTCTGACAAGACGAAAAGGGCCATATATATTAATGTAATTATAAGAATCGCTCAGAGTGACCGGTAGAGACATAATTAGAAAGTTGTAAGAGAGAGATTAAGCGCTGAATCAATTATAAACTAGTTACATCATCATCATGTGCCGTACCGGTTGGGTTGGCGATCATGTCCTTCCACAATCTTCTATCCACAGTGCATCTTATGAGTTCTGTTGTTGACTGTTTTCCATGCCCTGACACCAAGCTATCCAGTATTTTCTCTCTTTGTCGTCCGCGATCTCTCTTTCCTTTTATTTTGCCAGTTGTAACCAAGTATTCCAACTTTCCTCTTCTCATGATATGCCCCACAAATGTTTGATGGCTTATTTCTGATGTTTTTTAAGAGCTCCCTTTTTGTGTTGACCTCTTTGAGAACTTTCTCATTGGTCATTTTAGCTGTCCAGGGAACTTTCCACATTCTTCTGAGAAATTCCATCTCTGTGGCCTCTAATCGTCTTTTCATTTGTTTGTCTATTGTCCATGATTCTAGAGGTCAGAATTGGTTCTATATAGCACCGATGAACTCTCTTTCTCATTTCTATTGACATAGATTTGTTGCATAAGATATTTTTCATTTTCTGAAATGCTATTTTGGCCTGAGCTATTCTCTTTTTATTTCTGTGTTGCATCTTCCATCTGATGTTATCACTGTGCCCAAGTATTTCAAACGTTGCACTTGTTTCAGATGTGTCTTGTTTATTTTTATGCTGCATGATGGTGAAAAATTAGTTACAGAGATAACAAATACAATGTCAAGAGATTATAAACTATAAACCATATTTTAAGACTTGATGGATGAAAATAACACAGTAGGCAATAAGATGGACTGACAACATCCCCAAAAAGGCTGCAACAACTGACAGTGGTTGAGGCTGCCAGAAGAGCTTCATATCTAGAGCTTCATATCTCCTTTGATACCTATAAGATTTTAAGAATAGCGAATATGTAGAGAATATGGAGATGATTGAAAGACAGCTGAGTTTATTTTTGAAAGAAATTACTGTAGTTTTCTCGACAGCCAACAAGGAAAATGGGGGAGCGAAAGAAAAAAGAATGAGAAAGAAAACGAGCAAGGCAAGAAGAGCATGACATGGAGAGAACAAAAAATACAAGCAAGAGATAAAAAAAAATATAGGAAGCAAATATAAGGAAAAAATGAGCAAGGAAGCAAAGAAATATATATATATATATATAGTAAAGCACAAGAAAGGGACCCGCGATAGCTCAGTGGTTAGTGAACTGGACTACAAAGGACAAGAGGTAGGGTTCGATCCCAACCGACGTCTTCTGGGATCACCCAGCCTTAAATGGGTACCGGATTTTTTCTGAGAAAGTAAAGCGACACGGGCGTAATACCGACCACATTACCCCAAAAATCATGTGCTGAAGGTCTGTAAAATGCATGGTCACTAACACCATATTCCCTAGACGCCACCTGGCGTGATGGGGGCTCTTTAATTTTTTATTTGTTTAAAGAACATGTAAAGGGGGGAAGAAAAAAGACACACAAACAAAAAAAAACCAGAAGATTCTAAAGAGCAGGAAGGAGACGAAGAGAAAAATAAAATAAAAAAACAACAAATAGAAGATTCTAAAGAGTAGGAAAGAGAGGAGAAAAAAAGGCCAGGAAACAGAAAGTTCTAAATAGCAGAAAAGGTTAACATAAAAAATAGAACGAAACAAATGAAGAAAGAGAGTAAGAAAAGAACAGTAAATCACATAAATTCCTCCATATTTCTTATTAAATTATCCTCGTTTCATTTACACTATTCCGATTCTATATTGAATTATGGGCTTTTCTTGAAGGTAAAACAAAAACAGAAAAAAATATTTTGACATGAGTTTACACACAAATGTACAGACTATATGTACAAACTACACAGAAAACACAAGAGACTTTGCCCTGAATTGAGATATGATGTGTCTGTCTGAAAGGCAATCCAGTTAATTTTCCTTTAGTATGAACACGATTATGAACATTGGTATACAGTTGTAGCACATGAGGAAAAAACATAAGTACGAGGAAAGATAAACTTTCCCTACCTCCTATAATTATATTTTATTTGTATTTTTTATGCATATATCATCATCATTATCATCAAGTACCGGGCCTACTGGCGTAGGTGATCATGTCTCTCCACAACTTTCGATCTCGACAGTTCTTTATCATTTCTGTTGTTGACCTTCTGCCAAGTCATTCTCTTAAGCTGTCTGGTATCTTTTCTCTTTGTTTTCCTCTATCTCTTAGTCCCTCAATTTTTCCATTTGTTACAATATATTCCAGTTGTTCTCTTCTCATTACATGGCCAAAAAATGATGATTGTTTCTTCCTAATATTGGAAACCAGCTCTCTTTTTGCTTTAACCTCTTTCAGAACATTTACATTACTCTTCTTAGATGTCTATGGTATTCTCAACATTCTTCTGTAAAACCACATTTCTACAGCCTCCAGTGATTTTCTTGTTGATTTCCCTGAGCCATTCTGCATATGTATGCATATCTATTATACATATTTACACGGCGAAAGAAAAGAAAAAAATAGCATTCAATCCATAGTCAACGATGATTGACGGAGGCTGTTAGATATATTTTTTGTGTCTTTATCATCTGAACTCTAATCGGAGCATAGGTCAGTCACAAGAGATCTGCACCGAGTCCGGTCTGAAGCAATCATGGGCATATCTCGCCAGGACTTGCAGACCTCTGTCATTTAACAGTATACAGCACGTCGCCTTGCCCACAATGCTCTGCTTCTTCTCCATTTACTATGTGGTGTCCATTTTAATGCTAGGTGCGTATACTTGGTTCTTTCTTTTCACTTGTAGAACGTGACCTAGCCATTTTCAACGTTCTCTTTTCACTTCTTGATAGATGATGTTAATACATGTTTTTTTTTCTGGTGACTTCTCTGTTTATGATATGTTGATCCCAACGGTGTTTAGTATCTTCTTAAGACAGTGACCTTGTGGCACTATAAATATCTGTGATCTGCATAACTTACAATGGAGACTGCTAAAGCGAGATCCAAAAGAGATTAAAACAGCAACACAAACATTAAACGCCTCGAAGAACGTGCGGTACAATACCAACCAGGCAGTAACATTAAAATCACTGAAAGTATATGTATTCCTGATACTAACATATGGTTGTTAATCATGGACAATCTCGCAAAATGCAAGGAAGAAAAGCGGCACATTCGAAACCAAATGCTACAGAAAAATAATTTTGATACTTTGAATAATGAAAAAGAGCAATGGACATTAAAAGAACTTAAATAGTTAAAAGAATTTGCTAATAATCACCATTCTTCAGAAGAAATTAAAATACTACGGCCACGTCAAAAAACATATATGGTTGGAAAGAACAATAATGGAAGGCATGGTTCCTGGACGACGCATCACGGGCAGACCAAGAAGAATGTGGTTTCAAGACATCAAAGAGAACTTCAACTTGACAACAGAAGAGGTTGGAGACACAATCTTTCAGACGGGCTGTGGTGAATGCAGCGCTCTACACATGACATGCGACCTGATTATATATTATACCTGATTATATATTATACCTGATTATATATTATACCTGATTATATATTATATATATTCAAAATAAAAGAATAAAGTGAACAGTTAATGTATAAATTGTACAACGTCTTATACACAATATCATCACCATCATCATCATCAAGAACACTTAAACAAACTCAACATCTTAGGAACAAAATGCAACATGAATATCAACATCAACAAAACAGAAGTCATGAATGTCGCCAAAAATAAACAGAACATCAACATAACTATAGAAGGCAGACAACTAAAACAAGTAGAGGAATTCAAATATCTAGGAAGTCTAATGACAAACGATAATTCCCAAACAGCAGAGATAGAATCAAGATGCAACAAAGCTTGCCAAATCACCGGACAGTTATCACCACTATTGTCCAACAAGGAAATAACTCTGGAGGCAAAACGAACACTATACAATACAATCTTCATCCCAACGTTGTGCTACCAATGCCAGACCTGGACCCTAGATGCAAGAACAACAAGAAAAAAATAACCTCTACAGAGATGAAATGTGTTAGACGAATGACAGGAAACAGTCTGAGAGATAAGATCAGAAATGAAGAACTGAGAAAAAAGCTAGGAATAGCCCCAGCCATAGAATATATAAGGAAACAACAGATAAAATGGTTCGGCCACGTGACAAGGCAGAAAGAACAAAACACAACACAACGAGCCTTCAACAAACGTTGTGAGAACAACAGACCCAAGGGTCGACCACGAAAAAGATGGATCGATGGAATATTAGAAGCACTAGGAAACATAACAGCAGCAGAGGCGAACAGAAGAGCAAAAGACCGCAAATTATATCTCCCCTCGACGCTGAAAGGCAGATGAGGAAGGAAAGAAGAAGAGGAAGATCATCATCATCGTCAGGTGCATGCCAGTAGCATGCGTAGTTGATCATCTCTCTCCTCATTTCTTGTTCCTTCATGCATGCAATTATCTCAGTCTGTGATCTTTTATTATACCATCTGGATAAGCTGTTCGATATTTTTTTTTCTCTTGGTTTTCCTCTTCTCCTCTTTCCATTCATTCTTCCCGTTGTTATTATATCCTTAATATCTTTTTTTTTTGCAGCACATGACAAAGAAATGTACATTAACTAACTCCTATTTTAAGAACAAACATCTACATCAGAAGCTGAAGGTTAAACAATGAAAAAGTGATTACAAGCAATCTGTTTTAAGAAAGAGAAATAAAAGACACCGACCTATATACACTTAAACAAGGGAATTATTTTAAATATAAATATATATATAAATTGGTAAAAATGTATAATCAGAAGAAAGGATATGTACAAGCAAAAGGGATAGTAACAGGCGAAGAAATGCTTTAATTTGTAATGTCGTTATATAGAGTTATGTATCTGACCAAAGAACCTGAAGGTTTGCTGAAGTGATTGTTAATTATATTGTTAGGACCTTCCAGAGGTTAGAACTAAGGGGAGAAGATAATAAATGAGCTGATTTAGAAAAGTAAAAAAAACAAAACGATATGATATAGAAACGTGATAAAAAAAATATCTCTCAGTGCTTTCTCTGTCTCTCTCTTTCATTGTCCCTGTTTTTAATTTTTTTTTATATTTCTCAAATGATTTCTCTAACTCTACTTTTCCCCCCTCTTTTTTGCAGTTGTTCCCACTGTATCTCGCTCTATCTAATAACATTTATTTCTCTCGTACTCCAGGATGTTTTTCTTCTGTAACTTACTGTCTTCTCTCTTGTCCATCCATCCCTCCCTCCATTTTCCCAACCTCTTAATAATTACATTTCTGATAATCCTCCTCCAACACAGCTTCTGCTAGCGAACAGAGTTCACTTGTCCAAAAAAATACATTTTTAAACGGAAGTTGGTTGTTGACAGAGCAATTACACGTGTAACCTGAAGACCAGTCACGTGATCACACCCAACTGACCCTAGTTACATTCTGGAATAGAGAATGAACTTTCTGTAGTAGACATTATTGGGTACCAGAAGACATCAATGTCAAGGCTGGGTCAAAGGTGAGATTATCTTCTGAAAATATCTTGACATCGCTGGACTTCATAAACATTTCTGTCAGGGTCAACCATTCTTAATCTTCCCTTTTACAAGAGAATGTGTGGAAAACTTCACATTAACACATAGTCTATACAGAAATAATGAAAGGTTACAAGAAAGAAAGAAAAACAAAAATGAAAGAACGGGGTGGAAAAAATATAAAAATCATCATCAAAAAGTTACAACGGTAATATATTTCTTAAATGGCACCATTATCACAAAATGAGATAGAAAAATATCAAAATATAATACTCATTATTATAATGTGGCATACAGAGTTTTGTAAGCGTTCATGTCCTTCTATAATTATAAGTCCTCAGTGCATCGTTTCAATTACGTTGTTGACTTTTATGTTGTTTTAAATAAGGATCATCATTAAGGCATTCCAATCATTCTCATGGGTGTTCTGATCTTCAGCTCAAAATGTTCATCAGCACACAGCGGCTAATTGTGCCAGTCCGGTGTTGGTTGACAAAATCTCTCATTTGTCCAGAATATCGCTCTGTTCTGGCAACAATGGTCTTCACTCCCAGCTCATACAGTCTAGATAGCGATTTTTGTCGATCGGTTACAGCGTCACGTCACTAAGCTATCTATAGTTCGTTCAGAAATTCATGCCCACAGAGCATATTAATTATGTCGGAAACTGTTTGATGAATTTCTATAATTCTCTTTCATGAAATATTATTTCCTCACCGACCTTCAGTCTGATTTTTTGCCCTACTGTCATGCATTTACGAACGATTTTTGCTTATTTGAGGTATATAAAAATATGATTTTCTTGCTTGTCCTAATTTTTAGGATTTTACAATACTCATATTTATTGTAATCAACTCACCATTTAAAAAGGAAAATTTCACGTGCTCTCCACACAACCTTGGCACAGTTTCGCACTCGTAACTTATAAGACACGCGCCACTCCCAGGTTGTGTTTGGTCGTTTCATTTTCGGTTTCTTGTTAAATTGGCCAGAGGCGTATTTTGACAAAATATTTACTATTAATGTATATTCATTTATATGTGATAGTTTGTAAGCTGTTGTGAAGTGACTACTTGATTTTTAAAACCATGAAGAGTTCAAAGTGTAAATTCATCACTATGCAAAAGGTAACTGTATTATTGTGTACAGACACTTTTGCAAGGAATCTAAAAGGGGTCGGTTATATTACGATTTAAAAAAAAAACCAGAAAACATAAAACAGAATACGGGCTGCTCTAAATATAGATAGAGCAGTTGCGTATACTTAATATAAGCAAGGCAAGCATTGCATGCCTTCAAGAGTTGCGAAAATGATAAACCAGTCAGTGATCTATCCCCCATCCAAACTTAGCCCTTGCAGCATTGCTCAAAAATATATTTTAAAATGTTTTTCTCACAAATCTGAATTTTTCCAAAAATTAGTGCTGGCAACACTGACGTTAAAAGAAAATTGTATATGTCCAATCGTTTTTTATGATAGTTGAACTAGCCCGCTCTGAAGCAATTTTGAAGTTGCTTTCGTTAAAATAGTCCCTTTACATATAAGCGCAGTGATATACTGTGTGTGTTTTATTAAATCCGTGTCTCCACAGTAAGCTTGCGATGAAAAAAAAATAAATACATTTTATGATTCAATCACTATTATAACAATTTAGCACTGGCAAATAATAAATTGATTGATGAACATTTATTTACTGGTGTGAAACAGTGCAATTTCTATGTTCTAGTACTTTTATTTGAATGTTAAACTAATGATAACAATGCAAGCAATTATAATCTTGAATGCCTACACACACACTTGTTTAGTAAACCATTTCTGGTAATTTTTGGTACATGTCACGTGATTTTACTCAACACACACGCACATTTACACAGCGATGTGGTTTCGATTTCAAACCTTCAGAATTCAAAACTTCAAACGTGATTTTAATCAGCTGATATTTAATATTTTGTGTTTGTACAGAAACATGTTGTATTGCTATTGTTAATTACTAAACTTAGTATATTTGTTTACTGTGGTTATTATGGCTGATTCTATTAATGATGTTGTAGATTTATTTGAGCGACCGTTTCAATCGCGAACATTTAATGAAAAATTGGACTTGGTAAAAAAGGGCAGACCGATTCCTGCGTTAAGCAGTTTGAAACGAGAAGGAACAAAATGTGTCCGTTCATTTAACAATGATTTATATAAGAAAGTCGTTTGGCTTTGTGGTTCGGAATCATTATGTAAGTTATTTTGCTGGCCATGTATATTGTTTGTAAATGACACTTCGCCTTGGAACAGCAGACAACGCGGGTATTCTGATTTAAATAATTTACATAACGCTATTTCAAGACACGAAAAGTCTGAAAGTCATATTCACGCTTGGATAGCGTTACAAGTGTTTGGCTCCAGCAGAATTGATGTTCAATTGGATTTTCAGAAAAAAGAAAGTATTATGAAACACAATGAAACAGTTAAAGAAAATCGAGAAATCCTAAAGAGGTTAATTGCTGTTACTTCTTTTTTAGGAAAACAAGAATTAGCTTTTCGTGGTCACAGCGAGGGGAGTGATTCCACTAATCGTGGGAACTACATTGAAGCTTTAAATTTATTAGCAGAGTTTGATGAAAAATTGCATCAGCATCTCATGACGTCAAATATATTCACGGGTCTTTCCCCATTAATACAGAACGATCTTATCCAAAGTGTGAACAATGTAATAACTGCAGAAGTGAAATTTCAGATTCAATCGTCCAGATTTGTCGCCATCCTAATTGACGAGACCTCTGATGTAACAAACTTGTCTCAGCTGTCAGTTGTTTTTAGATATATTTATAATGGTAATATTTACGAAAGATTTATTGGCTTTCATGACGTTAGCTCTGACAGATCTGCACAAGCATTGTCAAAACTGGCTTTAGACAGTCTTGATCAATTTGACTGTAGAGAAAAACTAGTAGCACAAACTTATGATGGTGCAGCAGTAATGGCAGGCCAATTGAATGGTGTGCAGACGAGAGTTAGGCAAGTTGTTTCTCACGCATTATGCATCCATTGCTATGCACACAAACTTAATTTAGTACTGTCTCAAGCTGCCTCATGCATAAGTGCGTGTAGAATATTCTTTTCGTCACTTAGCAGTTTTGCTTCATTTTTTACTCATTCAGCAAAGAGAACACATTTGTTGAACACCATAGTGAAAAAACGGTTTCCCAAGCTGGCGGCAACCAGATGGAATTATTCCAGTCGTTTAGTACAGACTGTTTCTGAATATCATAATGAATTAATAGATTTATTTGAATGCATTTTTGAACGACCTGGTGATTGGGATCACGCAACAATTAATGAAGCAGTTGGATTTCTGTCAAACCTAGGAGATTTTGAATTCAATTTCCTTTTGGCTGTGTTCACCGATATTTTTTCGATGACAGATGTTGTATTTAATATCCTTCAGTCAAATTCACTGGACATCACATATTGCTCTAGAGAGATAGTTGAGTTAAAAGAAAAATTGTTCACAATGCGCAATACTGGCTTTGATTCAATTTGGGCCAAAATAGAGTTCAAGTGTGGTCCTCCTACAAAGAGAAGAAAGCGAGAATCCTCAGTTATCCCAAAGGATGAGTACAGAAGGCTGTATTGTGAAATTCATGATACGGTAAACTGCCAGTTACAAAGCCGGTTTGATTCTCTGTCAGATTTGTCATTTCTTGAAATTTTTGACTGTAAGAAATTTTTAACATTTTCAAAAGAGTTTCCAGAAGAGCAGTTTTCCAAACTGCACGGAATATATGGGAAATATTTTGATATAGTAAGACTGAGATCTGAATTAAAGGCAATGTTTGTATCCCAACACTTTAAAGAAATGTATGTGTCCGACATTCATAGATTTCTTTTGAACAAAGGACTTCACAGTGGTCTTCCAGAACTTCATAAACTTTGTGAATTAATATTGACAATTCCTGCATCGTCGTCTTCAGTGGAACGTTCGTTTTCTGCATTAAAACGCATTAAAAATTTCATAAGGAACTCGCAGGGGCAATGTCGTCTTTCTGCTCTATCAATGATGTCAATTGAAAAAGACCTTCTTGTAGAGATGAAAGGCAATGATGACTTTTATAACAAAGTAACAGAGGACTTTAGCAGAAAGAGCCGCAGAATAGAACTGAACTTCAAATAACTGGGTGAGTAGAAAATTATCATTTTTTAAAAGTTGCATGCTCTCTTTCAGACCCCAGGATACGCCACTGATAGAAAGTCTTTCAATCAATGGGTAGGGCAGAACTTTGACCCTGCAGCGACGACGGTCAAGCAAGGAAGAAAAATGACAAGTTGATGATTTTGACAAAGATGTTATTAAACGTGAAATTGTGAAAATGTTTGAATAGAATCAACTTGTTACACTGCGCAAACTGAAAGGTCGACTGCAATTAGAATGTGATATTGACATCTCAAAAACGACTCTTTGGAAGATCGTAAGAGGCGTTGGTTTCATTTTTTTTTCTCGAAAATCTGCTAGTGGTAGAAATATTGTTTGTGAAAAACCACACCTGATTGCTGCCCGCAGCAAATACCTGAGGCAGATCCGTGAGCGACGAATGGAAGGCTATGATATAGTATATGTGGATGAAATCTGGGTCAATGCTCATCATACATATGAGAAAGAATGGCAATCAGTTGACATAGAGAATAAAAGAAGCATTCCCAGCAGCAAAGGGCAACGCATTATATTGGTACATGCTAGCAGTAGAGAGAATGGTCTTGTTAATGACACAACTTATTTTTCAAAGTCTACGGAAAATAGGGACTACCACACTGAAATGAACGGACGAATTTTCAGAGACTGTATAGAGAACACTCTACTCCCCCATTCTGGATAGACCTTCATGTCTTGTAATGGACAATACATCCTATCATAATGCGGTAGCACTGGAGGACAAAGTTCCTAATTCGTCAAGCACAAAACATCAAAACATCACATGGCTTAGAAAAGAAAATGTTTCCTTTCAAAACACCCAGTTAAAGCCAGAGTTGTTGAACTTGTTATAGTCCGTTCAGATTCGTTTGCCGAGATGTTATGATTTATAATTCAAAAAGTTCTTGATGATTTCACATGATTTTTGGCATACGGTGTTAAAATGTCCATGTCACGAGAACATATGTGTTACTCGATGTCTAGCTATAACGGTTTTCTTAAAGCGGCGAATTCCTTTGATCTTTGCCCATGTAACTATTATTTTGACCCTAATCAAAATGTTTTACAGTAATCTAGTGCAACGATGACCCATAGGCGTGTCCATAAAATTTTACTTGGTGGCAAGTATACCAATTTTAAATTATATATAGAACTTTTGTTCGTAGAGTCAATTTGATATAGTTCCATGCTCTTGGTGTGAGTTTCCCAAATGTTGTCGCTGCCTTTCAAATACGTACATTTAGTTCCTCATCTAAGGAAAGTGTGGCTGTAATAGTGGATCCAAGATAGCTGAATTTCTGTACTGACTCAAGCAGGCTTCCATTCAAAGTAATGGTTGTTGGTTTGCTTATAACATATTTTTGATTGCTTGGGTGGTCTTGAACAATAAACTGTTTAACAAATCAACTAGGAAATTTTGCAAATCAAACTATTTATCTGTAGACTTAATCAGAGTAATGATCATTCAGAATCAGACGAGTCAAATAGGTCGATTACTGCTTTCGGCTGAACAAACAACAAGCCATCCTTTTTCCAATATTCCTCTTCTTGTCGTAACACATGATCCTCACATTTTACCCAGTAGTCTTTATTTATATTTGATAGAGCCTGATTTGTAAGTGTCTCAACATCGCATAATTTGAAAGTTTTATTTGTATATGCTACGTGTCCTTTAACTTTTGCCCAAACTAGTTCTATAGGATTTAAGTGTGCATGATATGGAGGTAGTCTCAAACATCTATGACCATGTTCTTGAATTAACTTGTCTATTTTAAATATCTTTGTACGTTGTGTCTGTTTTACAAGGCTAAGCAATTCGGGTTTCAAGTAGCTGTCGTTAACTTGTATGTGTTCTTTTATGAGCCACGTTTTGATTGCATCTTTTGTACTTGATGATGTTGGGATTCTATCTTCTACGTTAACTACGTTATGGTATGAAGCATTGTCCATTATCAGACAAGAAGGTCGATCTAATATTGGAAGGATACTTTTCGCGATCCAGTCTTTAAATATGTGCCCATTCATTTCGGAGTGGTAGTCTCTATTGTCTATGGATTTTGAAATGAAAACGAGATGAGCATTCTGCAACAACCCATTATGTCTGCTACCTGCATGTGCAACTATCAAACGTTGCCCTTTACTGCTTGGTACTGATCTTTTAATACTTCCATCTGCTAACTGCCATTCCTTTTAATTTGTATGATGAGCGTTGATCCAAGTTTCATCTAAATAAACAATATCATAATCATTTTCGCGCATTTCCTTCACTTCACGTAAATACTTGCTTCTAAGAGCTACTAGATGTGGCTTCTCACAAATAATGTTTTTTCCACCAGCATACTTTCTAAAGGTGAAGCCTGCACTTCTTAATATTTTCCATAATGAAGTTTTTGATATTTCAATGTCGTTGTTAGTTTTCAGCCAAAGCTTCAACTTTCTAAGTGTCACTTCTTCGTTTATATCAAACATTCGACAGATTTCTCTTTTTACTAGGTCCTTATCAAAACTGTCTAACGTTTCTTTCCTTCCTTGCTTTCTTGCATTTGTTGGCAATAAATATCCGCTTCCTTTAACTATTCGATCAAATGAACGCTTACACAAACCTAAAATATGCATTGTTCTCTTCTCAGGGTTTGATAAAGAACAATAAAGATGTCCCTTTTTACGCTCTCTGCAGAAGTATTGATAAATCTTTGTAGCAATGTTATGCTCAGTAAAATATTTTGCCTTTATATTCATTCTCACATAGGCTTGCAGAAGATAATATGGATAGTGCCGCCTCCTTTCTGTAAATATTGAGATTTGCCTCTGAATTATGACTCGAACTCGAGTCTACGGCCGTGATTTTGACGTCACATAATTTCCGGTTTCGGCTAAAATGTCATTTTGTGCTAAACGGGAAATTTCATATGTAACATTTCTTTATAAAAATTTATAGTGGAAACATAACTATTTTAGGACGGTGCGCAAGGTCATGCGTGAAGGTCATGCCTATATGTTAAAGAATCAGCTGTGAGATGTAAGCATCTACATAATCCCACCGGTGTTTATAATATCGATTAACTTTTTTTAAATGTAGGTTAAATAAGGCATCTTTGAAACTGGATCACATTTCTTTGATAAAAAAATATTTTTATAGCGACATTAGTGTTCTAAACCTAACTTCAAAAGATCAATGCAAATGAACAATAAGTTTTTGAAAAAAATAAATTAATGTCTAGGCAAACGAATCTGAACGGACTATAGACAAACTAAGAAGACAAAGTTATATCAAATTGATAAAATAATTGCAAAGTATGGCCACACATCTCTTCGCCTCCCATCTTATCATTCGCACCTCAACCCAATAGAACTTGTGTGGGCTAAAGTCAAAGGTGAGGTTGCTGCACAGAACACAACGTTTACAATTTGTGATGTTAAAGAATTGACGCGTGATACCCTCTCAACGATAGACATTGAGTACTGGAAATAATGTGACGACCATGTGCTCAGAGAAGAGGAACAATACTGGCAACGAGATGGATTGCAGTTTGTCCAACCGATGACAGTTGTTAACCTCTTAGAGACTTCTGATTCGGAATGACGTATTTATGACAAGTGCACAATTTTGTTGATGACACTCTTACTATTTGCTGACTATGTGTGTTTGATGTTCTGGTTGTTCCATATATTTTGTTGATGTCTCGCCTGCTATTTGGCGAATATGTGTGTTTGATACGTTGGTCAGTAGTAAGGAAGGGGGTTTAGTGCAAGGATTTTAACATTTCGTGCAGTATCATGCAATCTTGTCATGTATCGTGCAGCTGAATCTCGTCGTGCAACATGTATCGTGCAATCTCAGGTGACCTGGCTCGTGCAATCTCAGGTGACCTCGTTTATCGTGGGTGGTCGGTGGTCTTATCTCAGGTGGTCAAGTGGTCGGCCTCGTCTTATCTCAAGTGGTCAAGTGGTCGGCCTCGTCTTATCTCAGGTGCGACCAGTGGTTCTAAAACTTGTAGGTGTGTTTGGAGACCAGTGGTTCTAAAACTTGTAGGCTAACCTCTAAAACTTGTATGTGAGTCTAAAACTTGCGGGTGGTCGAGTGTGATGGCAACAGGAGGCAAATATGGAGACCAGTGGTTCTAAAACTTGTATGTCACAGTGGTTCTAAAACTTGTATGTCAGTCTAAAACTTGCGGGGGGTCGTGTTATCATGTGATGGCAAAAAAAAAAGGCAAAGGGGTGTTAGTAACGATCATCATCGGGCCACCTCGGTCATCATCATCGGCGCTGGTCGGCGGCGGTCGCTGGTCGTCGCTGGTCGTCGTCGTCGTCGCTGGTCAGCTCGGGCAACATCATCATGTGTAGTGATTAATGGTCGTCGCTGGTCGGCTCGGGCAACATCATCATGATTAAATAGTGACGCTCTCTCTCTCTTATCATCATCATCATCATCAAGCCACACCCTCAACAACATCATCACCAAGCTACACAAATTGACACATCATCATCATCATCATCATCATGTGCCACCATCATCATCAAGCCACACCCTCAACAACACCATCACCAAGCCACACAAATTGACACATCATCAGCATGTACCACCCTCAACAGCATCATCATCATGTACCACCCTCAACAACATCATCATCATGTGCCACCCTCATCATCATCAGCATCACCAAGCCACCCTCAATTGACACATCATCATCATGTACCACCCTCAACAACATCATCATCATGTGCCACCCTCATCATCATCAGCATCAAGCCACACCCTCAACTCTCTCTCTCTCTCTCTCTCTCTTTCACGCTAAAGCAAAACAAAAAAAGTCGCTCTATATTTCACACATATTTATTAATACAACAAATACACAACACATATGAGAAAATATTTATTACTGTCCGATTGGTGATAATTTTAAGCGTCCGTGGGCCCCTCGAAGCCGAATTAATATCGGGGCGAGCAAACGATAAATGATACGATCGTTTATGTGCTGTCTCGCTGAAAAAGGCATGAGAATTCTGTTAAGTTTCGCGCCTCGTCACTTAAGAAGTATATAATAAGCACAATATAGACCGCACGTGTTGGTAAACAAATCTTGCAACACCCGCGGGTTGTAGACGAATGGAGCGTGTGAGTTTTGCTCTATAAAGTTTAAAATATCCACATGTCTGGGAGGCAAACCGTAGGAATCGAAATACTCACATTCACCGAGCCCGTTGTAAAAGAGGGCCACCCAATGCTCACCTGGTTCGTGTGCCGGGTCGGTGTTTATGACAAAGGCTGCGGTCGCCGTTGGATCGATGCTGGGAGGTAAGTGGTTTCGTGGAATGACACTAACATGGGAACAACGCCGAACGAAAATATCCGACATCAAAAGGTTGTAAATCTCCATCGTGTTCATCTTCTCTCTCGCTTAAACGGTGAAGTCTGTTAGAATCTGCCTTGTCTTCGACACCTCGAGCACTGAGTCCAACTCGGCGTAGACGATGACTTGGAGGGGAGTAGTTGTGGGAGCGGCAAACTTGAGTTCTATCGACAAGGGTCCGCTTGTGGCTAGCTCAAAATGGGAGCCGTCCAGTAGACTAGACGAGAGGTCAAAACCAAATAGACAATATCCGTCCTTGAACTCTCTATAAGCAACGTTATTCCCGGCGTCTTTACCAATCAGACCCATGGCCAGATTTGTGCCGAAAAAAGCTCTCGCGTATTGATTTCGTTCAAAGTCCATAGTTAGAGGCTTTTCCGAGATGCATTTCCCGTCGACCGTCAGGTTCATATAAATCAGACCAAAGTGTTGAAAATTGAACGGGTTAGCTGAATAAACGCCATTAAACGCACTGGCCGTAATCAGACCTATCACTACACGGGTCGGTGTTTGAGACAAAAATAAATTGTCTTGACTGTGGGAGAACATCCCGCTAGCGATGGAAAATGTCTTGATGGTAACCCTCTTGATCGGGTACCGAGCATTCACGCTCAAGAGAGCCTTTTCGTGAGCCAGAGAAATCGCGGGGTTTAGCTTAGCTTTCCTGACCACGAGCGCGGCGTAGGTGATAACACTCTTGTAACCCGCAGACCTATCGTGAGTCATGAGGCTGAACACATCCTTAGAGGGCGTGAGTTTTATCTTTACATCGACTCTGTTTAACATGTAACGATCTGCACAAAGACATCAGAGTGCAGACGACCCATCATTTCAACCTCTTTACTACCCGAAGTCAAATCGCGCCGTGTTTTAAAACACTCATTTTCTTTCAAATCGTCATGGTGGCCAGCTGTGTCTTTGTAGAACAGAGCGGCCGTCAAGTATCCCGTTTTCGCATCCTCCCCGTAGTTTAGCGTAGCCTCAAACACCGCTCTAAAAGGATAGGTATTCTCCGACGGTGTAACCAACGTGTCGTTTAACGATACGTCGACTTGTGAAAATAGACTGTGAAGGTAATTGTTGACCGGTCCTACCTCAGCATCGGGTGGTACACTATCACCATTCGGGAGGGTGATCTTGACCCGCAGCTGCAAAAACGTGTTGAAAAGATCTAGATACTCCTCGCTGTTTCCAGAAATGAAAAACTCTATCGGTGCGCTATGCGACAAGGCTGCGATCGGACGAATTTCAATAAACTGTCCAGAGTCTAGAGATGTCTGTGTGGGTGGAACGCTAAATAAATCCAAACCAGAGTGAAGACATTCGCACGATTTGGGGTGAACGAGGGACATTATTAGTAGAAAATATCCTTTGCCACCTTCGTCTTCTTCTTCTTCTTCTGGTTGTACACCGAATGAAGGGGGACCTGTCTAGCTGTCGATTTTATCATCTTCGTAACCGGTTCTCCCGGCGGGGGTAACTTCATAACTCGCTTTCTGATTTGTCGTAAACCACTTCCTGATTGGTTGTTATCACGCAGGTGGTCTACGGCCCCGTGTAGCAACCGCTGACCGGCCTCCTTAGCTCGGTCTTTGAAAGCTTCACCGACATTTTTCCCGGCTAATGCGTCCTGTGCGACCTGCAGACCGGTCCCCAATCCTTCTCTGAGCAAGGCCTTACCGCCGGTTTTTAACCAGGGTAAAATAGCCCTCCCGATTCCACCGAAGAAACTACCGATTCCCCGACCGCTCTGACTTCGACCTCCTATAAACACGGGCATCCCATCACCCGCCTGACAACAGTAAAAGTCTTCGTATAACTCAACATCGCGATGAAGGGGGGTGTGTCTCACCATTATACCAGCTCGAGATGTTTCTTCACTCGAAAGTGTACCGTTAGCACCGACGTTCCGCTGGTGAATGGAATGGTTTTTCCGTGTTCGTTGGCTAAAAGGATCTCGACGGTATCGAAGGAAAATCTACTCAGGGGTAGGTAGTGAGGCTTATCGTAGATCTGAAACACCGAGGTGTGATTTCTATTGAGAACAGGCACGCTCCTTAGGAGAGGTACCATCACATCCCCGACCGGTCTGGGGGAAACGAGATCGCAGAAGACGTAGACATTCTTCGCAACGCTTTCCAAGTCCATTACCCCCACGCTGAAGATATCGGGAGCCGTGTCTGATATAGAGGTCGTGGGGAAGGCTAACATGTTTTTCAAAGTGTCGCTTATGGTAACACTGACTCCTTTTTCGTAAAGTTTCAAGATGGCTTTATTCACCTCTTTTGCGTAAATGAATCTCATTTTCTTCCCTTTCGCATCCCCGTTCGACTCATCCTCCGCTTTTATGATCGAGGCATTCAACGCGCCGATGAACGCATCGGGTTTCGTGTATAACCCAGGCTCCAATGTCACGTTGAAATAAAATCTAGCGTCGCAAATATCGTCGTTAGCGAGAGATTCGTACCGAATCCAGACATCACCCTCTATTACATTGAAATAATTTAGCGGAAACTGTATCTCCACCAGTGCGATCTCATACTGCGCCGAAATGTCAATGGTCTGAGGGAGTTTAACGAAAAAGTGGCCGGGGTTATTATCCTTAAAAAGGTCCATAGATGCGTTGCTGGGTAGGGTGACATAAAAACTCATTTTTTTTTTTGCTCGTTTCACCGTCGCCTCTCCAAGTTTGGATTCGGTAGCATGTAACCCAAACAGCTGGTCAGTAGGGCTATCCACAGTTTTCCCTCCTTGGCATCTGACTTTTCGGTGGTCAGATTGAACAGCGAAACCGCGACAACGGTATATATAACTACCACTTGACAAATAAAGACAAGTTCTAAATAGGGGGATAGTTTCCCAAACACCGATCCCCTTCGTGGTTCGCTCTCTATCCTCTCTCCCGAGTTTACGGCTCGCAAATCGGGCTCTCCGCCAAAAGTTTCCACTTCTTCCTCGTCTTCTGCTCTCATCTCTAGTTTTTGTACCTGACAATGTCCTTGGACGGTATCCAAGTGTTAAATGAGGAATCGTACCCGAACCATTTGACTAAACTCTCTCTTCGCCCGAATGATGTGCGTCGCTCGGTTATGATACTCTCGATTCTGTACTCGTGCTTGTCTCCAACTTTTTGAATTTCCGGTGTGTAGAATGACCCCTCTATCTCATCACCCTTATCGTCTTTCAACACATATGTAACGGGGTTTGTTTCATTTACTCGACTGATGGAAAACAGTTCCTCCGTCCAAGCCGGGGCATAACCCTTTTTAAAATTGGCTCTACCCAGGACCAGTCTAACTCGATCACCGGGCTTATACGGGGGTCTTTGAAATTTTAAGTTGCGTTTGTTATTATACAACGTGTTCCATACCTGTTCGTGATTGTCTGCGTTGACGTCGACCGGTGCCATTTTTATACTTCTGTGATACGAATGGTTATAACTTCGAAGTAGGGCGGGTAGGACTCGGACATAAGACAGCTTATTGAATTTCGTGAAATATCGCCACATCCGTTGTTTTAGAGTCCTATTAAAGCGTTCTACCACGGCGGCCTTAATATCTTCGTTCTGCGTAGTGAAAAAGTGAACGTTGTTGTCAGCGAGGAATTTCTGAAATGTTCTGTTCAGAAACTCTGACCCCTTATCCGTTTGAAAACTCGCGGGTTTCCCATCGCGAAATATCTTTCCGACGGCTTCCACTAAGGATTTCCCCGTTTTGGTTCGTATCGGTACAGACCACGCGAATTTACTGAAAACGTCCACGCACGAAACCAAATAGGAATAGCCGTCGTTGTGGTTTTTCAAATGTCGCAAATCAATTAGGTCTGCCTGATATTGCTGTTGGGGGCCACTCGTTATAATGGGACGCCTTTCAAATCTGCGACGAATTGGTTTATGAAGGGTATAGGTATCCTGATGACTCAACCATTGTTTGATCTTTGCGAGTCCCAGTTTGGTGTTACGTTGCAGGGCCGTTGCACCACTATAAGCCCCTGGTCGACTAGGGTCAAAGTAATGACGTCTCAATATTTTCTCCACCGTTCCCATTTTGGTGTTGGGATTCCGCTCTTTCTTTTTTTAGGTCTCAGTTTATACGTGGTTACGGGTGGAGTGGTTTCATTACCTAGATTTGGGGTTTCGGCTGCTGGTGTCTTGGTCTGCGCTGGTGATACTTCGATTGGTGGTGGTGGTGGTGGGGAATGTGTTTTTTCTGTTGTCGTGTTGTGTTGAATGAGATCGACCGAACCCAATGAGCGACGTTTATACTGCCCCAATCTAGTTAAATATTGATGCAGGGCACGTTGGTACACTCTGGCCTTATCGGCGGGTGCTAAATCATCTCGGAATAGGATACGTTGCATTTCATCATCTAAATCTCTCAAGTTGTCACCGATTGCCTCGGGAGGGCTATACGACGGGTTAGTAGTCTGTGTAAAACCCTCGAGGAATCGAGGATCCATCAATATCATTTTTTGGCCATTGTTATGCACCTAGTACGCCCCCGAGAATACTTAATATAGGACGGAGCAAAGCCCCTATGAACCCACCGGTTTGTAGAATCTCTTTTCCGCCGCTTAAGATTCGGTTTCTTTTTAGTGAGAAGTCTCAACTTGTGCTTGTGTCGACGTAGCTCGCACTTCTGTCGCTGCGTGAGTCTAACATTACCTTTTAATATGTTATGACAACACTCGCACAAAAAGTTAATGAGTTTGGGAGAGGCTGTTTTTAATATGGTTCTTAAACCGCTCGGCGAGGCGGCGCGCATACATTTCAATATTTCACCGTACCGTCTAAGTGATTCATCACACATGATTCTCTACTTTGGTACGTAGACGATTTGTCTCTCCCCTGGGAATATTTTTGTTCTCACCCTAAGATTATCGGGTGTGTCCTGACGAAGATCAATCAGCAAATAACCGTGCAGAGACGCTGTCGCGTCCTTAAAACTATCTTGGAGGTACCCCGCCTGTCCTGGGTACATTTGTTTGGCCAGATTTATAATTTGACTCCCATCTCGCGGGTTCTTGAAAAGGACTAAATAGTGCGTATTGAGACTTATGGTTCGATGTTCTTTATTTTTTCCAAATAGGTTTTGAACAATGTACATATGTGAAATATAGAGCGACTTTTTTTGTTTGTTTTGCTTTAGCGTGAAAGAGAGAGCGAGAGAGAGAGAGAGAGAGTTGAGGGTGTGGCTTGATGATGATGTTGTTGAGGGTGGCACATGATGATGATGATGTTGTTGAGGGTAGTACATGATGATGATGTGTCAATTGAGGGTGGCTTGGTGATGCTGATGATGATGAGGGTGGCACATGATGATGATGTTGTTGAGGGTGGTACATGATGATGATGCTGGTACATGCTGATGATGTGTCAATTTGTGTGGCTTGGTGATGGTGTTGTTGAGGGTGTGGCTTGATGATGATGGTGGCACATGATGATGATGATGATGTTGAGGGTGTGGCTTGATGATGATGATAAGAGAGAGAGAGCGTCACTATTTAATCATGATGATGTTGCCCGAGCCGACCAGCGACGACCATTAATCACTACACATGATGATGTTGCCCGAGCCGACCAGCGACGACGACGACCCCCGAGCCGACCAGCGACGACGACGACGACCAGCGACGACCAGCGACCGCCGCCGACCAGCGCCGATGATGATGACCGAGGTGGCCCGATGATGATCGTTACTAACACCCCTTTGCCTTTTTTTTGCCATCACACACGACCCCCCGCAAGTTTTAGACTGACATACAAGTTTTAGAACCACTGGTCTCCATATTTGCCTCCTGTTGCCATCACACTCGACCACCCGCAAGTTTTAGACTCACATACAAGTTTTAGAGGTTAGCCTACAAGTTTTAGAACCACTGGTCTCCAAACACACCTACAAGTTTTAGAACCACTGGTCGCACCTGAGATAAGACGAGGCCGACCACTTGACCACTTGACCACCCGCGATAAACGAGGTCACCTGAGATTGCACGAGCCAGGTCACCTGAGATTGCACGATACATGTTGCACGACGAGATTCAGCTGCACGATACATGACAAGATTGCATGATACTGCACGAAATGTTAAAATCCTTGCACTAAACCCCCTTCCTTACTACTTTGGTCAAAGTTTACCTATCTCTATGACGAAGATATAAAATCAAATAAAAAATGGTGCCCTCTTCAATGTGATACGGATACGCATTTGGCTTGCATTGTTAGAAAATCAACGTAATTTACAGAAAAATCTAATGTTTAGAGCACAAGGTTTGATATTTTATTTAAATTATATTTAAAAAAATTATTTGTGCAAAATTCAGACTACCTTTGTACTTAAATGTTATACAATCTGAAGATCGGTGAAAAAAATAATATTTCATGAAAAATAATTACATAAATTCATCAAACCGAACTGATACGATGCACGGTGTATAGAAGATTGTGGGCTTGATCGTCTACGCCAACCAGTATGGCACATAATGATGATGATGGTGATCATTAGAAAAAAATACAGAATATGTAAATAAAGGACTGATAATATAGATAGAGGAACGTATGGCAGCGTGTATGATGAAGGCAAAAGACGAAATCAGATGGGGTTACATTGTAGTCAGTTACCCTTTGATGCGGAGACGGTACCAAACGCTGAGTAGAAAGAACTGATTGTCACAGAACCTTTCACGGCGCACGATGATGATGATTATGACGACGATTTTATTTCACAGTCCAGTAATGTTTACGTTTAAACGATTTCCTATAGAAGCAATTTCAAACAGAGAAGTTTCAGCAGCCAAACTCAATCACGAAATTATATCGGCTCTCGTCTCAACAAATCTGAAGAGCCCCAGATTTGGTGGTTATATGCCCTCAGTTCTCGCCCCTGCCCATTTTATCATTCATATTCCCGTGAGCTATGCGTGTCTGGTTTTATTAGGGCATGTCTGCCCACTAGAATGTCCCCAGTAACTTTTGATTGATTGAATTCTCACCATAAAATGTCCCTAAAATGTTAGCCACTTGATTCTGATCTGCATGATAAACTCAATTATTGATGATACAAATAATTTACAGACAATTACTGATACAGTAATGAAAAGATCAAACAACATAAATCCGTCTGTAAAGCATTGCTGCTATATTATTTTCTCTCCTATTTATTTTTTACACTACAGCCCCATTCTCTCTTCTTTTTCTTCTGCGACGTTTTTTTTTTTTTGCTCCATTTTGTTCGAAATGATCTCTACTTCTTATTTTTGTCTTAATTCTTGTCTTTTTGTGTATTTTCTATTTCTTCTTCTCATCTTTTTCTCATTTGCTTCTAATTCTTAATATTATTTTGTCTTTGTTTTTTACATCTTCGTATTTTTCTTCTCTATTTTTTTCTCCTTTCTTGCTCGTTATCTTTACCTTCGTCATCTACTATTTTTATCTTTTTTTCCGTCGTTTACTAGTTCTTTGTTTTCTTCTACTTATTTTCCTCCCTCTTTCCCTCCTTAAACATTTACATATATGTTTTTCTAACTCGTTTTCTTCGTCCTCATTTTAAAAATTTGTTTTAAATCAATAATTTGTTTTCTTCTCAATTTCATGTTTACGTTAATTGCTCCCTTTTTCTTAGTTGTCTTCTATCTATTTTCTTCACCTTTTCCCTCTTCACAGTCTTCTAATTTTTTATATTTCTTCTTCTCACCTCCACTTTCTTTCTACTTTCTTATTTGTTGGGTTTTTACAAAATTCTTCTTCTTCTTCTTCACTCACCGTCTTCCACGTTAACTCTTTTCTTGTCCGTTGTTTATGATGATGATTATGGTGATAATAGTAATTTATTATTATTGTTTCTTCCCCCCCCCCTGCTTGAACCATTGAAGCTGTCAACAACTGAATGTCTAAATGAAGGGCATCAATGAAACCTTTCTCAACCCATGGCCATCTTTCGTAGAATGCCTCAAATCTTACTTTGCCTATTACATGTTCTTTATACTCGGCCAGGACGTCGAAGCAACACCTGTAATCTTTATCCATAACTACAAAATCGATGTAGTGCAGCACTATAACTACCTGGGATCCATCATCAACGACAAAACTATCTTTAGATACAGAAATTGACACCCGCATTGATAAAGCTGACTCACCTTCGGCCAACTTTCTAGGCGTGTTTGGCAAAACAGCAAACTGACAATTAAAATAAAGGCCTCAGTTTACAACGTTGATATTCATCATTGATATTCTCCTGTATAGCAGCGAATCGTGGACAACTTATGCAAAGCAGGAGAGAAGGATAAATGCATTCCATATGCGATGTCTGTGCCGTATTCTTAGTATCACCTGGAAGGATAAGTTGTCAAACGTGGAGGTCATGACTTGCGCAAGCCTCCCGAACATCTACACGCTGCTCAAACAATGTAGGTTACGCTGGCTTGGCCACGTACACTATATGAAAGATGGACGTATACCAAAAGATATACTCGATGGACAACTAGCTGATTGCTAAAGTACTAGAGGGCACCCGAAACTTCGATTTGTAGACTTATGTAAACGCGACATGAAGACTCTGAACATAAATCCTGCAGCCTGGGAAGACATAGCTGCAGACCAATATCTTTGGAAACACACTTTAAAGCTCCAACTCAAACAAGAAGCAGACAAGATTCATATAAAAAGAGAACACACGGCGAAAGGAAAGAGTAAATCAAATTTCTAGTGACGCTAAAAAACCCATAGTCAACTATGACTGACGGGGGCTACTACTAAATGTTGTCACGATCCATTTAGTTAAACAAAAAATTTTACTTTACCAAAGAACTGAAAGCAACAATACAATGGCGGTAATGCGTGGCTTGATGATTTAATTAAAGTGAGTTCAAACCTAGCTTCACACTCTCAACTCAGTCGACCGAGTTGAAAATGAAATGGGGAAAAGTAAAGACATCAAGGAAGAGGACTGCCTTCCTCGAGCTCAAATACACCAACCTTGTATGGATAAATATTGTGTCACTTCACTGAGACGTTATACATGTTATGGAACATTCATCACCATCATTAGGTGTAATGCCAGTTGGTGTAGCCAGACTAGATTCTGTATCAAATATCAAATTTCAAAGTCATAATTTTGATTGTTATGTGTTTGTGATTACTCTATGCTTCAATGTTCGGTCTGTCCAAGACTGTGGTGTGTAGGATTTGAGGAGAAACATGTTGTGAGATGCACATTTTTTTATAAAGACAATTTTATGAAAATGTAATTATAGTTGACGGGGAGAATTGCCTAAAATTTAGGAATATGTGGTGAGAGAGAACTCATAAGAAGACTGCCGACCCGGCATGAGTTGACCAGTAAATTAAGCCTATGGGCTAAGAGATTCTGTAATAGCCGATCATCTCTCTCAAGTAATTTCAGTCCTTAAAGCATGTCCTAATTTCCGTCTGTGATCGTTTTATTATGCCATTTGGATAAGCTGTTCAATAATTTTTCTATTGAACATTGCCAGAAAAATAGCGGCAAAATGCATCTATAACCACTTAATGCCATTTAAGTAAATAAAGTAGTTGTAAAGTACCCATGTCACGCCAAGTGGCGTATAAGGAAATAAAGTGTTAGTGACCCTATATTTTACAGACCTTCAGCACATGATTTTTGGGGTAATGTGGTCGGTATTACGCCCGTGCGTGCTGCTTTACTTTCCCAGAAAAAATCCGGTTCCCATTTAAGGCTCGGTGAACCCGAAAGCCGACGGTTGGGATCGAACCCTACCCCTTATCCTTTGTAGTCCAGTTCACTAACCACTGAGCTATCGCGGCTCCGTTAATGCCATTTAAAGATGAATAATGAAGAGTGGTCGTCTGGTTATCACAGCAGAAGAAAAAGATGTCATAAAAAAAAATTTTGAGGCAGGTACAAATTTTTAGCTGGGATGACTGTGGTGTGTTAATTTGGAATTGAACCCACTTTGTGCCTACAATAAATGATGTGAAAGTTGTAGAAATGTTGAAACATAACTATTTGAAATCTACTAAACGTATTTGTGCTTTAAAATTGATAAATTGGTATCTTATGAGACAGTTATTTTATGGAACCGGTTAAACATATGCGTTTTATAAATTTATTAATAATGTTACTGATGTTATTTATATAGAATAATATTTTATGAGAAAAATGTAAAACGTCCTGCGCAACAGGTCTATGTCAACAGAAGTGAGAAAGAGAGTTCATAGGTGCTATATAAAGCTAGTTATGATATTAGGAAGCGAATCATTGATAGTAGACCCCAACAAATGAAAAAGCAATTAAAAACCACTGAGGTGGGATTTCTTAGAAGAATGTTGAAAGTTCCCTGGACAGCTAAAAAAGACCAATGGGGACATTATCAAAGAGGCCAACACAAAAAGGGAGCTCATAAAAAAATCAGAATGAAACAATCAACATTTTTCGGACACATCACGAAAAGAGAATAGTTGAAATATTGGTTACAACTAGCAAAATACAAGGAAAGAGAGATCGCGGAAGAAAAAGAGAGAAGATACTGGACAGTTTGTTGTCATGGCAAGGAAAACGGTCAAAAACAGAATTGATACGATGCACTGTGGTTTGAAGATTGTGGAAGGACATGATCGCATACGCCAACCGGCATGGCACATGATGATGATAATTTAATGAGAATTAAATCATTAATTCATTAATTTTCCAGTCGTTCTGAAGACGGCACATAGGGCCGCAGTCGTAGTTCTCCACTAATGACGATGTGTTGCTAGTTCTTTTTGGGCTTTTTCTTGGTCTGCCTTGTTTTCTTTAACAGGATGGTTTTCACATGAAATCCTGGTGTGGAAGTCTTTCTGCATTCCTTCTCAGCACATGACCGATGTCTTCCCAATGCCTTCTTCTTATAAACCTCCGACACGTGTTCTAGTGTAAATTTATCTCTCATCTGTTCGCTTGATATGTGTTCTTATATTGTTTGAGATCCTACGAAGACATTTGTTTTCAAATGTAATGAGAATAATACATTTCATTTCAAAGATTGGCCAGCTTTACACTTGTAGGTTTGAAATATTCCATTATTTTCCCAATACAAAAAAAAAAAATAATAAAAATTTCATATAAAAATTCTAAAGACAAAAAAAAAAACAATTTCATATTTAACTTCCGAAGACAAAAAATAACAATTTCACATATAACTTTCCAAGTTAAAAAACATTAAAATTTCATATATAATCCCCCCTCTCCCCCCCCCCCCCCCCCCAAAAAAAAAAAAATAATAATAATAACAATGTCATATATAACTTCCGAAAACAGAAAAAAATAATAATTTCATATATAACTTCCGAAAACAGAAAAAATAATAATTTCATATATAACTTCCCAGAACAAAAAATAACAAATTCATATTTAACTTCATTCAAATTACTGTGAATGTGCATAGAAGATTTGAATTCTTTTCTTTCTTCGCCTCATAACCAGAGAGTTGTTTGGGGCATCACTGCGAGTTTAGTCACCCTTCTCTGTTGCTCTATATCTTCAGTCATTTTGGGGGATTTTGCAAAAGTATCGTATGCAAGATATGTTTCAGAAAATAGCAAAGCGCAAGAAAACTAAGATAGTTATTGTTATTGCTATGGAAGGCCCGGATATCACTGCAAACGAATTAAAATCCATAATTTCTCAATCACCCGTGCCAGTGGAATCATCCGAATTAATATCTCATTTCCCAAACAAAGAAAAGTAGCCGTAAACCCCATCATAGCAGTCTCAGCACACGCCAAAAGGCATAAGGCAAAACCACACAGAAAGTGAACACCGCTATCTATTCCTTGTCATACCATATCGTAAACAACCGGAATATCGAAACACGATCAAAACGGATGAAACACACAGCTCACCGTGTGCACAGAGCACTTAACTCAGTAGCTCCTGCAACAAGCCGGATTAGGAATATGAGGAAACTGCAACAAGGAACACTTTTCAGACATAGCCTTCAATGGTTCCTGCCGCCTATCCACCATATTGACCGGAAGTTCACGTCCTCCTGAAAATGTTGATCGTGTTATTTTTTTTTTTAATGTATAGCGCTTGATGATGTTAGAACATTGTTTTTGACTCCAAATCCAAACATATGAAACACATATGAACTAAGGTATCTAAGATAAATAGTTGTGCACCGCACTGCCCTTTGCAACACCTCCTGACCGTAAGGCTCTTGGCATTTATATTTCTTTATTCCCATTTTTTTCACTATCCTTCACTTATTGTTAGACTGAATTAGTGGTGGATAACGTAATTCGCTCTTCGTGACATTTGCAAATCTATACTTCTTGCAGTCTTCACTGTCTGTTGAAGCGAAGCACTACAGTCCGCTTCATTTGTTCTTATCGTTTCTTCAAGATTTGTTTTCTTTTCTTAGCGCCTGTTTATTTCAAAATAACAGACACTACTGGGTCTATTCTATCATGTGATGTTCTGTTTGACTCAGATAATGAGGTTCCAAAACAAGAAAGAAAGCAAGAAATGATAGAAGAAAGAAAGAAAGAACGTAGTGAAGAAAATAAGAATGAGAGGAAAATTGTGAGGAAATATTTGAGAAAGATTGTGAGGAAGACGGATTGTGAGGAAAATTGATTGTGAAGAAGATTGAATGTGGGGAAAATGGATTATTTTAGACATGGATTAATAGAAAACAAGAGGAAGAATTGAGAGAAAGATAGAAACTGGATTTTTGAGAAAGGTAAAAATAAGAATTGTTAGAACAATTGCAAAAAGGATTGTGAGAAAGATGGATTAAAAAAATAAAACAGTAGAAAATTGGGAGAAAGCTAGAAACATAATTCTGAGCAAAATAAAAATAAGGATTGTTAGAAACATAGGAAAACGGATTGTGAAAAATAAGAATTATGCGAAAGGTAGAAGAAGGATTGTAAGAAAGACGGTAATAAGATTGTGGGAAAGGATGAAAAATGGATTGCTAGAAAGGTAGCAAAAAATATTGTGAAAATGATGGATTGTAAGAAGTTAGAAAAAAGAATAGTGAAAATTATGGATTGTGAGAAAGGTTGGAAAGAGGATTTTGAGAAAGGTAGTAATAAGGATTGTGAGAAAGGTTGTAATAAGGATTGTGAGAAAGGTAGAAATAAGTATTGTGAGAAAGGTAAAAATAAGTAGTGAGAAAGGTAGAAATAAGTATTGTGAGAAAGGTAGAAATAAGTATTGTGAGAAAGGTAGAAATAAGTATTGTGAGAAAGGTAGAAATAAGTATTGTGAGAAAAGTAGACAAAATTATTGTTAGAATGGTACGAAGAAAGGATTGCGAGAAAGATGGATTGTGAGAAAGATGGATTGTGAGAAAGATAAGAAGAAAGGATTGCGAGAAAGATAAGAAGAAAGGATTGTGAGAAAGGTAGAAAGAAAATGAGAACACGAGAAAGACATAAGTAAGAAAATAAATAACAATCTGCAAAATGGATTTCTGTGTAAATTGATTGAACTCATTTCCATTAAATCCTCAATATAAAAGCATTATCTTTTGAAACAACTTTTGAAAGCTATATTTTTTTTAAAAATTAACATTTACAATACAATTAATTACTAAAGTATCAGTGAGTTTAAAAAATATAACGTTCTGCTATGAGTTTAGAATATTTAATAAAACTACAGAATAATAATTTGTGACGCTTATTATACAAATAAATGCTTACTCGAAATAAATGTGTTGTGAAAGCAAAGAGAATCACATGAAGAATATGAGATACCACCATTACGTTAAGTCTCATTACAAGAGCAGACAGGCATGGTTCTGGCGCCCTCAGAGATTGCATTTGGCAGAAAGAAAGAAAATATTGTTTACGTAACAAATAAGTAATAATTAGAAAGATGGAAACTCCAGCCAGAATAGAATTAACAGAATCAAAAATAGGGTATATGAGAATAAACGTAATAGAACTTTTAACAGAAATAGAATTATTGTAATTGAAAGATGAAGATTAATGTAAATATTGAAAAGGATACTGGTTATCCTAGAAATATAGAATACAGGAAATGAGAGTAGAGAAATAGATAATATAGAAAAGAAAGAAACTATAAATGGTGGATATTTAAAAAAAACAAAAGATAATAAATCGTTTTTCTCGGCATTTGCTTGACGTTTATTTCCTTTCGTCGTCTACCCTTAAAAAAAAAGTGGACGTATATCGTTCATTCGTTATTTACAAAGACGTCTGCGCCTTTTGGCACAATATTTCAGATTTCAGTTAACTTTTGTTTACAGAACTAGGTTGTCCTTCTTCTTGAACCCCCTTCCACTTATTTGACTAGCGAGGTTAGGATTAAGTTTATAGCCGCTGTGAGAAGTTAAATATAGGAGTTTGATCATCTATAAATCCCTAATCCTGCAATCCTCCCACAAATAGACATCTAGGAGTCGTTATTTCAGCCCATGTTCTGACTGGCTACTTGTCTGAATAAAAAAAAAAAGATAAAGTACCCCCGTCACGCCAAGTCGGTTGGGATTGAACCCTACCTCTTGTCCTTTGTAGTCCAGTTCAATAACCACTGAGCTATCGCGGCTCCCTTGTCTGAATTATAACGTACATAAATATGAATTCAAAACATGAGGAAACTGAGAAATTAACTACAAAATTAGAGGATACAGAAATAAATCAAAGCAGAATAATAGAATATGTAAATAGACAAAAGAAATATAAAATATATACATATTTGAGTTGTCTTAATCATTTTCTGATTAACAAAAAAATAAAACGTGTGCAGTTTCTTCTATTATACATACATTTCTTTAGAATTTTCTTATCTTAAATGTTGTTGTTGTTGTTGTTGCGTTCGCCAGCTTTCAACTCTGACGAAGTCCTTAGAGACTAGGAACTGAATTTTTCTGAATTGTTAATCCATTTTTCCCTGGCAGCCGTGTGCACAGGGGTCCCTCACCTCACAGGCAGATAACTCCGACTTCGGAGGTACTCATGTTTTTTTTTTTCGGTCGATGAGTAACTGACGTTTCAAGCCGGGCCTCGCTGCTGAGACCAGGGGTGGTTGTTGCAGAGAGAAATCATAAATAAAAATCCCAACCGGTGTAGCCGAGATTTGAACCCACAACCTCTCTGTCCCGAGGCCGGCGTCTTGCCTCGAGACCAACCAGTTCCCCGTGGACTTGGAATATGTGGAAACTGCAACAAGGAACACTTTTCATGCATAGCCTGCAATGGTTCCTGCCGCCAATCCACCATATACCGGAAGTTCACGTCCTCCTGAAAATGATGATCGTCATATTTCTTTAAAAATGTTTAGCGCTTGATGATGTTAGGCCATCGTTGTTGACTCCAATTCCGAACATATAAACACACAGTCGTCAGATTATCCCTGTCGCACATCAAACAACAGACCGTAAGATTAGCGTACGGTCGGCCTAGGGATATTTACTTTATCTTAAATAAACGTGTTCTTGTTAAGCTTTAGATATTTGGCACAAGAACGTTATACATGTGTTAATAATTGTAACATTTTTCAAACAAAAGATAAAAATAATAATTTCTTTTAATCACTATCGCAAACATTAATTAACAAAGTAAATTTAACACTCTTGTGAGTTGTCAAAAAACTTGAATTATACCTACAAAATGATTAATTTTCATAAAGTAACAGTAGACTAGTGTATCATTGCTCATTCATACATTCATTGAATACCGTCTCTGCATCAAAATGTTGCTACTATGGAGCGTTATTCCGCTTTTGTCTCTTGCTTTGATAGTGCACGTTGTCATAGGCTGACTTATCAAACTTTTGATGTTTCTCGTCCATGTTAGTCTCGGTCTGCCTGTGCCTCGTTTTACCTTGTGTTTTCCCTTGCATGATTACTATAGGCAGGCTGTTGTGTCTTTTAACATGCCCCACCAATATAATTTGTCTTGTTTGAATTGTGTTTAGTAGTTCACTTTTCATTTTTAGTTGTTTTACGACTTCCTGGTTTATTTTCTGTTTTTTTTTTCCCCATCCAATTCTTGTCTAATGTCATTGTTTCTGTACCATACAGTAATGTTGAAAAAAAAATTACATTTTGCTATTCTTAGTTTTAGCCTAGATGTTATTTGTTTTTATGTTAGTATAATTTTTGTGGCATTAAAATACTTTTTGCCATTCCTATTATTTTGTTTATTTCAATTTTAAATTTCCCATCACTGGTTATAGTATATCCAAGGTAGTTGTAGCTCTGAATTATCTCCAGGTCTATTCCTTCAACTTTGAAATCCACTTCTAGTTTTTGAGTATTATCTTTTTTATATAATCATAGTTTTAGTCTTTTTTTGAATTCATGTCGAATCCATACTTTTCCTTGTCAAATTTATTTCATTCATTAATTTTTATAGTATGATTTCCCTAGTGTATTGATTCAAAAGGTTTGATGACAAGATCAAGTAGTTGGATGTTACGTACACACCTATAAGGTATGGTGACAGCTTTACAAAAAAGTAACATAATAAAGTACTGACGTTTCGGCCTACATGCGGCCTTACTCTGAAAACGAGAACACAAATGAACAACGTAATAAAGATAAACTCTACTACATGTAGGATGAGCGGGTCTGATAATTCAATGAGGAATAATCAGAGGGATAAGAGATGAAAAGATTAAACGAAAAAGGGTTGTGCTATATATATATCGGAAAATAAAAATAGATACTATCTGAAAATTACTATATCTAATATATATATATATATATATATATATATATATATATATAATTAAAGCGAGAGATAACTGGTGTAAGATTCAAAAGCTCCCAGATGGCGGTGAGTCAAATGGGAAGCAAGAGGGAAGAAGGAAGGGGATGGGAAATCAGTCATGTGATATCTTGATTAGACGAGAAGTCGGATGATATAGCACGGTAATAGAGTGAAGTGTGAGATGCAGTCAAGCGTAACACAGGCAATCATTAGAGGGAGGGAAGTGTGTATATATATATATATATATATATGGGGTGAAAACAAGCAAACAAAGTAAGACGTTACTTTTAGAACATGGCGATAAAGAGGCGTAATATGGAGATTATCGAGGACAGGCGGTGCTGGATGGTGCAAAGTCAAACAGGAGTAGTGGAGCAGCTTAAAAAAGGGGGAGGGGAGGGTTAAGAGTAAGGTAAAACTTAGAACTATATAAAGTGGCAGAATATGTATTGTTAAAGATAATAAATGTAAGTGAAGAACAGGCAAACAAGTGGAGTACTGCTGTAAATTATAAGTATAAGTTGGTAATGTTCGGAGTGCAATGAAGATGACCCGCTAATAACTCAATAGAAAGGTAAACAAGGATTGGATGCACCTTTGTCTTACTTCTCATGTTATATAAATATGTATAGAGTTCCGTTTGTTATATTTTATTATTGCTGTTTGCACCCAGTTAAAAAAAAAATAAAAGTACACCCCCCCCCCCTCACACCAAGTGGCGTATAGGGAATATGGTGTTAGTGACCATAAATTTTACAGATCTTCGGCACATGATTCTTGGAGTAATGTTGTCGGTATTACGCCCGTGCCGCTTTTCTTTGCAAGAATAAAATCTGGTACCCAATAAAGACTGGGTGAACCGGAAGCCGTTGGTTGGGATCGAACCCTACCTCTTGTCCTTTGTAGTCCAGTTCACCAGGACACCAGTTCCAGCTCGCCAGCTATCGCGGCTCCCGTTTGCACCCAGTATCATGTATATATTAGGAGTATGACTGTGAGTAGTGATAGTGGCTGTGAATGAACCCCAAAAGTGGAATAACATGCACCGAAAGACAATAGATTTGGCACCGACTTTGCACGAAACATGCACCAAAACCCGTGCCAAAGTCCGATAATCGGCTTATTATCTCGGTGGTCGTGATCGGTAATCGGCTTATCTCGTGGTGTGCGTTGGTGCGTGACGATCGGCGCGTCGTGGTGTGTGCGTGACGGCTTATCTCGTGGTGATCGGCGCGTCGCTAGCTCGCCGGTTATCGGACAGCGGTTCTAAAATCGGGCGACAGCGGTTCTAAAATCGGGCGACAGCGGTTCTAAAAGGGGGGATGGCGGTATCTCGCGGGTCGGATGGCGGGTCGTCGCGTGGCGTGCGGGTGGGGAAAGGTGCCTTTATTGGTTATCATCATGTGTGGGTCAACAGGAGGCGACGTGTAAAAAAAATGCTGACAAGCAATTATTAGTATCGTTAGCATCATGTACCAGATTATAGCGATTTTTTTTCTCTCTTCTCTCTCTCTCTCACTGTGCCTCAACACTATCATCATGTGCCACCCTCATCATCACCCTTCATATCATCATCATGTGCCTCAACATCAACCTTCATATCCTATCATCATCTTGTGCCACCCTCAACACTATCATCATGTGCCTCAACACTATCATCATGTGCCTCAACACTATCATCATGTGCCTCAACATCAACCTTCATATCCTATCATCATCTTGTGCCACAACACTATCATCATGTGCCTCAACACTATCATCATGTGCCTCAACACTATCACCATGTGCCTCAACACTATCATCATGTGCCACCCTCAACATCAACCTTCATATCATCATCATCATGTGCCTCAACATCACCCTTCATGGCCTATCATCAAGCCACACAAAGTATCAACCATCTCTCTCTCACACATTCATGGTAAACCAAAACAAAATTCGTTCTATATTTCACACAGCTTTATTATTATTACAACAAATATACGATATATATATATTACTGCCCGGTTGTTGATAATTTTAAGCGTCTGGACGGGCCCCTCGAAGCCGAAGTATCCACGGGGCGAGCAAACGATAAATGATACTGTCGTTTACGTGCTGTCTCGATGAAAAAGGCATGAGAATTCTGTTAAGTTTTGCGCCACGACACTTAAGAAGTATATAATAAACACAATATAGACCGCACGTGTTGCTAAACAAATCTTGCAACACCCGCGGGTTGTAGACGAATGGAACGTGTGAGTTTTGCTCTATAAAGTTTAAAATATCCACGTGTCTGGGAGGCAAACCGTAGGAATCGAAATACTCACATTCACCGAGTCCGTTGTAAAATAGGGCCACCCAATGCTCTACGGGTTCGTGGGCAGGGTCGGTGTTTATGACAAAGGCCGCGGTCGCCGTTGGGTCGATGCTCGGCGGTAAGTGGTTTCGAGGAATGACACTAACAAGGGAACAACGTCGAACGAAAATATCCGACATCAAAAGGTTGTAAATCTCCCTCGTGTTCATATTCTTCTTCTTTCTCTCTCTCTCAAACGGCGAAGTCTGTTAGAATCTGCCTTGTCTTGGACACCTCGAGCACCGAGTCCAACTCGGCGTAGACGATAACTTGTAGGGGAGTAGTGGTGGGAGCGGCAAACTTGAGTTCTATCGATAAGGGTCCGCTTGTGGCTAGCTCAAAATGGGAGCCGTCCAGTAGGCTGGACGAGAGGTCAAAACCAAATTGGCAGTATCCGTCCTTGAATTCTCTATAATCAACGTTATTCCCAGCGTCTTTACCAATCAGACCCATGGCCAGATTTGTGCCGAAGAAAGCTCTCGCGTATTGATTTCGTTCAAAGTCCATAGTTAGAGGCTTTCCCGAGATACATTTCCCGTCGACCGTCAGGTTCATATAAATCAGACCAAAGTGTTGAAAATTGAACGGGTTAGCTGTGTAAACACCATTAAAAGCACTGGCCGTAATCAGACCTATCACTATACGGGTCGGTGTTTGAGAAAAAAATAAATTGTCTTGACTGTGGGAAAGCATCCCGCTAGCGATGGAAAATGTCTTGATGGTAACCCTCTTGATCGGGTACCGCGCAATAGTGGCTGTGAATGCACCCCAAAAGTGGAATAACATGCACCGAAAGACAATAGATTTGGCACCGACTTTGCACGAAACATGCACCAAAACCCGTGCCATCCGATAAACGGCTTATTATCTCGGTGGTCGTGATCGGTAATCGGCTTATCTCGTGGTGTGCGTTGGTGCGTGACGATCGGCGCGTCGTGGTGTGTGCGTGACGGCTTATCTCGTGGTGATCGGCGCGTCGCTAGCTCGCCGGTTATCGGACAGCGGTTCTAAAATCGGGCGACAGCGGTTCTAAAATCGGGCGACAGCGGTTCTAAAAGGGGGGGATGGCGGTATCTCGCGGGTCGGATGGCGGCTATCGTGGCGTGCGGGTGGGGAAAGGTGCCTTTATTGGTTATCATCATGTGTGGGTCAACAGGAGGCGACGTGTAAAAAAAATGCTGACAAGCAATTATTAGTATCGTTAGCATCATGTACCAGGTTATAGCGATTTTTTTTCTCTCTTCTCTCTCTCTCTCACTGTGCCTCAACACTATCATCATGTGCCACCCTCATCATCACCCTTCATATCATCATCAAGTGCCTCAACATCAACCTTCATATCCTATCATCATCTTGTGCCACCCTCAACACTATCATCATGTGCCTCAACACTATCATCATGTGCCTCAACACTATCATCATGTGCCTCAACATCAACCTTCATATCCTATCATCATCTTGTGCCACCCTCAACACTATCATCATGTGCCTCAACACTATCATAATGTGCCTCAACACTATCATCATGTGCCTCAACACTATCATCATGTGCCTCAACACTATCATCATGTGCCTCAACACTATCAGCCTGTGCCACAACACTATCATCATGTGCCACCCTCATCATCAACCTTCATATCATCATCATGTGCCTCAACACTATCACCATGTGCCTCAACACTATCGTCATGTGCCACCCTCAACATCAACCTTCATATCATCATCATCATGTGCCTCAACATCACCCTTCATGGCCTATCATCAAGCCACACAAAGTATCAACATTCTCTCTCTCACACAATCATGGTAAACCAAAACAAAATTCGTTCTATATTTCTCACAGCTTTATTATTATTACAACAAATATACGATACATATATATATATATATATATATATATATATATATATATATATATATATTACTGCCCGGTTGTTGATAATTTTAAGCGTCTGGGTTTCCTCCCTCCTATTTTGGTGGTAGTGTTTGTTAAATGTATATCAAACACGGGTACATAGGAAGTTTCATTAGCCTTCAAAACACAACCGCCCTCCATTTTGACAAAACCTTGATCAAAGCTGGAATAGGTAATTGGTGACTCTGCTGAAACACCCGCGGCATTCATATTGGGTGCCGGATCTGTCGTCTGATTAACAAGAGCGAGATTCCCTTGATTAACAAAGGGGGGGCGTGTAGTCGATGAGATTCGTGTTAACAAGAGATACGTTGTTGTCAGCGAGGAATTTCTGAAATGTTCTGTTCAGAAACACTGACCCCTTATCGGTTTGAAAACTCGCGGGTTTCCCATCGAGAAATATCTTACCGACGGCTTCCACTAAGGATTTCCCCGTTTTGGTTCGTATCGGTACAGACCACGCGAATTTACTGAAAACGTCCACGCAAGAAACCAAATAGGAATATCCATCGTTGTGTTTTTTTCAATGTCTCAAATCGATTAGGTCTGCCGGATATTGCTGTTGGGGGTCACTCGTTATAATGGGACGCCTTTCAAATCTGCGACGAATTGGTTTATGAAGGGTATAGGTATCCTGATGACTCAGCCATTGTTTGATCTTTGCGAGTCCCAGTTTGGTTTTACGTTGCAGGGCCGTTGCACCACTATACGCCCCTGGTCGACTAGGGTCAAAGTAACGACGTCTCAATATTTTCTCCACCGTTCCCATTTTGGTGTTGGGATTCCGCTCTTTCTTTTTTTAGGTCTCAGTTTATACGTGGCTACTTCCGGAGTGGTTTCATTACCTACCTTTGGGGTTTCCGCTGGTGGTGGTGGTGTCTTGGTCTGCTCTGGTGATACCTCGAATGATGGTGTTGGTGGGAAAGGTGTTTTTTCTGTTGCCGTGTTGTGTTGAATGAGATCGACCGAGCCCAATGAGCGTCGTTTATACTGCTCCAATCTAGTTAAATATTGATGCAGGGCACGTTGGTACACTCTGGCCTTATCGGCGGGTGCTAAATCATCGCGGAATAGGATACGTTGCATTTCATCATCTAAATCTCTCAAGTTGTCACCGATCGCCTCGGGTGGGCTATACGACGTGGTAGTAGTCTGTTTAAGACCCTCGAGGAATCGAGGATCCACCAAAATCATTTTTTTGGCCATTGTTACGCACCTAGTACTCCACCGAGAATACTTAATATAGGACGGAGCAAAGCACCTATAAACCCACCGGTTTGTTGAATCTCTCTCCGCCGCTTAAGACTCGGTTTCTTTTTAGTGAGAAGTCTCAACTTGTTCTTGTGTCGACGTAGCTCGCACTTCTGTTGCTGAGTGAGTCTAGCATTACCTTTTAATATGTTATGACAACACTCGCACAAAAAGTTAATGAGTTTGGGAGAGGCTGTTTTTAATATGGCTCTTAAACCGCTCGGCGAGGCGGCGCGCAACATTTCAACATTTCACCGTGCCGTCTAAGTGCTTCATCACACATGATTCTCTACTTTGGCACGTAGACGATTTGTCTCTCCCCCGGGAATATTTTTGTTCTCAACCTAAGATTATCAGGTGTGTCCTGACGAAGATCGACCAGCAAATAACCGTGAGGAGTCGCTGTCGCGTCCTTAAAACTATCTTGGAGGTACCCCACCTGACCCGGGTACATTTGTTTACCCATATTCATAATTTGACTCCCGTCTCTCGGGTTCTTGAAAAGGACTAAATAGTGCGTATTGAGACTTATGGTTCGATGTTCTTTATTTTTTCCGAATAGATTTTGAACAATGTACATAACACTAATATCTCTGTGATGACTACCTTTGGTGAATAATTTTGTTACCCGCTCGTCCGTCTCAGACATCAAGTCATCGATGACGATCAGTCTTCTCTTCTTACCACCTTCCAATTTATCGACGTCTGGTAGACCCTCAATAAATCTCACTGACCCCATTGTCTCGTATATCGGCTGCCATTCCACATAACACCATATAACTTCCTCCGGTACGGGGACAGCTAGCTCGTGAAGGTTCTGTATAAACTTTTGCACAAATACCGTTTTCCCACACCCGGTAGGACCGGCTATCAGAGCTGTGAAGGGATGATTCCATCGGGGATCCATCCTCACAAGTGCTACTAACTTTAGTGATTACGCCCCCCGACGAAAATAACAACGAGTGATTTTAGGTCAGCGCGCGAGGTTTTCCCCTCTTCAACTAACACCTATTTTTATAAGCCACAACCTATATAAACACTACAGGGGGGAGGAGGAGTTTCCTAGTCTCAAGCCGCATTACCTGAGACCGAATTGTTACACGCATCATATTTCCCCACACATCACCCTATTGGGTCAGTTCCAGAGGTCACTGAACATGTCGCAACACGACTGATTACCACGCCTGATGACGTATTGCGTTAGCTGCTATAAATAGACGGTCCTCGACCCGATAAACGGGTATAAAAAACCCCAGTCGAGCAGTGTACACGCACACACATAACCAACGTCTGTTGCCAGGTGGTTTGTTTTTCTTTGAATATGGAGTCGTGTAGCTTGAATACGCCAATTTCGTTTGATCTCAGTGATCAGCGCATATTTATGTCACGTGGAAATGAGACTGTAGTTCCATTGTCTAAAGATGGCGTTAAAGCAGTCTCGGTTTGTGTTTTTCGTAACAGACCATTGATAAATATAAGGACATATAGCGGTGATAGTTTTTTTAAGTTTCCTACCAGAACTGGGATAACACTATCGAGAGAGGAATTTATCACGTTAGTCGAGATGCGAGAGGAAATTTTAACCGCTTATGCTAACCTCAACTACACGCCACCTGTTGTTGACCAGATCAACTACACGCCGCCTGTCGTTAACCACCAAAACTACATACCATCTCTTGTTAACACGAATCTCATCGACTACACGCCCCCCTTTGTTAATCAAGGGAATCTCGCTCTTGTTAATCAGACGACAGATCCGGCACCCAATATGAATGCCGCGGGTGTTTCAGCAGAGTCACCAATTACCTATTCCAGCTTTGATCAAGGTTTTGTCAAAATGGAGGGCGGTTGTGTTTTGAAGGCTAATGAAACTTCCTATGTACCCGTGTTTGATAGACATTTAACAAACACTACCACCAAAACAGGAGGGAGGAATCCCAGACGCTTAAAATTATCAACAACCGGGCAGTAATATATATATACAGTCGAACCTGTCTAAGGCGACCATTCACGGGACTTTCAAAAACTGGTCCCATAGGACAGGTGGTCCTGCCTCACAGGTTTCACATAATAAATAGAGCGATAAAAAAAATTTTATCCTAAGCACTATGAAAACTAACTTGCAAATCAGCGTAATCCATGAGTAGAACATAGTGCACATGTCGGTCTACAATAGCCACTGGTTGGACACTTTTCATAAAACACGATAGTTAAACACACAAAAATATTTTGTCGAATCACTGATATTCGTTCTTCCAGCGTTAATGCTTTTGGTTTTACACTTTTGACACTGGCCATTTCCTATATTGTGTGTAACACTTTTAAAATCCACAAAAATAATTCACTGAGATACTGTACATGTACGTGAATACACTCTAAGCGGGCAATGACTAATTCTTTAGTTAATTCCTGTAATTTATACGGGCCACGCAATGGTCTACTCTGGTCTAGACGGAACCGCGAAGTGATGTCACTTCACGAATCATAGATCTGCGTCTGCCGTGTTTCTCACACCAGTATTGACTGATAAACGTAACACGTCCCACTGTAATCTGGGACTCGGTCTATTACCCGCGTGTCGTAAACGGGATAAATAACATTGGCGGCGGTTAATTAGCCCGGTCTCTGGTCGCGTCATACGGTGAGCGCCGTAATCAGTGTTAGCATATAGTAAAAAACTCGGGGAAATTGTAGACCCGGTCCTATAACCAGGGAAACGCTTTAAACAGGTGGTCATAAGACCAGGTTCGACTGTATATATATATATATGTATCGTATATTTGTTGTAATAATAATAAAGCTGTGAGAAATATAGAACGAATTTTGTTTTGGTTTACCATGAATGTGTGAGAGAGATGGTTGATACTTTGTGTGGCTTGATGATAGGCCATGAAGGGTGATGTTGAGGCACATGATGATGATGATATGAAGGTTGATGTTGAGGGTGGCACATGATGATAGTGTTGAGGCACATGGTGATAGTGTTGAGGCACATGATGATGATATGAAGGTTGATGATGAGGGTGGCACATGATGATAGTGTTGTGGCACAGGCTGATAGTGTTGAGGCACATGATGATAGTGTTGAGGCACATGATGATAGTGTTGAGGCACATGATGATAGTGTTGAGGCACATGATGATAGTGTTGAGGGTGGCACAAGATGATGATAGGATATGAAGGTTGATGTTGAGGCACATGATGATGATATGAAGGGTGATGATGAGGGTGGCACATGATGATAGTGTTGAGGCACAGTGAGAGAGAGAGAGAAGAGAGAAAAAAATCGCTATAATCTGGTACATGATGCTAACGATACTAATAATTGCTTGTCAGCATTTTTTTTACACGTCGCCTCCTGTTGACCCACACATGATGATAACCAATAAAGGCACCTTTCCCCACCCGCACGCCACGATAGCCGCCATCCGACCCGCGAGATACCGCCATCCCCCCTTTTAGAACCGCTGTCGCCCGATTTTAGAACCGCTGTCGCCCGATTTTAGAACCGCTGTCCGATAACCGGCGAGCTAGCGACGCGCCGATCATCACGAGATAAGCCGTCACGCACACACCACGACGCGCCGATCGTCACGCACCAACGCACACCACGAGATAAGCCGATTACCGATCACGACCACCGAGATAATAAGCCGATTATCGGACTTTGGCACGGGTTTTGGTGCATGTTTCGTGCAAAGTCGGTGCCAAATCTATTGTCTTTCGGTGCATGTTATTCGACTTTTGGAGTGCATTCACAGCCACTTTCACTACTACTGTGTCATCTAGATGTATATTTTTAGACAGTCTATAATTTTTTATGGTGTATTCTATCAAAAGCTTTGTTGTAGTCTATGAAGGAGGCATTTATTGGTTCGTTTACTTTTGTGTACTTTTCGATTTATCTTTATGCAGTATATGACTTCTTTTGTCCCACTGATTTTCCTAAATCCAAATTATTTTTTTTCTAGTTCAACATTTATTTTATTCTGAATCCTTCCTTTAAAAACTTTTAGCAAGATTTTTGTTACATGACTCATCAGGCTTATTGTTCTAAAATCACTGCATTCAACTGCACCTTTCATTTTAGGCAATGCAATGAAAGTTGATGTTTTTTAGTTCAATTGGTATGTACTATGTATAGTATATATGTCGTTGCATGTGTCAGTGATCACTTTAATGCCAACATCTTTTAATGTCTTTATCATCATCTCTATCTGCATGTTGTTAGGTCCTGTAGCTTTTGCCATTTTCATTGTATAGCTTTTTCTGCTTCCCATTTTAAGATTTTAGACGCTAATGTACATTTTATAATTGGTTTTTTGTCAATTTCGTCATAAAATAATTATGTTATATGTTCCTGCCATCTATTGATTATATCATTGTTGTCTGTTAGCATTTTTCCTTTTTTGTTTTCCATACATCCACTTTTTGTGGCTTTTTTTATTTTTACTAGTCATTCTCTTTATGTATGTGTGCATCATTCTTAATTCTTGTTTAATTTCCATAGTTTCGATTTCCAGATATCTTTGGCTGAGCCAATGTCTTTTTGCACATTTTGTGTACTTCATTTTCTATTTTACTGTATTGGGTAGTGTTCTTAGCTTGTTTTCTTGCTTATATTTTTTTGTCCAAGATGGCGTCAGTTATCCAGCATTTGTTTCTGTTTTTTTTTCCTTTTTATTTACGATGTCGCACGTTTCTTGTGTGCTTTTCTCTATGCATTGCCATTTGGTTGTTACTTTTTCTTCAGGATTTTCTCTTCAGTACTGCTAAGTCCTATATTCTAGCACCTTCTGATATGTGTTCTTTACTTGTACTGTATAAGTTTATGTAACATCAGTTTGATTTAAAGGTGTTGTATCTAGTGGTAATGTTGATGAATTAGTCTTTTGTTTGTTTCTCTTTAGGTTCACTTTCATTTAAATCTTTACAGGATTGTGATCTGAGTTAATATCTGCTCCTGGATAGGTTTTGATTTTCTTGACGCTGTTACGGAACTTATCTTTTATCATTATGTAGTTTACTTGATTCCTCTTCATATCTCCAGGGGATTTTCATGTGTGTAATTTACTTTTCTCTTGATCAAAGTAAGCGTTACATATTACAAACCTGTTTTCTTCACAAAATTGTATTCATCTTTCTCCTCTGTCATTTCTTTTTCCTAACCCATGAATTCCTGTAATGGTCTTATATCTACCTTTTCCTACATTAGCCTTCATGTCACCCATTACATTCAAGATTTTCAAAGATTTCACTTGAATAATAACTTTATTTAGATCTTCATAGTATACCTCTATTTGTTCACCTGTATAGTCTTGAGTAGGTGCGTATGTCTGTTGTATTGCTATGTTGAATGATTTTGCATTCATTTTGAGTAGTATAATCCTATCATTGTATGTCTAGTGGTTACCTATATATTTTTGTAGCTCTCTTCTTATTAATTTATTATTTTAGATCTCTTTGCTCATACATATTATCAATCCATTTGAAGTATAGTTAAAGTGCCACTTTTTATTTGAAAGAAGCACTTTGCACACAGTTTTGTGAGAACGTGTACGTCTTTTTTGACCGACTATTATCACGCACTGTTATACTTCAGGGCGTTCGTCAATCGAATCTTGGAGGAATCTGAAGTAATTGGGCTGGTCTCGGGGCAGTCGTTTAGATAACGTGGTTGTAACAAGCTTATCGTGTCTGGGTTTTGCATCAGAATAAGCATTAGTGAGACCAGTGATATTCAAAGTAGCAGATAATGCCCTTCTGGGGATTACAAACTAACTGTACGAGCACTGGACACATTCTAAGTATTGGAGGATAGGCATTCTAAAGGGAGGCTATGGTGAAAAAAAAAGAAAAAAGAAAACTCGTGAGAATTTACTTAATGATGTGGATATTATCTGAAGACTTGTATAATTTAAAATTAATTGATTTTTTTTTTTTTTTGCGTTCGCCAGCTTTCACCTCTTGTGAAGTACCTAGAGTCTAGGAACTGATAACTGATTGTTGCGTCTTAATCCGTTTTTCCCGTGTGCACAGGGGTCCCTCGCCGCACAGGCAGATAAAATACTTATATTTTCCCGTTAATTAGTAACTGGCGTTGCAAGCTTGGCCGCCCTGCCGAGACCAAGGATGGTTGCCGCAGAGAGAAATCACAAATTAAAAAATCCCAACTGTTGTAGCCGGGATTTGAACTCACAACCTCTCTGTCTCGAGATGGGCGTCTTGTCTCTAGACCAACCAATCTCCTCAAAAATAGATAACAACATTGTCTGGCGATTTATGCTAAGAATTAATATAAGAATGCACTAAGATAATCTCAAAAAGGTTATGAATTTATATTTACCAGCGTGCTGAAATTAGCTGTGACCATAATAAGTAAAGTAAAGTAAAGTACCCCCGTCACGCCAAGTGGCGTATAGGGAATATGGTGTTAGTGACCATACATTTTACAGACCTTCAGCACATGACTTTTGGGGTAATGTGGTCGGTATTACGTCCGTGCCGCTTTACTTTACCAGAAAAAAATCCGGTACCCATTTAAGGCTGGGTGAACCCGAAAGCCGTCGGTTGGGATCGAATCCTACCTCTTGTCGTTTCTAGTCCAGTTCACTAACCACTGATCTATCGCGGCTCCCTTCTGTGATCATAATTAAGCATAATTATCATAGCGTATACATAACAAGCACTAGGATTACTGACGTAGTTAATCTTGTCTCTTCAACATCACCATCGTCGAGTGCCGTCTCCGCAACGAAGTTTCGCCACCATGGAGCGCCATTCTGCTCTGTCTCTTGCTTTGATGGTGCAGGTTGTCATAGGCTTATTTGTCCATCTTTTGATGTTACTCGTCCATGTTAGTCTTGGCCTGCCTCTGCCTCTTTTACCTTGTATTTTCCCCATCCACAATTACTTTTAGTAGGCTGTTGTGTCTTTTAACATGGCTCAAAAATCGCATTTGTCTTGTTTGAATTGTGCTTATTAGTTCTCTTTTCATTTTTAGTTGTTTTAAGACTTCATCGTTTTGTCTCTTCAACAACTTTAATAAGAATAAGCTCTGCTGTCAACTTTATATCTTCTCATTCTTACATCAGGCTTAGTCTTGTGCTGTCGCACTTCTCTTGTTTTTATTGCTGCCACGGTAACGGTTCACTTGTTGACATAGATGCCGTGCTACAACTGGTGCCTATATAATCATAGTTGGTTATGAGGATCTTGAATATGTTGTTACCGATATCGCGTTTATCAAGAAAGTGATTCCAAGACGCAATGAGACCTTGAACATGACAACAAAGGAGGTGTGATACATGTCTAGATAGATGGGTAGAGAGAGAGAGAGGTTCTTTCCAACGGGCAGTGATAAGTGCAACGTTCTGCAAATGACACACTACCTGATGATTATGACATCGCGTTTACTTCTTGTAACTTGTTGATTCAGCGCTTCACAGCAAAATGAACAATGTTAGTCATATTTTATCGCCACAGGGGCTGTTTAGCTTAAAGGTTTCTAAAAGACACCTTGAGAGAATTTTAAAAGTATCGTCTCAGTGCTGAGAATATCTACAAAAGCATTAACGTTGTAAGTAGATAGATACTTTGATATTTCGCAAATGGTTTTATTTCCTCTTCATTTGCCTCGAAGGGAAGTCATGGTTTTCGGTCTTTTGATCTTCTGCAGGCCTCTCATGCTGTTATGTTTCCTTGTATTTGGAATGATCCATCGATCCATCTTTTTTTCTTCTTTTTTTTTGTGTGTGGTCAAGGCTTGGTTCTGGCATTCTCTTAGTACGACGCAGCAATTGTTGATATAGAGACACTAGGTTGGTAAGATGCTGGTTTGCTCCATATGTTGCTAATTTGTGTCATAAATATTCTCTGTATACTCGGTCGACTGCTTTTTTCCTTACTTTTGGTCTATGAATATTGTAAGCTTTGCACACATTTTGATTGTATTCTGTCTTCTTTTCTGCTATCTGTTAAACTGGGAATAATGCGTCAGTACATCTTTTATTTTTACCGAACGCCCATTTGGGAGTCGCTGATTTGTAATTCTGTATTTGGTCTTAACCTCGACTCTATAATTTTGGTGTAAAACCATCCTAAGTGGCTGAGTAAGGCGACACCTCTGTGTTGGTTGTAGTCTCTCTTACTACCCCTCTTATTTTCATATTGGTACGATGAGAGCCTCGTTTGCTGTCTTCTGAGAAGTTCTGTAGTTGAAAGCCATGTTTCGCTGAATAACATGTGCAGTTGTGTAACTTTTGTGTTCTTTGCTGCTGGTATTATTTTGTACAAGTACATCATTTACCCTTGGTGATTTATTTCTTAGTGCATTTTTTAAATGACTTCTTGATTGTCTTCTTTCATAATTTTAGTTAGTAGGTACATTTGCATTCTTGGGTGATTTTTTATGTGTTATTGGATGTAAAGATCACCATCAAAGCAAGAGATAGAGCAGAATGGCGCTTTATGGTAGCCAAACTTCGTTGCGGAGATGGCACTCGATGATGATGATGATGATGATCATTGGTAGTCGGTGCCATGTTCAATAAGTCTTCGGAATATTCTTTGTAGAAGTCTCGTGTTGCTGTCTTGAAGTCCCTGCTCATCTTTTGCCGAACTCTGCCCATATGTTTTGTTTATTTTCTTTGATTAAATTCTGACTTTTTTCTGGGCTGAAGCGTATTTTTCATATTTTTCTTGGTTCTTCTACACCATCCAAACCTTTAAAAGTTTCTTCTTTTCGTTAGCTCCTTCTCTGATTGTGTCATTCCACCGTGGTGCTCTTCCTCCTTTCTTTCTTCCATAGTTTTGATCCATATACTGTTGTAATGTTGATTACTGTTTCCTTAAATTGACTCCTCTCTTCTTCAATTGTGTATACTTCTTTAGTGAGTTTCTTGATTCCCTCTCTTAGTTTTTTTTCTTATTGTTGAGATTATCGTTGATTCTTTAACTTCTAGTTGTTTTATTTTATTGTTTGTTTTCTTTGTTTATTTTATTTTTGTGTATCTTCGCTTTATTTCTGGCTTACTGAGTGCAATCATCATCATCATTTAATGGTCTGTATCGTCTATAATATTGGGAAAGCACTGCTGTCGGTCACTCTTTTCTTGTTGTGTGCATGCTAATATAAAATCTATCTGGCTTCTACAGGTTGGATTGTTCCCCTTGTAGGAGACGTATATTTACGACTCTGTGATTCCGGAAAGTATTAGTGATATACCTCACATTTTTTTCAGCCTAATTCTAGCAATCTATTTCCATTTTCTTTCTTTCAATAAATGGTAATAAATGTTTGATGAAAAATTACCAAAGATTAAGCTTTGTTTGCCATTAGGTCCTTTTAGTTTACTTAAACATATTTTCTTATTTATAAAGTAACTTATAAAGGTTAAAGCTGCAATACTTTAAAGGGCTACTAAATCTGCTTAAAGAAAGTGTAGTATTTCATAAATTAAATTGTAAATCGTTTAACTCTATCCGTACGTTTCGCCGCACAGTGCGTCACTTTCAATTTGATTAGTGTAAACCGTCATCAAACCATATTCTTTTTACATGTCTTGTATCATCTTGGTCTTGGTGAAATCTAATTCCTTGTTCAATTATCTAAAAATCCATATATAATATGTTATATGTTAGATAAATATAAATATGTAGGTTGATTCTTGAAACCATGATAAATGTTGTCTCTGACATCTCTTCCGTTGCATTGATAAAAAGCTTCCGTAAGGAAAGAGTTAAGAGGCTATTATGATGATCTAAAGTGTCTAAAGAATATAACAGAGACGGCTTTGGGATTGTTTCTAAGTCTATGATGTCATAAAAGAGTGCGATCTGAGATTTAAAATGATGTAATTGTTATGAGAGTGTGTTTCTGTTATTACTTTGGCTCTAAAAGGCAAATAAGATATTTGTTTACGACAGATAAGACAGTTTATAATTTTAGTACTTTGATTTAGAAGATCTCTTATTTAGTTCATCGTTAGAGCTAATATGACAGATGTAATCCAGTATTTAGTCAGTATTATTCCCTGATATCGGTTGCCACTTCTACCCGCGTTTTATAATACACGTATATAATTAATAAATATTATAAAATATATACCAATATATCCTCCTCATCACCATGAAATAGATTGCTAAATGGTCAGTTATATATAGGATGTTTCAAAATACCCAGTAGGGTAGACAAGAACAGGTTAAGCAGAAAGCTTATGAACAAATCCCACATCATAAAATGTACAGCGAACTCATAAAATAAAACGATTACTTGTTATTTATTGATTATTAGAGCCAGTCTTAACATATGGATGTGAATCATGGACAATAGGACAACAGACAGGAAAATCACTGGAGTCTGTAGAAATGTGGTTTTACATAAGAATGTTGAGAATACCATGGACAGCTAAGAAGAGTAATGAAAATGTTATGAAAGAGGTCAAGGCAAAAAGAGAGCTAATTTCCAATATTAGGAAGAAACAATCATCATTTTTTGCCCATGTAATGAGAAGAGAACAATTGGAATATAT
>JAVIAB010000125.1:74410110-74545110 GCA_032433765.1 Megaustenia siamemsis | reverse complement strand
GGTTTGTTGATCCTAAAGCAAGCAGGAGTCTATGATTTGTTGATCCTAAAGCAAGCAGGAGTCTATGATTTGTTGATCCTAAAGCAAGCAGGGGTCTGTGATTTGTTGATCCTAAAGCAAGCAGGGGTCTATGATTTGTTGATCCTAAAGCAAGCAGGAGTCTATGATTTGTTGATCCTAAAGCATGCAGGAGTCTATGATTTGTTGATCCTAAAGCAAGCAGGGGTCTGTGAATTGTTGATCCTAAAGCAAGCAGGGGTCTGTGATTTGTTGATCCTAAAGCAAGCAGGGGTCTGTGATTCACTAATCCAATTCATCCCATGGAATCTCAGACTTCTGGAGTTCGAACGTGTTCACTCATCTTAAAGGTCAAGTTCATTCTATTAGATTGTTGTCCTTTCGAGCCGAAGACGTCACATGGGGTAGAAATTATAGATTCCTTTTGTCCGACGATCTTTGTTATCAAGCATCAGACCCTGCACTGGACTGGCATTGTATCACTCCGCGTGACTGTTCTGGGGCGAATTGCTTAATCTCGGCGAGAGAGCTGATGCTTGCTGATGTTGCTTCTCGCCTCAGTGTTTTTTAAATGTTTCTCTAGGTCGAGGTCGGCCTCTTTTTCAAATTTATTGGAATATCCTAAATGTTATGGGAAGTGGGATAAGGATGTGTGTGGCGAGGACGAGTTTAAGAAACCAAGAGGGGTGACAGGAGAGGGTTTGTGAAATTATGTTCACAGCAAGGATAAGTTAATAAAGCCTAGAGTCCGCTGGTGGTGATTTTGTGGACCAAATTTTGTGATTTCTAGAAATTAGTTCAAATTAGGGAGATAAAATTGCGACAGTACAATTGTCAAAAAATAACACAAATATAGACAGCAGAGATGTTAGCTGATTGGACACTCTTATTCTCGCTGGCCGAGAATATTTAGACTCATTTGAGGTTTCATGAATAGTCAAGGCAAGCAATGAATCGTACAACAATAAGTGACACAATTCAGAAACGATGTTTACCTCGGAATCATCAAGTACATTAGAGTGGTATTCAATACTCATTAATGATGTTAAAATGTCAATAGTGATGGTTAGTTGTCATTTGTAATATTTGGTTCTCATCAAGTAAATTTCTTAACAGTAATAATTAATTTATAATATAAATTTGTATTTCTCAGTAGCCAGGATTAGATGCGCATATATTGATGGTTGCTACTTTATATTTGTGGTCTATTTTAATTTTTCTGTGCTTTTTTAAGCATAAAATGTTTATCCCTTACTGACCTGATAAGTCCGTCGTAAGAGGTGGCTTAACATAAAAACACACGCTGTAGCCCGGAGATGTTTCCCCCACGTCCTAGATCGCTAGGTGTTATGTGATCTTTTACGACCTAACTAGAGATAAAATCAGAAATGGAAAACTGAGAAAAAAAAAGCTAGGAATAATCCACGTCATTGAAAATATAAAGAAATAGACAGATACAATGGTTTGGCCATGTGATGAGGCAGAAAATTCAAAACACAACACAACAAGGCTTCATTAAACGTTACGAGAACACCAGAACCAAGGGCCGACCACGAAAAAGATGGATTAACCGAATATTAGAAACACTATGAAACATGAACAGCAGCAGAGGCGACCAGGAGAGCAAAAGACTGCAAAATATATCTCCCATCAAGGCTGAAAGGCAAATAAGGAAGGAAAGAAGTAGAAGTATGATTAGATCTCAGTAACAATGTTCATTTCTCAGAACCAATGTTAGTTCTCAGTAGCAGAGATTAGTTCTGTTTAGGAATACTTAGTTCTTAATATTAGTTTTCTGTTTATGAATACTTAGTTTGTAATATTAATGCTTAATTTTCAATATCAATAAATTTTTTTCAGTAGTAATGTTTACTTCAACATAACAACGATTGGTTCTCAGTACTACAGTAGTAATGTTTACTTCTACATAACGATTGGTTCTCAGTAGTACAGTAGTAATGTTTACTTCCAAATAACGATTGGTTCTCAGTAGTAATGTTTACTTCCAAATAACGATTGGTTCTCAGTAGTAATGTTTACTTCCAAATAACGATTGGTTCTCAGTAGTAATGTTTACTTCCAAATAACGATTGGTTCTCAGTAGTAATGTTTACTTCCAAATAACGATTGGTTCTCAGTAGTAATGTTTACTTCCAAATAACGATTGGTTCTCAGTAGTAATGTTTACTTCCAAATAACGATTGGTTCTCAGTAGTAATGTTTACTTCCAAATAACGATTGGTTCTCAGTAGTAATGTTTACTTCCAAATAACGATTGGTTCTCAGTAGTAATGTTTACTTCCAAATAACGATTGGTTCTCAGTAGTAATGTTTACTTCCAAATAACGATTGGTTCTCAGTAGTAATGTTTACTTCCAAATAACGATTGGTTCTCAGTAGTACACTAGTAATTTTTACTTCTACATAACGATTGGTTCTCAGAAGTACTGTAATAATGTTTACTTCTACCAAAAAAAAAAAAAAAAGTTTCCCTCTCAGAAGTACAGTAGAAATGTTTATTTAGCTTCTAAAGCGTTCAGAATTAGATTAAATAACTTAAATGAATTACACATAGTGGATTGAGAGACGTAGGTATTGCAGCTGATGTCAACAAGGCAAATAATGTCGACTTAAGACTCTTGATAGGAGACTAATCTTAACACGAGTACGTGTTGAAGTTTATAAGAAGAATTTGGAAATACATCGGTCATGTGCTGAGAATGAATGAAGCAAGACTTTCTCATTCAGGTATTGGTATGATAATCATTATGGTAAAGAAAACAAGGAAGGACAAGACAATCACAATTACTAGGGAAGATTCAAACATATGACTAAGAAGAAATCAAAACCTACAAGAACTAGCAGCAAATTATCAATCGTGTGTTGCATTCGGAGTGAGAGGAAAATGAATGAATGAATGAAAGGATCTTTTTGGAACTAATGACGAAGAATGTCAATCCTTGGACAGAATCAAAGAAGGAAAAAAATTGAGTAAAAAAGTAAACAAGATAAGAAGTCGTTTCAATTAAATACCCGAAAGATTCTACAACATTTATATTCTTTGGGTGATGACAAGACATCTTATCAATGACGCACACTTGCCAACGCGACGTGGAGAAATTGTCAAACAAGTTACAGTGTTGATTTGTACTAATTCACTTCTCTTCCATCTTTCGTTTTTTTTGTCTTCCACTTTCTTTTATACTTGAATGTCGAGAACAGTTCTAACATTTGCTTTCAGGAAGTTCGACGTGTGTCACGTGATGTTAATGTGGAGTTTCCTTGCTGTTGTCACTCCATCTCACTCTAGGTCTAGCTCACGTTGTGAGCCTTTCAACTCTTTCCGTAAATCCTTGCAATGGTATGAATTAACAAGACCGTTCCAATAGTTTGGCGTTAGTTTATTTAGATCAAGATTGATTATATGCCGATTCTTTTTCTTCTGATTTCATTTTCTAAGCTGTCTCTTCTGTCTATCTCATTCGCTTATCATTCCTCTCCTAACGTGACAAATGTCAACTTAACATTTGTCGCTGACGATCGTATTTAAGACAGGTTAGCATAGAATTCTAATCAATCATCATCATTGTGTGCCGTGTCCGTATCGAAGGTTGCCTACCACAAAGCGCCATTCCACTCTTTGATAGTGCATGTTGTCTTAACATCGTTTGATGTTACTCGTCCATGTTAGTCTTTGCCTGCCTCTGCTTCTTTTACCATATTTCTTTTCCTTTCATAGATTACTTTTAGAAGGCTGCTGTGTTTTTTAACATGCCCCAAAAAATCTCATTTGTTTTGTTTGAATAGTGTTTAGTAGTTCTCTCATTTTATTTTCTGACATAAGTTCGAATTTCCCTCCATTGCTTTCTTTGGAATAGTACGTGATGAGGCTCCAATCTCTTTCACGGTGGTCTGCCATATTCGTCTTTCGTGTCCTGAATATGCCTCTTTGCTGTTTTTGCTTTATGGGCTGTTGATCATTTCTGATCTTTCCGCCCCATCTACCGTCACTGACTTTGTACATTCGGGATGGACATTCCCGCCAGGCGCCATTGACAAGAGAATGTTTGCCTGTCCAACTGAAAACACACGTCGACACAAGAAGAATAAATAATATTCCACTGATATATCGATAAAGATCACAGTCCATCCGCTCTTCAGATGTAAACATAACTACAACGGGGAATAGCAGCACATTATTTCACAACTAGACTGTCGTGCAAATCTTTTAAACACATCAACAAGAGCCTAGTCAGATTAACTATCTACACGTAGCCGCCATGACATATCGGTCTCAATAACATATACAATCTAATCAATACTAACTTAAAATTAAATTTATTTATTAAAATTAGAATTACTAAATTAAAAAATATGTTCGTTTAATCTTTCACATACTGATCAATCTACACAGATCAGATGCATCTATCACTTTATTAATTGTATTTACGTAACCTCCAAGTCCCCCTCCCCCATAGTTACTCAAATATATTAGACGTAAAGTCAAACAACTACTGTCTAGAAGAAGTAAAAATATTGAACCATTCATCCACCATTTCTCCCACTTGAAGTGTTCTCTAAGAGACCAATTTGATGGAAGAATTCGGTGACTTTGGCAGTAATACTGGCACGGGGAGAGAACTTTTCTTATTTAGATTAGTCCAATTACTGGGAGTAGCTCCAGAGGTTTCTAAACGGGGCTCGTCAGCGAGGACAATTACCAATTATCGCATTGCTGTAAGCGGTTGTAAGGGAAGTTGTACGCGTTTCTTTTCTAACAATTTATGTGAATTATTACACGTCGCGACTTAACGACTGCGCTAGGAAGAGTTCTATTAAATATGAATTAAGACATTTACGTTTGTGTTTATATTTGTGTAATTGTGTCATTTTGAAATGTGTATGTAGACATGTATCTGGGTGTTTCAGTGTGATCATCATCACTGTAGTTCGGACACTCCCATAGGTGTTCCGATCTTATCCTCAAATATCCTCATATATAAATATATATATATATATATATATATATATATATATATATATATATATATATATTGATGAACACATGTGTGTATGTGAAATATGTATGTTCATACTTATGTATGTCTCATAGCTGTTTGTTTTCGTTCAAAGTGGCATTTTAGTTAACTCTTGGAAATATTTGAAACATTTAGGATGTAGTCGTCTTGAGCCTAGTACATTCCATTCATTCTTAAGCCTGATATATTTGAAGGAAGCGTTTTTAATTTGTCATTACACTCAAACAGAAAACTGTACTCTCAAATCTCCGGACAACTGTTTGAACGAAACCTGTGAACAGTTAATAGGGGCCTGCGTCTCGTATGTCGATGATTCCCACGTTAAGAAGAGTACTACAACAAACCCAAGCATTTGGATACCTTAATGTGCTTCTGTGCTGGACATGGTTCATTTCTTTTTTTTTTCCGTGAAGCCATGGGTCATATCTTGATGTGTTTCTGTGCTAGCCATGGCCCATATCTTGATGTGTTTCTGTGCTAGCCATGGCTCATATTTTAACTTGTGTGTGTGTGTGTGCTGGCCATGGCTCATATCTTGGTGTGTGTCATGTTAGTCATATCTTATATCTTGGTGTGTCCTTGTTAATCATGTCTCATATATTTATGTGTGTACGTGTTTAGTCATATCTCATATCTTAGTGTGTATCTGTGTTAGTCATGTGTCATATCTTTGTGTGTGCATGTTTGGGTTAGATTTCTCATATCTTTGTGTGCATGTTTATGTTAGTCATATCTCATATATTTGTGTGTGCATACCTGTGTATGTCACATCTCATATCCTTGTGTGTGCACGTCTATGTTGATCATATCTCATATCTTTGTGTGCATGTCTATGTTAGGCACGTGTCATATCTTTGTGTGTACATGTCTATGTCAGTCATATCTCATATCTTTATGTGCATGTTTATGTTAGTCATGTGTCATATATCTTGATGTGTGTTAGTGTTAGTCATGCCTCGTATCGCTGTGTGCAAATCTGTGTTGGTCACATCTCCTATCTTTGTGTGTGCATGTCTGTATTAGTCACCTCTAGTGACTCGGGCAGATGGTGCTTGTAAACCTGGAAGGGCCGATCATCTAAGGGCAGAATCCCCCTACAGAAAAGATCATCTGCTGCCTTGCAGGAAGATTGGGGATAATCAAAGGCTAAGGAATGCAAACCTGAATAAAACGCTGGCTGAAATCGGATGCACTGAGCCACTGGCGCAGAACACAGTGCAACGTTTTAACGGGTGTTCAATTCAGAGTGGATCTGGCAGACTCTAATCGAGATGTTCTGCCTGTGGGGGCGATCAACACACTTAACCTGACAGCTGACTTCATGTGAGAGTCTGGTATCCTACTCTAATTGAGTCCTGAACGCAGAGAGAGAGAGAGAGAGAGAGAGAGAGAGAGAAACAGAAAGCGTAAATGTACTAGCTAAAGTCATTATTTACTTATGAATTATAGTAAACAATTACATTATACAAGTAATAAATGATTGTAAAATAATATTTGCAAACATGAGAATTTCCAGGTTGCAAAATAATATTTTTAGTCACAAAAGATTAACAATTTGAAAATACACCGTCTTGTAATTACGTTTGATGCACTTTAACTTCCTGGAAAGACCCAAGTTAACAAATCAATTAAAGTATCACTAGCAAACAACTATGTTCTGTGTCTATATTTTTGTCTCTTTTTAAGTCTGTGCGCATTGGTACATGAGAAGTTCATGACATACATTAATCGTACACTATTATATTTTATTATTAAAAAAAGAAAAACTGGACTTCTATTACATCATTTGTACTTTTGTGTTCGTTGTTGCACATTGGAATAAAATAGAAGGCTTCCAGCCATCTTCATTATCTATTTTGACTTAATCCTATTTCACGTTAGACTACCAAACGTTAGTAGTATAGCAGGAAGGACCTGAAAGTATTTAGCCCGTAAATTAACAAAAAATATATAGCGCGACGCGCAACGCGCATAACGCGCGCGCGGCGCAGGGGGAGTTAACCATGACCGCTCGTGTAGGGGTGTTGATCTCTCTTGTCGGTGACACAGGAAGTGACCTGTTTATGTCTGGTGTGTGCTGACTTTAGAGTGCTTGATGTACAGGGTCTATAGTGACAGTTTAGTAGATTGTACAACATCAATGAAAAAAACAATAGCATTAAATATAAAACAGAAAACAAAAGATATATTTTATTCTTTTATTATCTCAGCAGCTAATAAAAATGTATAGTATAAGGATACAATTTATGTTTTTGTATGTAGTTTGGTGTCTACTTAGCAATGTGTCATAAATGAATCATAAGGGGTGAAACTGTTAGAGATTGCTGATTAGTCTAAGTTGGTAGTGTAAATAGTTAAATATCTGAAGGCGTAGTCAAGATGTTATCATCAACTACTTTTCTTTTTATATAGAAATAGGAAAGAACATTTCTTGTTTGACTGTAGGAAAATATGGAATTATTTAAGACTTTGAAACCTGGGGCTAGATAATTTACTATGTCTAAGAATTTTAGATTCTGCGTTGCAATAAACATAAAGTTATTGTTTCTTTTAACTATAAACTTCAACGGTTTTGCTACTTTGTAGTCTCTTTCCATTTTATCTTCCTCTTCTTCGTTAACCACGGCTTCTTCTTCTTCCATACTATCGCCTTCTTCGCTCACTTGTGCAGTGGCGTCCATGAAGTGCCTTATTAAATAAGGTTTAATGACGTTGACGTCATATTTCCCCGAGTTAAACCCTATCACTGGAAGCGCTCTTAAATATTCATCAAACCTAACTATTAGCTTGTCTTTATTCAGATCATGGATTTGCATTAAAAAAAAAACTTTCAAACTGAGCTCGCAACAACGAGTATGCCTTAGCAGCGATACTAGTGAGGTAATCAACCATCTGACCAACTAAAATCTGTGGGTCACCCTTCGTTATGAAGTATTTTGGGGCCTCCTACGCGGGGACATTTAACGCTATAGAACAGGAGAGGGACACACGTTTAGCTACAAATGTAGCCGGGGGATCTCTTGGGCAACTACTATCAAAATAACATTCATAATCGAATGTTAGTCCTGAACTGGTAAATAAAAGAGTCTGGGGCACTTATCACTTCAGCGTTGATCGCGTCCCATATAATTTCAGGTGAAGAGTAAACCCCAACCTTATATGTCTCTACACTCATATCCCCATTGCATGTTTTTTCGTCCTTATTCATACGCCAAAACTTTTTCCATAATTTTCCATATTTTCCACACAAAAAACTTTTACTAGCCATAAAATGATCGTTTATATAAAAGAAGTGATTTTTATAATGTAAAAGACGGATAGTTTCACTATAACTACTGGCGATTCTCAGGACGATACGCAAGGCTTGCTCAGAAGCAAATTCAAAAATATCTATATTTACAGAAAAAACAATTTTCTAAGAGTGAAATTTCGGCCAGAGATACACCGGGAAAGTGACAATTAAATTTAAAAGAAACCATAAAAGAATTTGACGAAAATCAATCAGTCAGCAATACGATGAAACTCCTAGGACACTCGGCCTTAGGGAAGACTCTAACCAATAAGGCCAATCATAGCGCTGTCTTGTACGTTCAGGGGGATGAGGTATCAAAAATGATAAATAATTCCCGGTTTAAAAAGATGACTGAAATAGGGGAGGCTGTTTATGAAATTGAGATGGAGAAAAATAAAACTGTTTGGAACTTGCCCCTACAAATCGGTTTCTTCGTCTATGAATATGCGAAACTGCGTATGTTAGATTTTTATTTCGAGTTCTTAGATAGGTTTGTAGCCAGGTCCAACTTTCAGTTATGTGAAACAGATACCGATAGTTTATACTTGACTTTAAGTGCACCTAAGTTAGAAGACATAGTTAAGTCAGGTATGCAGGATGAGTTTAATATAGAATATAAAGACTGGTTTCCTGCCGAGTTTTGCGATGAGCATGTTAGTAAAACAGACTGTATAAACTGTAAGGGTGTTAAAGCACACACCAAACGAACACCAGGACTTTAGAGTACGAAGTGACAGCTCTTGTTAGCTTATGTAGTAAGACGTACCATTGTAGTGGGGATTACGATAAAATCAGTTGTAAAGGGTTAAGCAAGCAACACAACAAATTAGATAAAAATATGTTTTTAGAGGTTCTCGAAACGCAAAAGGCCAAGGGTGGAGAAAATGTAGGCTACAAAGTCTTAAATAATTCCATATTTTCCTACAGTCAAACAAGAAATGTTCTTTCCTATATCTATATAAAAAGAAAGGTAGCTGATGATAACGTCTCGACTACACCTCTAGATATTTAACTCTTTACACTACCAGCTTAGACTAACCAGTAATCTCTAACAGTTTCACCCCTTATGATTCATTTACGACATAGAGCTAAGTAGACACCCAACTACATAGCTAAACATAAACTGTATCCTTATACTATATATTTACTCAGTGTACTCAATATTTTTGTAATGTTGTATAATATCCACTGTATGCTATATAGCTGCAGAGATAATAAAAGAATAAAATATATCTTTTGTTTTCTGTTTTATATTTAATACCATTGTTTTTCATTAATGTTGTATAATCTACTAAACTATAGAATGAGGATACGGGGATCGTTGTCAAAATTGTGTACGGATGTAGGGCTGGAAGAAGATGTCACAATCACAACCGATACCATTCGCACGACACTTAAAAGGTCACACAACACTGTTGCTGGTCCAAATGGTGTTCGGTACGATGACATAGGCAATTTAGCTGACGACGACTTGACAAAACTGGCCAATGAGTTTAATGCCAGTATTCGGAGTGGCCAGATTAAGGAGGAGTGGCTACACAGCTACTTACTACCGCTACCGAAGCCAAACAAGGACCATTCTCAGATCAGTGCCTACAGAATCATCACAATGCAGAACACTGCGGGCAAGCTGCTGGAAAAAATAGTTGCCCGTGTCCTCGCCTGTCACCTTGAACAGAAACGCGTATTCCCACCCACACTTGGAGGTTATAGATATAACAACGAGGCATGGCTCATACGGCAGTATTTGAATATGACGTCTTCGAAGGCTTCCACAGACGAGAGGAAACATTTGCTGCTGCTATAGATCTGGAGGATGCATACAACAGGGTACCATTTGAATATCTCATGCATATGCTCCTCAAATTTGCGGTGCACCCCTTCCTCATTAGATGGATCGCCGCGGCACTGTTTCAGAGGAAGGTGATACTCAGATGTGGAAGTTGGTCTTCCGAGCTTACATCCATTTGCCCAGGGCTGCCACAAGGCTCACCATTGTCACCAGTTCTATTTAACGTGTACACAATAACGATCACGGAACAACAGCTGGATGGGAGGGGAAGTACTATGACTTTTGCTGAGGATATTCTGGTATATCGACAGGGAAGAGACAGACGGGGAATCGCTTCTACAATGCAAGACGAACTCGATCGCATTTCTTCCTGGTGTGGGGTATCAGGTGCCGTGGTTAATCTTAATAAAGCATCAGTTTCATGGTTCTCCCTTAACAATCATATCGTTCATACGACCACACCGGTAGTACGAATGGGAGCTGATGCGGTGACCAGGGACAAGTTGATGACATACCTTGGAGTTAAGTGTGATCGCAGCCTGTGTTTTCGGGACCACGTCGACCGTGTGATAACAAAATCCCGCAAAGGATTAGCCGCCTTTAAGGTCATGGCAGCTACCAACATCGAGCAGAGGCTATTTACTCTTCTGTTCCAGGGATTAGTCCTCGCACCAATCGAGTATGCCCTGACAATTCTTACTGTCAGTACGACTCAAATTGATAGGCTGGAGAAAATACAAAATGAAGCCATGCGCATTATCCTGGGATGTACGAGGGACACTCCCTGTGTGGCAATGAGGTATCTTCTTGACTTTCCAACCATGGATGACAGAATCAAGATCTGGAGAGCACGAGCATACCTGAAGATTAGTACAGATACAGAGCATCCATTTCACCACGTGCTCAACACAGAGAAAGGTGACAGGCAAATCATGGGTGGGCAGAGCAGAAGATGTCATCAAACAGGTCTGTGGGCTTACCAATATCAGCGATGGTGAGGAGTGGATACCGGTGCCTACGTCATTCAAGTGGACTTTCTCGTGTATTGTCACACTCGACAGGAAAGTAGGGAACAGAACCCGGTCGTGGTTAATGTTGAGGTCAACGGTCTCATCTGCGATAACACCGATGAGAAAGATGCAGTCATCTATACAGACGGATCTGTAAGGCGACACCAAAGAAGTGCATGGGCATTTACAGCACACTCGGCAGGCAGAATAGTCTACGAAGACAGTGATGCATACGTCGTGACCACGAGTAGCATGACAATGGAGGCGATGGCAGTGACCAATGCATTCAAATGGTTAGAGTCACAAGACTACACTCACGCATGTATACTGAGTGATTCGATGAGCATGATACAAAAAGTGGAGGCGGGCTCTGTACGCATGCAATGGGTAGAGTCGTTGCAGAAATCCAAAATACGTAAGGTCACCTTTGTCTATGTCCCTGGACATGCGGGAGTACGGGGAAATGAAAGGGCGGACAGGTTGGCTAGCTGCGCTGTCGTTGAGGACGGGCAACCAATGGATCGGGCGGACATCATCAATTCCCTCCGAGATGTGGGAAGAGCACAGGACTTCGACAAACACAGATACACGTCACTTGGGCACAGCCAGAAATGAGACACTTAGTGGCCGTGTAAGAAGACTTATCAACCAACATAGAACTGGAGTCGTCAGTCGCTGGACACTGAGGGAATTGCTGAGGAGGGGATCTGAGCACCTATGGACATGTTCGGAGTGGAATGATGATGACCCGCAAATAACTCAATAACTGAATCTACTAAACTGTCACTATAGACCCAGTACATGAAGCACTCCAAAGTCAGCACACACACACGCCAGACATAAACAGGTCATTTCCTGTGTCACCGACACGAGAGATCGCCATTCATCTCTGTTTCTTGCTTTGATGGTGCAGGCTGTCATAGATTGACTAGTCCATCTTTTGATGTTACTCGTCCATGTTAGTCTTGGTCTGTCTCTGCCTCTTTTACCGTATATTTTCCCTTCCAATATTACTTTTAGTAGGCTGTTGTGTCTTTTAACATGCCCCAAAATTTTCATTTGTCTTGTCTTAATTGTACTTAGTAGTTCTCTTTTTATTTTCAGCAGTTTTAAAAAGTCATCGTTTGTTTTCTTTTCTTTCCATCCAATTCCTACCTATTCTTCTATAAATCCACATTTCAAAGGCTTTAATTTTCTGCTCTGTTTTCTCGTCTAATGTTCATGTTTCTGCACCGTACAGGAATACTGAGAAGATGTTTCATTTGTAGCAGATGTGAGCAGATGTAACATTTTGCCATTCTTAGTTTCAGCCCTGCTGATATTTGTTTTGTTGTTAGTATATTTTTCATGGCATTAAAATTACTTTTTGCCATACCTATTCTTTTGTTTATTTCAAATTTACATTTTCCATCATTGGTTATAGTATGTCCAAGGTAGTTGTAGCTATGGACTGTCTCCAGATGTATTGCCTCCACTGTGATATTTAATTGTAGGTCTTGAGAATTTTCTTTGTTTATGATCATAGTTTTAGTCTTTTTGATATTCATTTCTAGTCCATATTTTTTGCTTGTTATGTTTATTACATTAAGCAATTGTTGTAGGTCTTTAAGATTTTCTGCTAGTTGAACAGCATCATCAGCATATGTTAGGTTATTGATTATCTTTCCATTAATGTTTAGGCCTGGCATCTCTGAGATGTTTTTAAAGATTTGCTCAGTGTATAGATTGAACAACCTTGGTGATAGGATGCATCCTTGTCTTACTACTCTTTTTATGTTCATAGGTGTAGAGTTCTCCTTGTTATATCTTATTTTTGCTGTTTGCTTCCAGTACAAATTACATATTAGTCGTATGTCTGTGTCGTCTAGATTTATATCATTTAGGCAATCTATAAGTTGGTTATGGTGTATTCTATCAAAAGCTTTGGTGTAGTCTATGAAGCAGGCATATATTGATTTATTTACTTCTATGTACTTTTCAATCAATGTTCTCATGCTAAATATGGCTTCTTTTGTTTATTTTAGTTGTGCATTTTCCATCACTGGTTACAGTGTGACCCAGGTAGTTGTAGCTCTGAACTGTCTCCAGATGTATTCCTTCAACTGTGATATATTTATTTGTAGGTCTTGAGAATTGTCTTTGTTGATGATCATAGTTTTAGTCTTTTTGATATTCATTTCTAGTCCATATTTTTTGCTTGTTATATTTATTACATTAAGTAATTGTTGTAGATCTTTAAGGATTATCTGCTAGTTGTGCAGTATCATCAGCATATCTTAGGTTATTGATTACATTAATGTTTAGGCCTTGCATCTCTGTGATGTTTTTAAAGATTTGCTTTTATATTATGTATACAATAATATGAGACAAAACGTAATTTGTTTCAAATTTGCTGATATTAATTAGAACTTATTTCAGTGATGTTGTTATTCCCACTTCAGCTTTCATTCATTTCTTTTCATGACAATGTTACTAATATTATTGTAAACATGTTATATTTGTTTACTGTTATAATCGCTGATTTTTGTAAATAACTCTGTATATTGCCAGTTGTAACCAAGTTTTCCAACTTTCCTCTTCTCTTAATGTGCTTGTCAGGTGTTAATTGTTTCTTTCTGATGTTTCTTAGGATCTCCCTTTTTGTGTTGGCCTCCTTGAGAATTTCCTCTTTGGTCCTTTTAGATGGCCAACATTTCTTACGATTTCTTTTTACGGTTCTTTTACGATTTATAACAAGGTTTCTTACGATATGATTTTCAAAATGTTATTGTCTCATTGTCTGTCAAATGTTATTTTTTCTAGTTCAAAACGTGTACAGTATTATTTTCTTTAATATCAGCTTTTTTTCATAATTTCATAATTTCTTCTTCTCTCCCCATCATTTATTCTCTTTCTTCTACAAACCTATTTCAGTCCATTCAATTTTTCTTTCAGGTTTCATATTTGTTTAGTGTCTGATATCCCACCTCGTACAACAATGTTGTGTCTTGTCTTCTCTTATATCAATGGCACTGGTTGTCATGAGGAGCCGCGATAGCTCAGTGGTTAGTGAACTGGACTACAAAGGATAAGGGGTAGGGTTCGATCCCAACCGACGGCTCCGGGTTCACCCAGCCTTAAATGGGTACCGGATTTTTTTCTGGGAAAGTAAAGCAGCACGGGCGTAATACCGACTACATTACCGCAAAAATCATGTGCTGAAGGTCTGTAAAATATAGGGTCACTAACACCATATTCCCTATACGCCACTTGGCGTGACGGGGGTACTTTACTACTTTTTACTGGTAGTTATGAGTGCGAGGTCTTGAACCCAAGATAGGACGTGTCGGATTGTAGTGGTTTTATTGAAGTCCTGGCTCTTATTGGAGAAGTTGGAACGTGTCCTGTCTAGAGGTACTACTATACAATGTCTTCTATATCAGTAAATGCCACCACTTCCGAGACAGAGGGATGCAGTTTCCAAGGAGATCAACTTGGGGGTCAAGGAGAGGTCATGATCAGCTAACAGACCGTCCATGGCATGTAGCGAGCGCTTCAGCTCCCCGAGAATGTTGAACAGACACCATCATCAAGTAGCGTGACTGCTGGTACAACCTTCTATCTCTGCAATAGTTTATCATTTCTATTGTTAACATTTTCTTTTATCTGGGTAAGCTGGAGGTAATAATTAGATTCCTCCTTGTAAAGAGCGATCCCCCTTTCAGCTTCGTTAATCCTTCCTCAGTTGTTTGTTTTGTAAGAATCTTGAGAACATGCTTTTTTGGAAACCGTATTACTATTTCCGCAAGCGATCTTCCCCGTTGTATAACGTATTGTTGTATATGCCCATTTAAGCAGTGATACATTTGCAGTGCTATCATTTTGATTGTTCACCTTGTTATAGATTTGTTAAAGATTTCTTGCCCATATGTTTGTGTGTGTGTGTCCCCCATTGAAGACTTTTAAGTTGAAACGTTTATTTCTTTAGCCTTGTCTTATCCTTACAGCTGAGGTATCTTATCTGATTTTACTATAAAGCACATTTATCAGTTTAGGCACTGTTGTCTCGTTGTACACGTGGTTGTCATGTCTATTTCCACAATTTCACATTAATTCACATAATTCACGTACAGAAAACAATATTAAGAAAAAGAGTTCTTAAATGTTATGTAGAGTCAGTCTTAACATATGGATGTGAATCATGGACAATAGGACAACAGACAAGAACATCACTGGAGTCGGTAGAAATGTGGTTTTACAGAAGAATGTTGAGAATAAATACCATGAGAGCAAGAGTAATGAAAACGTTCTGAAAGAGGTCAAGGCAAAAGAAGAGCTATTTTCCAATATTGGGAAGAAATAATCATCATTTTTTTGGCTATGTAATGAGAAGAGAACAACTTCAATATATTGTAACAACTGGGAAAAATGAGAGACGAAGAGATAGAGGAAAGCAAAGAGAAAAAATACCAGACAGCTTAAGAGAATGGCTTGGCAGAAGGTCAACAACAGAAATGATCAATAACTGTGATCGAAAATTGTGGAGAGACATGTTCACCCACGCCAGCAGGCCGGTACTTGATGATGAAAACAATATTGCTTCTATAACCACTGCAAGATTCTATTTTCAATTTAAAATTCAGGAATCTGTAGTGTATTTTTTGCAATAATTTCAACATAATCAATGAGAAATTCATTACAATTTTTCTCTGCTGCTGCTTTGACATCATTATTTCTATATTAACTGCGCACTTTGTTAGTAGACCATAGTTTGTAGCCGTTGCTATAACGATTAACGCCAAGTAATTCGTGATTTTCCCTTTTATAACATCGTTATGAGTTATGAGGTGTCCTTGATTATTTTATTGTTCTATAAGCTGTAAATTTTATTGTATATTAGTCGTTTATGAGAAATAATAAATGTAATGTTTGTGTTTAAGTGGTATGCTACAGGAGAGAGTTTGGAGGAAGTATAAGAGTGATATCGATGGAGATTTTTTTTTTGGTTAAGATTACAATGAGATTAGAAATGTCACGGCCATCTTACGTTATTCGACGATGTGTATTCTTGATAAAAGGTAAAAAGTAAAAGTTTAAAGACATAATAAACGTAAACGGTTAGTACAAACATGGATGGAGAGAGAGAGAGAGAGAGAGAGAAAGAGAGGGAAAGAGAAGGAAAGAGAGGGAAAGAGAGAGAGAGAGGGAAAGAGACTAACAGAGTGAGCAGAAGTGGTTAATACAAATAGGGAGAGAGGGAACAAGAGAGAGAGAGAGAGAGAGAGAGAGAGAGAGAGAGCTAGAGAAAGACAAAAAAAGGTAACGAGGGAAAAATTACGGATTCTTGAAGGAAGACGGAATCCTAAAGGGGCACTGATTCCTAGGTTGACACGTGTTCTTAAAGGAACACGGATTCCTAATAGAGCACGGATTCTTAAAGGAACATTGACTCCTAAAGGGGCACGGATTCTTAAAGTGACACGGATTCTTAACGTAACAAAGATTCATAGAGTGACACGGGTTCTTAAAGGCACGCGTTTTCCTAGAGTGATATGGGTTCTTAAAGGAACACGGATTCCTAGTGAAACTGGTTCTTAAAGGAACACGGATTCCTAGTGAAACTGGTTCTTAAAGGAACACGGATTCCTAGTGAAACTGGTTCTTAAAGGAACACGGATTCCTAGTGAAACTGGTTCTTAAAGGAACACGGATTCCTAGTGAAACTGGTTCTTAAAGGAACACGGATTCCTAGTGAAACTGGTTCTTAAAGGAACACGGATTCCTAGTGAAACTGGTTCTTAAAGGAACACGGATTCCTAGTGAAACTGGTTCTTAAAGGAACACGGATTCCTAGTGAAACTGGTTCTTAAAGGAACACGGATTCTTAAAGGAACACGGATTCTTAAAGGAACACGGATTCCTAAAGGGTCACGGATTCCTTAAGTATCACGGATTGTTAAAACGACACGGACTCATAAAGGAGCATGAAATCCTAACTAGGCACCGGTTCTTAAAGTTACACAGATTTCTAGAGCAACATTGACTCATGAAAGGCACTAATTTGGAAGAGGGCGAAAGACAGAGTGAATTTAATTGAGAATAAGAAAAATAAAACAACTTGTACAAGTCTCAAATTAACATTAGTTCTAGTAGAGTTCAATTTTAGTCACTTTGGATTAAATACCAACTATTCTAAAAGTGTTATCAATTTTTAAAATGTTCATATTGTGATGCTGTTTACATGGACATAAGACAAGAAAACAAAACAAAGAATTGACACCTTTGACATGTAGATATATATAGAAGAATAGGTAGAATTGGATGGAAGGAAAAGAAAACAAACGATGATGTCTTAAAACAACTAAAAAAGAAAAGAGAACTACTAAACACAATTCAAACAAGACAAATGCGATTTTTGGGCCATGTTAAAAGACGCAACGGCATACTAATAGTAATCTTGGGGGGGGGGGGGGGGGGAATGCAAGGTAAAAAAGACAGAGGCAGACCAAGACTAACATGGGCGAGTAACATCAAAAGATGGACAAATCACGAGACAGAGCAGAATGGCGATCCATGGTATCCAACCTTCGTTTCGGATATGGCACTCGATGATGATGATGATGATTGTGATGGTGCTTTCATCCTCATACCTGGTTCAGGAATTACATTTGATAAAGTCTTTAAATGTTCTCTGTAACTTTCAGTTTTTGATTCATTTCAATTGTCAATGTTTTGATTTAATTGGAATTTGTGGTCTTTCTGACTTGCAGTGAAGTAATTACGGAAGTAAAAACTGAAAAGAGTTCTTAAATGTTATGTAGAGTCAGTCTTAACATATGGATGTGAATCATGGACAATATGACAACAAACAAGAAAATCATTGGAGTCTGTAGAAATGTGGTTTTACAGAAGAATGTTGAGAATATCATGGACAGCTAAGAAGAATAATGAACATGTTCTGAAAGAGGCCAAAGCAAAAAGAGAGCTATTTTCCAATATTGGGAAGAAACAATCGTCATTTTTTGGCTATGTAATGAGAAGAGAACAACTTCAATATATTGTAACGACTGGAAAAACTGAGGGACGAAGAGATAGAGGGAAGCAAAGAGAAAAAATAACAGACAGCTTAAGAGAATGGCTTGGCAGAAGGTCAACAACAGAAATGATAAATACTGTCGAGATCGAAAATTGTGGAGAGACACGATCACATACGCCAGCAGGCCCGGTACTCGATGATGATGAATTACTGAATATAGAAAACAATGGTGCAGGCTGGTGAAGTCTGTCAGTGGTGCCCCAAGGACCTCCAGGGTTGTGGGATGAAGATTATTTGATCTTCATCCTTCCCTCACCGCTACACATCACATAGAGCTTGTAGTGTTTTGCCACACCCATCTCTACTTTGTGCGAGATGTTCGATCTAATCTAACGCGGATATGTCTGTCAACATTGCTTCTCTTATAAGTGTTCTTTTCAGTGTCTCCTTTTTTATGTATCCTGATGTTTCCCATAGAAGAACCTGTTTTGGAATTCTCTTGTTATATTTTCTCAACACATGTCCGACACATGTCCATCTTCTCTTCCTAATCTGAAGATGAATTACTGGATACTTATTCAGTTATACATTTCATTGTTTTTTTTTTTCATTTCATTCCCTCTAGTTGTCTTATATTTTGTTTTACTTAAATCGGTTTTGATTTACTTCCGCTGATGGCATATGCCAGGATCGGTGAACCAAAATCATTCAGACCCTGCTCCATCTCTCCGCGGTGCCTCCAGTAACAGACTAACCTGTCTAGTCTGGCCAAGCGTGCAGGGATCGAAGAGGGAAGACAACCCGGTACTCAAAAATGTCGTGCTGAAGTCGGATGTGTTGGGCCAAAAGGCGCAAATATAACAGTTATACTGCAAACCACCTGTAAAATGAATTTAAATATTTGGGAACTTTGTTAACCTCATACGGAAGATGTACAAAAGAGGTGAAATGCAGAATGGCTCAGGCAGAAGCAGCTTTCCAAAAAATGAGGAAGACACTATGCAATCCATTTTTGACAATAGAAACAAGAAAAAGAGTTCCTACGCCAGCAGGCCCGGTACTTGATGATGATGATGACTGCAAACCACAACACAACGCAGACACGTCCACTACGTCCTTGTAAGGGCGGATGATGAAGAGGAATATTCTAGTCTACTACGATACTCTAGAGTACTTTAGTCATCGGGCGAACGCAACCAACCCAACCAACCACTTAAATCTCAGTTTATCTCCATCTCTTCTTTACTCATTTTTTTCCAGTTGTCACAATATACTCCAGAAATTGTGCCCACATTTCATGGCCAAAACCTGCTACTTTGTTTCCTCCTGTTTTTGATAACTTTCTCTTCGCTTTGACATAGATACGTAGTAATATGCTGTGTCTATATGTAACCAAAGATTATTAATTGATCATTTCTTAATTAAATATATGTTGTAGACTAGTAGTATGTTTTATTTTTTTTATAGAAAAGAATTAAAATTTAGTTTCTGAATTTTTTTTGTGTCATATTAAATGTAAAATATGAAATAGAGGATCTCGACAAAAACAATCATCTTACTCCTGCAAAAACAAATATTGTATACGAATTAAAAACAAGAACTCTACACAATAATAACAAAATATTTTACATCAATAAAAACAAAATATTTTACATCAATAAAACAAGAACTCTACACAATAAAAACAAAATATTTTACATCAATAAAAACAAAATATTTTACATCAATAAAAACAAGAACTCTACACAATAAAAACAAAATATTTTACATCAATAAAAACAAAATATTTTACATCAATAAAAAACTAGAACTCTACACAATGAAAACAAAATATTTTACATGAATAAAAACAAGAACTCTACACAATGAAAACAAAATATTTTACATGAATAAAAACAAGAACTCTACACAATAAAAACAAATATTTTACATCAATAAAAACAAGAACTCTACACAATAAAAACAAAATATTTTACATCAGTAAAAACAAGAACTCTACACAATAAAAACAACATATTTTACATGGACAAGAATACATTCAAAACTTGAAAGTACAAAACTGCTGAGATTGTCCAGTCAACTAACATCCACGTCAGAAACTCCATAAACAGGGGCTCACGATTTAACCCTATAGTCACTACGACACTGCCTGTTTTGTACACAGACCTAGACAGATGTCTTTCGCGTGAGTAGAGTACTGTAATGGCACCTAGATTAGGGCTTTGTTAATATGCTTGAATTGCTGCCTGGAAGTGACACCGACACGTGAAATCAGATTCTAGGGCACTTAACGATAATCTAGGTCACAAGCGAAAGTAGAAAGGAATGAAAAAAAATAAGGGAGCAGGGAAGAGAAGTTGGTGGACATTCAACGGCTGAAATAAATGAAATTAGTTCTTATTAACATTTTCAACTCTCTCTTTCTCCCTTTCTCTCTCTCTCATTCCCATTCTCTTTCTCTCATTCTCTCTCTCTCTCTCTCTCTCTATCATGAACTGAAATAAATTGTACAGTTATCTAAATATTTATTTAACTTTATCCTATGCAGATTTACACCAGAAAAATGTGATAATAATCTGTTGGCTAATCACTCTTCGGCCCGTTTTTAAATTTATCAGTAAATATATGTCTTAGTGCACTCTATCTAGGAGTGTCAAATCTTGTTAGAATTTCCGTCCACGTTTTATTGCACGCTAATCAGATATAGTCTATATTAAAATATATACTCACAATAGCTAATTTTATTAAAATATATACTCACAATAGCTATTTTTTGTCGTTATATAATTCACATAAACTCTATAATTAAAACAATAATATAATAATATAATAAAATATAATAAAAATGATAACAATAATAATATTTTAATCATAAAAATATATACTGACAATAGCTAATTTTATTAAAATATATACTCACAATAGCTAATTTTATTAAAATATATACTCACAATAGCTAATTTTTTTAGTTAACTGCGTGGCAGTGTACCAAGCGTTCGGCTTCTCGTGGCAAGGCGCGGTGCCATGGAGTACGGGTTCGAATCCTGCTTCAGACCATATATTGTTCTCTGTTGTTGTTTGTCTGTCATTTTTTTCCGAGTGCTAACACATACTTCTTTGTTCTATTATAGTTTATATTAGTTTGTTGTTAACGCTGACAGCTACAAATGTTTGAAAGTTCCAATAGTTCCATCCATAGGTCACTCAATGGGAGTGAGAGCAATAAGAGGATCATGATTACACCTATTGGTGGATATGTTATCTATACACTTATTGGTGGATATGTTATCTACACACCTAGTTGTGGATATGTTATCTACACACCTAGTTATGGATATGTTATGTACATACATATTTGTGGTTATGTTATCTATACACCTTTTTTGATGGATATGTTATCTACACACCTAGTGGTGGATATGTTATCTACACACCTATTGGTGGATATGTTATCTACTTCTGCGTACAAGCCACAGTAGCGATGTTGTTTGTCTTCTCCCGTACCGTTCATAGAGTTCAACATGTCTTCTTCTTCTTATTATTATTATTTACTTCCTCATTTGCCTTTTATCGTCGAAGGGAGATATAATTTGAAGACTTTTGCTCTTCGATTGGTCGCTCATGTTGTTATGTTTCCCAATATTTTTAATATTCATTCCATCAAATCATCTTTTTTCGCGGTCAACTCTTGGGTATAGTGTTGTCGCATCGTTTATTGAAGGCTCGTTATGTTGTGTTTTTATCTTTCTGCCCTATCACGTCGCCAAACCATTTTATCTGTTGTTTCTTTATGTTCTTTATGGCTGGAATTATTCTAAGCCTTTTCTCAGTTCTTCATTTTATCTACCTCTAGGGCATTCTTCTCACTCATGTCATTCGTTAACACGTTCAATTCATCAAGTGTTATAAACTTTCTCTCTGCCCTAAACTATTAAAATGGTTGCTGACACCGTGTCAATGTAAAAATTGAACAAAATCGGAACACAACTGTCTGACTCCTCTCTTTACACCAAAAGATGCAAAGTTCCATCTGATCACCGCTGTCTGTTCCCAGTACAGGTTACACATCAATCTGATGTCTATGCATCAAGATATATATGGTTCAGTTGTTCTATATGTTGTTTAAGGGAAATGCGTGGAATAACAGCTGGAGGTCATAATATAAATTATCTAGGGTATGCTAATGATACTGCCTTAATCTCTAAGAGTGAAAATGAGTTACAAGAAGAAATGTTAGACATTATAGTGAAGAAAAGCAAACATAAAGGACTTAGCTTTAATAGCAAACAAACATCAACAAAGAGACATCACCGCAATACACAATAAAGACCAGTTAAACAATATTAAAACAGGTAAATTAATTTAACATCTGGAAGTAATGTTAAATTCAGTTATAAGATTTACAAAAGAGGTGAGATGCAGAATTGCTCAGGCGAAAGCAGTTTTCCAAAAAAATTAGCAAGGTACTATGCAATCCCTTTTTGACAATAGAAACAAGAAAGAGTTCTTAAATTGTATGTAGAGTCAGTATTAACATATGGATGTGAATCATAGATAATAGGATAACAGACATGAAAATCACTGGAAGCTGTAGAAATGTGCGTTTACAGAAAAATGTTTAGTATGTCATGGACAACTAAGAAACGTCATTAAAACATTCACATTAAAGATGCCAAAGCAAAGAGAGAGCTAATTTCTAATATTAGGAAGAAACAATCATCATTTTTTGGCCATGTAATGAGAAGGGAACAGTTGGAATATTATATATATATATATATATATATATATATATATATATATATATATATTGTAACAACTGGGAATGTTGAGGGACGATGAGATAGAGGGAAGCAAAGAGAATAGATACTAGGCAGCTTAAGAGAATGACTTAGCAGAAGGTCAACAACAGAAATGATAAATAACTGTTGAGATCGAAAGTTGTGGAGAGACATGATTTTCTCCACCAGCAGGTGAAATGGCACTTGATAATGATGATGATGATATGTCGTTTATGCTGTATTACGTCAAAAGCTTTGATATACGCAAGAACGCATAATTTGGTTTGTTTACATCTGTGTAATTTTCTATAAACATCTTCATGCAGAAGATAGCTTCTCTGTTCCACTGTGTAGTTTCTCTAACTCTATATTCATTCTATTGTTTTCTTCCAGGTACAATTTAAAAAAAAATTGTGATCATCAAACACCGAGTTCTAAAGACACTTCATTCTACTGCGTCAGACCTCTACAGGCATGACAATAAATACTGAGAGTCTTAGGCCATGTGGAATAAATACATTCTGTATGCCATATATCATTACATGGGGCTATAATTAGTTCAATGCCAAATTCTTCTAGTGCTTCTATCATCTCCCTTTGTGTGCTGTCAGGATATGCAGCTTTTCCTTTATTCATGGTTTTATTTCATGCTCTGCTTTACCTACGTTGTCTTTCAGCGTTGAATAGAAAAAGAATATTCTGTTCTGTACTCTGTGTAGTGTGAGCCGCGATAGCTCAGTGGTTAGTGAACTGGACGACAAAGGACAAGAGGTATGGTTTGATCCCAACCGACTGCTTCCGGGTTCACCCAACCTTAAATGGATACCGGATTTTTTCTGGGAAATTAAAGCGGCACGGGCGTAATACCGACCACATTACTCCAAAAAGTCATGTGCTGAAGGTCTGTAAAATGTACGGTCACTAACTCCATATTCCCTATACGCCACTTGGCGTGACGGGGGCTCTTTACTTTTATTTTGTTTTACTTCGTCTGTGTAGTGTGTATCGTCCCTGGTGCTTGTCGTGATTTCCGCTACTCATTGTTTTCTAGACCTACCTTCCCCCTTCTCTTGCTGCTTCTGAGTTGGGAACCACCCTTAGGGTTAATTCTGTCTGGTGATGATCGTGTTATGTTTTGATCAGCTCTTTCATATGTTGATCCAACTATGGTGTAAATCTCTACTCAAAGCTACCTGAATCACTGTAACACTTTACGAGTATTTTTCGTTCTTCTCCATTGATAAAAGTAATCAAATTTTCAATATCAATTAATATGCTATCTACGTATGTGAATCTACATCTAATTCCCTTGATCGGCAATTAATCTAATCCATACTTCTTTACTACATAATCGAATCTAGACTTCCTTATTTCATAAACTTATATATACTTCTTTATTACATAATCTAATCTAGACTGCTTTATTACATAATCTTATCTATACTTCTTTATTACATAATCTAATCTAGACTTCTTTATTACATAATCTTATCTAGACTTGTTTTATCACATACTCTTATCTACACTACTTTTTTACATAATCTATCTAGACTTTTTGTTATTACATAATATTATCCCTAACACTAATCCCTTACTCCTATCTTAGTTCACATTTAATACATTTATTTAAAATTCTTCATTGCTCTCTCTGAATTGAGATCCCAGGGTATTGTAAGTTAGTGCACTCGCCTGCAAATCAGATGGTACGGGGTTGAAATGCCGTTTAAAAGGATATTTTATTTTTCGACCTAAAAGACTCACTCTGCTTCTGTAAATGGGTACCTGAGGATACCTCTAGGGAGGAACAACTCCTAGGATGGGAAATGGCCATCCCACACGATGAAAATCTGGCTTAGTAACATGAAGTTCCGTCATTAACAAATGGCAGTTGCTATAGGACTACATATACCTTATCCTTATTATTCATATCAATAAAATCGACGAACTCTAACTCTTTAAGGAATTGATGTAGCTATCACCTGAGATGATAATATTTAATTAATTGCTAAATCCTAATACTGTGGTCAATTAATAGGGTCAGCAAGTCATACTGAATTTCTACATTGAAATACCAGAAAGAGGTTACTCATTACAGGAGATAAACACACATTTAAAATATCATCATCATCATCAAGTACCAAGACTGCTGGTGTAGGTGATCATGTATCTCCACAACTTTCGATCACGAGAGTTATTTATCATGTCTGTTGTTGACCTTCTACCAAGCCATGTTACTTAAGCTGTCTGGTATCCTTTCTCTTTGCTTCCCTCTATCTCTTCGTCCCCCAATTTTCCCAGTTGTTACAATATATTTCAGCTGTTCTCTTCTCATTACATGTCCAAAATTAGTACGATTGTTTCTTCCTAATATTGGAAATTAACTCTCTTTTTCACTTTGGCCTCTTTCAAAACGTTGGCATTACTCTTCTTAGCTATCCATAGTATTCTCAACATTCTTTTGTAAAACCACACTTAATGAATTGAAATATTCGGGAACTTTGTTAACCTCAGACGGAAGATGTACAACATAGGTGAGATGCAGATTGGCTCAGGCAAAATCAGCTTTCCAAAAAATGAGGAAGATACTATGCAATCAATTTTTGACAATATAAAATATATAAAATATTAAATATTCTGCGGGGCCGAGAGTATAGCTGCAGAGAACATGTAAAATAAGCATAAATTTGTATTGAGCAGCTGAGCTAGTCAAGAGAAACGAAACAAACTACAACGTATCAAAGTACAATGGTGTACTGATGATAGCTTTTGCACAATATTTTTGTTTATCTGACACATTCTCATTATAGCCCCATTATTAAAGACTTTTAAAAGCGAAGGTAAAACAAATATAAAATAAATATACATTAACGATGCTGGATGGACTAGGTCATTCAAAGGTGCAAGTGTTGCGCCCTTGTTGTAAATGAGTACCGACACAAGAAGATCTTTTTTTTTATCTGGAAAAAGGAACGAAGAAGTCGAACATAACTCTCCAGCGGTCATCAATGAATATTACTCCCAATGAGAAACCCGTACTCCAACAAAAAAGCAATCCCAGAATCCAATGACCGAGAATAGTAGTAGACCAGTCTGTGCTTGGCCAGACTAGGGAAAAAAACAATAAAGGAATTCGGGGATTCAAAGGAAGGCGCTTGATCCACGTCAAGCCAGCTTAACTCCTAAAGAAAACGGGAAAATATGTAGCTTATTGTTTTTCGAGAAACTCCATTACAATGAGATTATGGGGCAGCCAGGTCTTGACCAAGCTTGAAGTGGTGTCTGTTAAGTGTGACCTTTCAAAGCTGGGCTGTGTTGACGTTGAAGAAGTTAGCGAAACGAAATTTCTACGGTTATATTCTGTTCAGAACTTTTAATTCTGAACATTTTTTGTATCCAGTCTTGTGTCTCACTTTTCCTGGTCCCCCAGTCCTTTGCCCACTTGGATGATTGGATGTTAATTGTGAGAGTATGCCTTTGTTAATGAAATTGTGGGTGCTCTTTTCCTTATTACAATTACCAGGTTGTAATCCCATGTACAAAAGCAGAAAGCAGTTAAGGTTTGTTTTTTTTCCCCTTCACCCATTATCCTGTGGTACCTGATATTGTGTGCCTAGTCCTATCGGAGATGATGGTGAAACGTTGTTCAGTGTTCAGGATAAGCATGTACAAGAACCCTATGCAGCTGAGATTTTGCAAATTCAAATTAATAATAAAAAAAAAACGTAAAATTCATACAATCATGAACAGAATTGATGGTTAACTTGTTAAAACTTCTGTACAGATAATTGTTTATGCAAGATAGTATGTACACTGTCCTGACACATTCATGGGTTAAGTAATTCAGATTTCGGGGTGTTAAAGGACACTGGTCGAGTGTTTGACGATGAGCAGCGCAGATGGTTTTTTTTATATTTGAGGTTAGGATTGAGGGTACTGGTTGGTAGGATTTAAGTTAATATTTCGTCTTCATGGTGAGAGTTACGTTGCACTGTTATGTTACGTATGCAGCCCAGTGCATCCGATTTTAACTTGTTTGTGTCTCACTTTTTCTGGTCCCCCAGTCCTTTGCCCTCTTGGATGATCCCTTGATAGCATTGCTACCACTAGAACTGTTCTTGGGAGTGTTGGCACAAAGCCTCCTCTACCATCTTATGGTGAAGACACGTCAGAGTAGCAAATCTGTACAATTGCTCTATTGATTACGTTTTAATGCATAAAACCTCATGTTGTAGAAAAACATCTACTATTGCGTTATAATGTTGGATAGAGTCAGATCTAAACGATCATGGGTGAGGTCGTCAGAGCTGCTTTATGTTACAGCTGACATTTAATATAGGAGTTAAGTCTTATCACAGTATATGCTTTAGGGACCATGTCGACCATGCGATAACAAAACCCCGCAAAGGATTAGCCGCTATGAAGATGATGGCAGCTCTAACATTAAGCAGAGGCAACTTACATTTCTGTTCCAGGAATTGGTCCTCACACCAGTTGAGTATGACACAGCAATCATCGCTGTCAGTACAACACAGGTCGACAAACTAGAGAAAGTACAAAATGAAGCGATGCGCATTATATTAGGATGCACAAGAGACACTTCCTGTGTAGCAATAAGGTTTCTTCTTGACTTCCAGCTATGAATGTCAGGATCAAGATCTAGAGGGTGAGAACATACCTTAAGGTAAGTTCAGTTACAGTTAATCCATTGCACCAAATGCTTAACACGGAGAAAGGTTTCAGGCTAAAAAGAGGCAAATCATGGTTGGGCCGCGCAGAAGACGTCATCAAACAGGTCTGTGGGCTTATCAATATCAACACTGGCAAGGAGTGGATACCAGTTGCCTGCGTCATTCAGGGAAACATTATCGTGTATGGCCACACGCGACAAGAAGTGTAGGGAGCAGAATCCAGTCGTGGTCGATGTGGATGCCAACACTATCATTGTGGACAACACCGACGAGGAGGATGCAGTCATCTATACAGGCGGGTCCGTAATAGCACATTAAAGGAGTGCATGGACATGTACAGCACTCCTTGCAGGCAGTACAGTTAAAAGATGACAAGTGTGCATACGATATAACCACAAGTAGCAAGACGATAAAGGTGGTGGCAGTGACCAGGGCATTGCTGGTATATGTATGTCGGGGGGGGGGGGGGGTGCTCACGATAGAACCATAGCGAAATCGGTCAACCGATGGATCAGGCTGACGTCATTACTGCCCTCCGACATGAGGGAAGGGCACAGTTCTTCGACGACCATAGGTCCAGGTCTTGCTTTTGGATGAAAGAGATAGGACTAAAGTGGGTACAGCTAAAAGAGGCTTAGTGGTCGCATAAGAGGACTTATCAACCAACACACAAGTAGAGTCGTCAGTCGCTGGACACTGCGGGAAATACATAGGAGAGGATCTGAGCACTTGTGGACATATTCGGAGTGCAATGATGATAACCCACAAATAACTCAAAAAGTCTACATTTGTATGTACGTGTTTATGCATATAGATATGTATAGGGACAATCAATGTATATATATTTGTACAGGGTAGAAGACGCTTGCCATCATCAGAATAAAAGGGTTTTAGGGACTCAGAGCTGACTGTTTGCGTCACGGCAGGATTGGTGAACCATAACTTTCCAGACCTTACTCCACGTCATCGCAACGCCCGTTGTAACAGACTAACCGGTCCAGTCTGATTAGGTAAGAGGATCACGAAGAAAGACAACTCAAATATGTCAAGCTGAAGTCGGATGTATTGGCTGAAAGACGTAAGTATCAAAGTTTGCTGTAAACCACACATCATTGTTCATTTAATACCGATAAAGTGGGTTATCTATTAAATGATATTTGATATTTTCTCCAAAAATATGCGTAAAAGTAATTATTAAAGTGTATTAACTGACATAAGGAATCAATATAAACTACCATTAACTTCATAGTTCCAAACGTTGTTTTCTTTTAATTTATTTATGTCATTTGTGTATTTACATTTTCTAGTTTTACAAGAAAATTGATGTTATAGAAAGATCCGACACATATTTTAGATATACCATCATCATCATCGTCGAGTGCCTTCTTCGCAATGAGGGTTGGCTAACCATGGACCGCCATTCTGCTCTGTCTCTTGCTTTGATGATGCAGGTTGTCATAGGCTGATTTGTCCATCTTTTGACATTACTCGTCCATGTTAGTCTTAGTCTGCCTCTTTTACCTTGTATTTTCTCCTCCAAGATTACTTTTAGTAGGCTGCTGTGACTTTCAACATGGCCCAAAATTCGTATTTGTCTTGTATTTAATAGCTCACTTTTAATTTTTAGTTGTTTTAAGACTTCATCGTTTGTTTTCTTTTCTTTCCATTCAATTCTACCTATTCTTCTATATATCGAAATTTCAAAGGCTTCAATTTTAAGTTCAGTTTTTTTGTCTAATGCCCATGTTTCTGCACCATATAGAAATGTTGAGAAGATATAACATTTTACTATTCTTAGTTTTAGCCCTGGTGTTATTTGTTTTGAGGTTAGTATACTTTTCAGGGAAAAGTATACTAACAACTTTTCAAGGACTCCCTTTTCTATTACTATTCTCATACAGAATTTGGCTTCTATAGTTCCATAAAATAGACAATATCACACCCAAAATAAAATGAGCAGCCAAATCCAAGCGTCTACATGACGGAATTGCTGGCATCTTAAAGTGTATAGATATTACTCTAATGCACTCAATCAAAGGTATTCTTCTGTTTCTATTAGGTTCATAGGCACAACATCTTCTTCAAGTTTATTCCTAACTAAACTTCAAACAGATTCGTGTTAATGCTAGTCTTAGTACGAGTGTTAGTACTAGTCTTAATACGAGTGTTTGTGTTAGTGTTAGTACGATTGTTAGCGCTAGTGTTAGTACTAGTCTTAATAGGAGTGTTTGTGTTAGTACGAGTGTTAGTGCTAGTGTTAGTACTAGTCTTAATACGAGTGTTTGTGTTAGTACGAGTGTTAGTGTTAGTACTAGTGTTAGTGTTAGTACTAGTGTTAGTGTTAGTACTAGTGATAGTATTATTCTTAATACGAGTGTTTGTGTTAGTACTAGTGTTAGTATTAGTGTTAGTACTAGTGTTAGTGTTAGTTTTAGTACTAGTGTTAGTGTTAGTACTAGTGTTAGTGTTAGTACTAGTGTTAGTATTAGTGTTAGTACTAGTGTTAGTATTAGTGTTAGTACTAGTGTTAGTGTTAGTACTAGTGTTACTGTTAGTACTAGTGTTAGTGTTAGTACTAGTGTTAGTGTTAGTACTAGTGTTAGTGTTAGTACTAGTACTAGTGTTAGTACTAGTGTTAGTGTTAGTACTAGTACTAGTGTTAGTACTAGTGTTAGTATTATTACTAGTGTTAGGACTAGTGTTAGTGTTAGTACTAGTGTTTGTGTTAGTACGAGTGTTAGTGCTAGTGTTAGTACTAGTCTTAATACGAGTGTTTGTGTTAGTACGAGTGTTAGTGTTAGTGTTAGTACTAGTCTTAATACGAGTGTTTGTGTTAGTGTTAGTACGATTGTTAGCGCTAGTGTTAGTACTAGTCTTAATAGGAGTGTTTGTGTTAGTACGAGTGTTAGTGCTAGTGTTAGTACTAGTCTTAATACGAGTGTTTGTGTTAGTACGAGTGTTAGTGTTAGTGTTAGTACTAGTGTTAGTGTTAGTACTAGTGTTAGTGTTAGTACTAGTGATAGTATTATTCTTAATACGAGTGTTTGTGTTAATACTAGTGTTAGTATTAGTGTTAGTACTAGTGTTAGTTTTAGTACTAGTGTTAGTGTTAGTACTAGTGTTAGTGTTAGTACTAGTGTTAGTATTAGTGTTAGTACTAGTGTTAGTATTAGTGTTAGTCCTAGTGTTAGTGTTAGTACTAGTGTTACTGTTAGTACTAGTGTTAGTGTTAGTACTAGTGTTAGTGTTAGTACTAGTGTTAGTGTTAGTACTAGTACTAGTGTTAGTACTAGTGTTAGTATTATTACTAGTGTTAGGACTAGTGTTAGTGTTAGTACTAGTGTTTGTGTTAGTACGAGTGTTAGTGCTAGTGTTAGTACTAGTCTTAATACGAGTGTTTGTGTTAGTACGAGTGTTAGTGTTAGTGTTAGTACTAGTGTTAGTGTTAGTACTAGTGTTAGTGTTAGTACTAGTGTTAGTATTATTCTTAATACGAGTGTTTGTGTTAGTGCTAGTGTTAGTATTAGTGTTAGTACTAGTGTTAGTTTTAGTACTAGTGTTAGTGTTAGTACTAGTGTAGTGTTAGTACTAGTGTTAGTATTAGTGTTAGTACTAGTGTTAGTATTAGTGTTAGTACTAGTGTTAGTGTTAGTACTAGTGTTACTGTTAGTACTAGTGTTAGTGTTAGTACTAGTGTTAGTGTTAGTACTAGTGTTAGTGTTAGTACTAGTACTAGTGTTAGTACTAGTGTTAGTATTATTACTAGTGTTAGGACTAGTGTTAGTGTTAGTACTAGTGTTAGTGTTAGTACTAGTGTTAGTGTTAGTACTAGTGTTAGTATTAGTGTCAGTACTAGTGTTAGTGTTAGTACTAGTGTTAGTACTAGTGTTAGTTTTAGTACTAGTGTTAGTATTAGTACTAGTGTTAGTGGTAATACTAGTGTTAGTGTTAGTACTAGTGCTAGTACTCGTGTTAGTGTTAGTACTAGTGTTAGTACTAGTGTTAGTGTTAGTACTAGTGTTAGTACTAGTGTTAGTGTTAGTACTAGTGTTAGTGTTAGTACTAGTGTTAGTACTAGTGTTATTACTAGTGTTAGTACTAGTGTTAGTACTAGTGTTAGTGTTAGTACTAGTGTTAGTGTTAGTACTAGTGTTAGTACTAGTGTTAGTACTAGTGTTAGTACTAGTGTTAGTACTAGTGTTAGTGTTAGTACTAGTGTTAGTGTTAGTACTAGTGTTAGTACTAGTGTTAGTACTAGTGTTAGTACTAGTGTTAGTACTAGTGTTAGTACTAGTGTTAGTACTAGTGTTAGTACTAGTGTTAGTGTTAGTACTAGTGTTAGTGTTAGTACTAGTGTTAGTACTAGTGTTAGTACTAGTGTTAGTACTAGTGTTAGTACTAGTGTTAGTACTAGTGTTAGTACTAGTGTTAGTACTAGTGTTAGTACTAGTGTTAGTACTAGTGTTAGTACTAGTGTTAGTACTAGTATTAGTACGAGTGTGAGTACTTGTGTTAATCGTCTTCACACATCGAACAACAGTCTATAAGCGCTCAGTAATCTACTCCTCCACGTAATGTGAAATGACGATCTAGTTCACAAGTCTACTCACGATCTTCTACTAGTTCTCTTGGATGTAGGCAACATCTCTCCTGACTAACATGAAAATCCGATAATCACACCGGGCCATATTTGGCAGTCATGATTTTCATTTCACGCACAGCTATCATGACACGAAATAAAGACACATTAGACTGAAAAAAACACCGAGTACCAGTTGTGGCAACAAATTTGTATCTTTATTTGAAGGTTGCGGAAGATATATATATATATATTGCAACAAATCTATGTCCATAGAAATGAGAAAGAGAGTTCATCGGTGCTATATAGAACCAATTCCGACCTTTGGAAGCGAATCATGGACAGTAGACAAACAAATAAAAAAAACGATTAGAGGCCACAGAGATGGGATTTTTCAGAAGAATGTTGAAAGTTTCCTTGGACAGATAAAAAGACCAATGAGGAAGTTCGCAAAGAGGCCAACACTAAAAGGGAGCTCCTAAAAAACATCAGAAAGAAACAATCAACATTTTTCGGGCACATCATGATAAGAGGAAAGTTGGAATACTGGTTACAACTGACAAAATAAAAGGAAAGAGAGATCGCGGACGACTAAAAGAGAAAACACTGGATAGTTTGGTGTCATGGCATGGAAAACAGTCAACAACAGAACTGATACGATGCACTGTAGATAGAAGATTGTGGAAGGACAAGATCGTCACCGGTATGGCAGGTGATGATTATGAAAGATATTATGCTTCCGACATTTAAAAAAAAATGTGCAATAACAGAAAATAATCAGCCATCTTGTGTGACATTATTCTTAATGTCTGATTTCAGCAAAGACATAACATTTTTTTTTAACTTTTCTGTTCTATCTGCATGAAAATGTCTTTGCAAGTCTTCCGAATCCTCGTGTATAAAGCTCACAAAACAATCAGTTAATACGCTTACCTTCAATTTCGTTACGTGAACAAAAGTAACTGGAAATAATAGATCGGTGGATAATAGAAAGATATTTCCGGATCAAAACCATGCAATTTTAGATCCATCTCCTACTTCAGCAAAAGGTGAACAATATAGTCATATACGCTTTTTTTATTATACTGAGGAGTCGACAGCATCAACTTACAATCATCATCATCATCATCATCATGTGCCATACCGGTTGGCGTAGACGGTCATGTCCCTCCACAATATTCTATCTACAGTGCATCGTATCAGTTCTGTTGTTGACTGTTTTCCATGTCATGACACCAAGCTATCCAGTAATTTCTCTCTTTGTCGTCCGCGATCTCTCTTTCCTTTTATTTTGCCAGTTGTAACCAAGTATTCCAACTTTCCTCTTCTCATGATGTGTCCGAAAAATGTTGATTGATTCTTTCTGATGTTTTTTAAGAGCTCCCTTTATCTCACAATAATGAGAGCAATTTGAAATAACAGACAGTAATGTGTCATGATCACGCGTAAAAGGGTGTATATCTATGTCAAATAAAGTACATAAACAGAACAATTCAAGAGGTTGTTCTCGCTGGCTTATCGCGAGACAAATACCTAAAAAGCAGGACATACCGAGTGAAATCCAGACATCTAGTAACTCTAATCATTCTTTCATGAAAGTTATTTTTAGTGTCTCTTGAGGATAGACACTGCTAGAAACCGGTCGATCGATAAACAAAATCCGTTCTCACATATTGAGTAAACATATATATATATATATATAAAAATATATATATATATATATATATATATATATATATGAGTAAATATATATCCTGATTGACGGCTTCCGGGTTCACGCAGCCTTAAATGGGTAGCAGATTTGTTTCTCGGAAAGTAAATTGTACGGTCGTAATACCGACCACATTACCCCAAAAATCGTGTGACGAAGTTCTGTATAAAATTATGTTCACTAAAACCATATTTCCTATATGCCGCTTGAAGTGACAGGTCACTTTACTTTACTTTACTTTTTACAATGTAAGTGTATGCGTACCAGATTATGTGGATAGGGATATATATATATATATATATATATATATATATATATATATATATATATATAAGGATAATATAATATAATATAATATAATATAATATAATATAATATAAATATAATATAATGTAATGTAATGTAATGTAATGTAATGTAATGTAATGTAATGTAGTGTAGTGTAGTGTAGTGTAGTGTAGTGTAGTGTAGTGTAGTGTAGTGTAGTGTAGTGTAGTGTAGTGTAGTGTAGTGTAGTGTAGTGTAATGTAATGTAATGCAATGCAATACAGTGCAGTGCTGTGCTGTGTAGTGTAGTGTAGTGTAGTGTAGTGTAGTGTAGTGTAGTGTAGTGTAGTGTAGTGTAGTGAGTAGTAGTAGTGGGTGTGAACCCATCTAAAAGTGCACGTGCATGCACCGAAAGACAATAGATTTGGCACCGACTTTGCACGAAACATGCACCAAAAACCGTGCAAAAAAAAAAAAAAAAAAAAAAAATTTTTTTCGAATTCGCTATTTTTTCGAACTTCATTATTTTTTGGGGAAATTTTTTTGGGGTTCGTCAGTTTGTCGAAACGGTCTACTGCGTCTGAGAGATTAACGCAGGTAAATTCAAAGGAGACTCGGTGCTAATCGGTATAGAGCGTGCGGCTCTCGCGTGTGTTAGATGAAAATATTTTGTGAAAGAGTATTTTAAAAGAGTATATGTGTGAAAGTAAAAATTCAGAATTATTTAAAAAAATATGTATTTGTGAAAGTAAAAAAAACTCAGAATTATTAAAAATAAAAAAATAAAAAAAATAAAAAATAAATAAAAACAATAAAAGTCTCCCTTCAGGATTCGAACACGGGTCTAGTACGTGACAGGAGGCGACATGTAAAAAAAAAATGCTGACAAGCAATGACGTTGAAGGTAGTTTTGTCGAAACGGTCTACTGTGTCTGAGAGATTAACGCAGGTAAATCAAAAGAGACTCGGCTTATTATCTCGGTGGTCGTGATATGCTCTCGCTGTGTGTTAGAGGAAAATATTTGTTAAAGAGTATTTAAAAGAGTATTTTGTGAAGTAAAAAACTCAGAATTATTAAAAATTATTAAAAATAATAAAATATAAGTATGAAAATCAATATTTTTAAAAACTTAAAATGAAGGGAAATTTAAAATATAGGCGATCGCGTAAATGATTGGGTCGCGGATCTCGCACTACATTTTTTTTTAGTGCCACCCTCAACACCAGCATCAACCCTTCATGTCCCTACATCATCATACCACACAAAGTTTCAAACCGATTATTATTCGCCGGCGGTGGCATGTGAGGTGAGGGGCTGGTAATAGGCACAGGAGGCGACATGTAAAAAATGCTGACAAGCAATGACGTTGAAGGGGTATTGTTAGGAAAGGATTAGATAAATACGACTAGCTCGCGGGCGGAACGAGTTCGTCGGCACAGGTGTGTTATTGTAGTATCGCTAACATCATGTGCCAGGATAGCGGTTCTTGAGGAAAGATTATTGTTCGTGTGTGTGTTATCGCTACCAACATCATCATGTGTCGGGTAGTAAGGTGTGCTAATATTAAATAGTGACGCTCGCTCTTTCTCATTCAATGTAAGCACAAACAAAATTCTATATTTCACAATTTTATTAATACATCATATATATTACTGTCCGGTTGCTGATAATTACCCGTCTGGGTTTCCTACAACCGCCCTCCATTTGACAAAACCTTGATTAAAGCTGGAATAGTAATCGGTGACTCTGCTGAAACATTCCGGGTTCGTGGGCAGGGTCGGTGTTTATGACAAAGGCCGCGGTCGCCGTTGGGTCGATGCTTGGCGGTAAGTGGTTTCGTGGAATGACAAGTTTGATGGCTTTCATTATTTCTTCTTTGCTTGGTTTTCCGCAGTTAACGTGTTTAATTCTTCTTCTGCTGGTAGTATATCTGGAGGATTATTTGAGCCAGGTCTGTTCAAAAGTTCTTCAAAGTGCTCCTTCCATCTCTCCATTTGTTCCTTTATATTACTAAGCAGATTTCCTTTCTTATCTTTGATAAAGGCGTTGATCTGTTTGTATTTTCCACCTAATTTCTTTGTGCTGTTGTACAGTTCTTTCATATTCCCTTTATTTGCTGCTTCTTCTGCCTCTTTAGCTAATTCATCTATATATTTCCTCTTATCCCCTTTAATGCATCTTCTCACTTCTTTATTCACCTCTGTGTAAGCTTCCTGTGTCTTGGCTTTATTACTTCTTGTTTTGCTTTTATTTATGTCTGCTTTCTTGTTCTTTCTTTCTTTAATTTATCCAGGGTCTCTGCTGTCATCCATGCCTTATTCTGGCGTTCTCTTTCCCCAGTGTTTCTTCGCATGTCTCAAACAGGTAAAAAATATATGGAAAGAGACATGCGAAGAAACATTTCATATTACTGTTTAATATTTACAAGCTACTACTTTTTATGTAAAGTAAGGGTTGAAGGCACAGGTTTGTGAAGTGAACTACTACTATAGCTCGTTTCAAACCATGTGCCCAACTTCAAAACGCTTTTACGCAGTAAACATTTGTTAAAGACTGTTGACATTTTCCAAATGTTAATAGAATGCAAAAGACCCTTTAAATGTATATTTAACAAATATCTTGCAGCTACAGTTTTCTTAAAGCGGCGAATTTCTTTGATGTTTGTCACAATTGTAAATTGTGAAGCCCTAAAGAATAGAAATTACCGTAGTTGCTGGTCTATGATTAATTTTCACTAGGTAAAGGCGTGGCCGTAATGGGGAAATAACCTAATAAGACAAAACACCAGGAGAATTATTGTCTGCACAGTTCGAGGACAGCTTCGCCGCTGAATGAACGGAAATGGAACACACAATTTCTCGTGTTTTCTACAAGGTGTCTAATTGTGTCAGAAAACCCACGTGGAAAGCGTGGAAAATCGTCAATTTGACCGTGTATGGATTTTTAATCGCTATTTTTAACTTAAAATACTGTAAACATTAAGTTTTGACTACATCAATGGGTTGTTATAAATTTATATAAATCAAATAAGCAACAATAATAACCAAATGTTTTTTTATGAAATTAATTCCCTGTTGGGTTCTAATCATTATAACTTTACATGCAAATTTGAAAAGCTTATAAAAAGCGGTTTAAAAAATATTGATTTTAAAAGTTGGGCACGACTTATGAAACGGACTATAATATTATAAAACTTTTCGTCTTGTCAGACGGTCTAGTGGAGGCTATTGTGTATTTTTTTTTTTTTTGAGGTTTTGTTTTTGTCGAACAGTTTCTTTCGTGTGCTAATTCTACCAATGTTATGACAACAACACACGGCCACAGAATGAACAAGTCATGCCCACTGATCCACAGGGTTTTCCATCCTTTTTCATGAGTATTTTCTCTTTTAAGTTTTCCCTTAGCACAGTCTCAAATGATGTTATACAATTCCTTATACATGCTCTCTATGATGTTTGATCACTTGCCAGATATTCCCAGTCTTTTTCACATATGGAGAAGTCATTCAGAGATGATTTACAGATATCTCTATATCGTAGTTTAGGTCTGCCGATTTGTCTTTTTCCGTGTGTTATTTCACCATATAGTATTTGCCTGGGGATGCGTTTTCTTCCATTCGCTGGACGTGCCCCAGCCATTTAGTCTTCGACATCGGAGCATCGACATGATTGTTGGGGACCTTAGCACGTTGCAGAGCAGTTAAGTTGGTTATTTTGTTGTGCCATTTCATATGCATTATTCTGCGGAGACATCGCATGTGGAAGACATTAGTCTTTTTTCATGATTTGAGTAATTTGTCCAGGTTTCAGATTCATATAATAGTGTGGTAAGGACACAAGTCTTATATTTTAAGAGTTTAGTCTTCAGTATTAGTTTCGTACTACTAATGAACGGTTGAGATATGGGTTTGTGATGTGAACTGAACTGCTATATTACTAATTTAACGATGAAATAACAGTTTATGAACTGATCTGCTATCGATCAACGTCTTCGATGTTCACCCTGTCTTATAACAAAATCTTACTTTTTTTTTTCTAGAACAGGGGAATTATTTTGCCACGGGATTATTTGGATCATTTAAATACGCTTCTCCCCTGCCCCCCGCCTCAGCCCTAAATACGTAAATGCGTTGGACAAAATAAGCTGCTATTTAACATCATATCTTTTAAACACCATAACTATATATAAAAAAAGTAAAGTAAAGTACCCCCCGTCACGCCGAGTGGCGTATAGGGAAATATGGTGTTAGTGACCATAATTTTTACAGACCTTCCGCACATGATTTTTGAGGTAATGTGGTCGGTATTACGCCCGTGCCGCTTTACTTTCCCAGAACAAAATCCATACCCATTTAAGGCTGGGTGAACTCGGAAACAGTCGGTTGGGATCGAACCCTACCTCTTGTCCTTTGTAGTCCAGTTTACTAACTACTGAGCTATTACGGCTCCATAACTATATATATATATATATACATAAATACTGGCTTTACCCTCTTTGGAATGAAGCATTTGGACAATTCTATATCCCATCAACACATAGTATCTCCAAATAGGATTTTATATATTTCCATTTAAAATTTAGAGTAATGAGAGCCTTCTATAGTAAATAAACGCGAGTCGCAAGACTGTTTATATCGCATTCATCATCATCGGTTTGTTTGGCCTTCTCATGAAGTTACCACTCATTACAGTTCATCTGAAAGATTATATGTCTCTATAGTCCAATTATCCACTTTTTTATAGTGACGTTTAAGGTTTCTATGAAATCTTAATTGAAACAGTTTCTTCTTGGTCCACGCGTATCTTGTTTTCCTGGATCCATGCTTCTCCTTATTGTTCTTCTCCGCCCAATTTGTTTTATGACCTGGCCGCAGTATTGTAATCTCTAAAAGATGTTGTTTATAAGATAGTCCATTCCGATATTAGGTCTTTTAATATGGCTTTATTGCGCGTTGTCACTATCCAAGGTATCTTAAGGATTCTTCGGTAGCATATTTTCATAAGTTGGGGACCGGTTGGTCTCGAGGCAAGATGCCGGTCTCGAGACAAAGAGGTTGTGAGTTCAAATCCCGGCTGCACCAGCAGGGATTTTAAATTTATGATTTCTCTCTGCGGTAACACCCCCCCCCCCCCCCGGTCTTAGCAGCGAGGTTCGGCTTAAAACGTCAATTGTTCATCGACTGAAAAAAAATAGGAGTACCTTTGAGGACAACAAGAGGTAGGGTTCGATCCCAACCGAAGGCGTCCGGGTTCACCCAGTCTTTAAAGGGTACCGGATTTTTTCTGGGTATGTAAAGCTGAACGGGCGTAATACCGACCACATTTCCCCCAAAATCATGTGCCGAAGGTCTGTAAAATTCATGGTCACTAACACCATATTCCCTATACGCCACTTGGCGTGACGGGGACACTTTACTTTTTTTTTAACCTCCGAGAACAGAGTTATCTGCCTGTACTGCGAGGGTCCCCTGTGAACGCGGCTGCCAGGGGAGAAACGTATTAAAACGCACAACTTAGTTCCTAGTCTATAGGGACTTAGTCAGAGATGAAATCTTGCGAACGCAAAAAAAAATATATATATATATTAAATAACATGGGTTAGTTGGGTACTTGGGAGGAAGAGTAAAGAGAAGTGAGGCGAGGTCCATACGGCATCATGATGTCTAAAATATAATTAATTTTGTATGAAGTTATCAAACGGATATTTTTTAGTATAAATGTATCTACGGTGATTGCAAATAAAAAAAATATGAGATTAACTGGGCATGTGTTTTTGACACCTGTCTCGGAAGATTCTAATTGCGCGTAGACTTCAACATGTAAAGATGATATTAATATTCCTTACAGAGAGGAAGACACAGTTATCTTCAAAGTATGGTTATCTTGCATCTCACATTTAAGGCAATAGTAACAGCGATGTAGCGCACTGCACGTTTCACTTAAAATACTTTTATTTTATTGTTTATTTTAGAGACTTTCCCCATCTTCATTTTATATACATTACATAGGTCAACGGTTGGTTTTATCTATTTATCAATCAGTCATAAAAAATATAAAGTGGGACAGACCAAAGGCAAATTGTTGAGAAATAATGCAGAGCACATCTGCTTGTTTTCATCTCATAGAGACATTTTAGTTCTAATCTTGGACATTTTGCAACATTTATGGACGGAGATGTTCTGAGTCTAGTAGATTCTACTTATTCCAAAAATTGATAATTAATAGAAGTGGTTCCAGTTTGTGACATTGTAAATTTAACATAACAAGTTTTACCAAAAATAAATATTTATCTGTGAGCTATATGTTTAAAGTTGATCATCATCAAGTACCATGTCTGTGGGCGTAGGTGTTCATGTCTCTCCATCTTGACAGTTATTCATAATTTCCACTTTTGACCTTTTGCCAAGCCATTCTCTTAAGCTGTCTGCTATCTTTTCTCTTTGCTTCCCTCTATCTCTTCACTCCTCAATTGTCCCAGTGGATACCATCACACATAGACACGAACGCGCAGACAAACTAGCTAAGGAGGGAGATTACCACGAGAGAACCATCTGGTCAGCTACGATGAAGCCAAACCCATCATGAAAGGCCAGCACCATGAGAATGGAAACAAGAACACCTAAAGTATAACGAGAAGGACGGATACCTCAGACTATCAACGATGGATCAAGTCATCATACTTCGCTTGCACACTGGCCACAACAGAATGAGAAACCATATGTTCACCAAACTAAAAATAAGATCTACCAGCCAGTGCAACTGCACCCTGGATAACATGACAACAAAGCATGTTCTACAGGATTGCCCCAGTACACAGACCTGAGAAGGACAATGTAGCCCACACCTAGCTTACTGGAAGAGAAACTATACGGGACAATCGAATCACTTAAACAGACAGATGCCTACATAACAAAGTCTAGGGTCCTAGTCTGAATGAGCCATGATCGCAGCAGAAGTGGAAGAGGAAGAAGAAGTAGAAGACAATTGTTCCAGTTGTCACAATATATCCTAGCTGTTCCTTTCTAATTACATGGCAACAAATTGATGATTTTGTTGAAAAAAAGTAAAGTATAGGGAATATGGTGTTAGTAGCCATAAAATTTCCAGACCTTTGGAACATGATTTTTGGGGCAATGTGGTCGGTATTATACCCGTGCCGCTTTACTTTCCCATAAGAAAAAATGTAAAGGCTGAGTGAACCGAAAGTCGTCGGTTGGGATCGAACCCTACATCTTGTCCTTTGTAGTCCAATTCACTAACCACTAAGCTATCGCGACTCTCCCGAGTTTGTAGTTAGTCACTTTAAATATATATATCAGATGAATCATGTTTGTTTTATTCCAGGAAAGAGAAAAATGAGCAAATCAATTAATGTATCAATAACAAACAACAGTGAGAGACTGCCAGTGTGATCTAGACCTGAGCCACTATCCTCATTCTTCCATTCTCTCTCATTTGAAGTCAAGCCAATTGGACCAATCAAATTATATATTTAAAATACTTTTTACAATATTCTATTTATTTTAATATTTAAATAATAATATTTCAATCTATTAGCCGCGATAGCTCAGTGGTTAGTGAACTGGACTACAAAGGACAAGGGGTAGGGTTCGATCCCAACCGACGGCTTCCGGGTTCACCCAGCCGTAAATGGGTACCGGATTTTTTTCTGGTAAAGTGAAGCGGCACGGGCGTAATACCGACCACATTACCCCAAAAATCATGTGCTGAAGGTCTGTAAAATTTATGGTCACTAACACCATATTCCCTATACGCCACTTGGCGTGACGGGGGTACTTTACTTTACTTTTTTTATTTTAATCTATTATAATTGTGTTCAGTTTAGTTAATGTAGTTCATTTCATATTGTGTGTTCCATCATACTGTTGTACGATCTTCAAAAAGAATGGGAAGAATTAGAACGGCTTTGGAATGTGTTTATTGAAGACTTATGCTCCACAGGGAATTGAAAAAAAAAAAAAGAAGAAGAAATTAGAGGAAAAAAAAAAGAAGAAGAAATTAGAGGAAAAAAAAAAACATAAACATTATGCACAATTCTGATGAGAATGGCACAACTATTTTTTTGTTATATACGTCACAGGTTTTGTTGCAAAAGAACCAAAGTATATGCGCGTAAGAATAAGCATAATTTACGGGCAGGGAAAATTGCCAGCCACCACCTGAAGAACACGGTGACTGCCCTCATAATTGTCGTCAAACTCTTGCCATTTAACATTTCCACTCAGACACAATTAATAAACTCTGCATCCACCACCTTACTGTCTAGCACGTTAATTAACGTTAATCTTATGCAGCGTTAAAGGCACAAGGAAGAAAAATGGTAATGGTCTAGCACCATATATTCTGCTTCAATTATTTCATTTGTGAAATGTTTTCCATCATAATCAGCTGCATATATTTTGTTTCGCTGTAATTGCTGTTGACCATGTTTAATGCCATAGATAGAAATGCAAGTAATAATTTCCAACCAGACAGCTATTTGCTCATCTATAAGCGGCGGACACTTAGAAGAAACATACAATTAGAATAAAGATTGCTGTTCCGCTGCTTTTCTCAAGAGAAAGCTGTCGTTTGCGAAAATATCAAATAAGACAATAAAAAACGAAAGAGAATAAATATCAAAATTAATTAAAATGTAAACACTATACTATAGATTATAAACTTGCATATATATATATATATATATATATATGTGTGTGTGTGTGTGTGTATGTATGTATGTATATTATATATATATATATATATATATATAATATACTGTATAATATGTATATTTGGACAACTACTTCTGGTTTATTTAGTCTTGACTAATCGGGATAGCTGAAGTATCTAATTGTGAACTTATTGTTTCAATAATCCTTAGCTTTGCTGCAGTACCCTCTCCACATGACTATGATGTCTATTTCATTTTTTTGAAGTACTGGTAAAGAAAGACTGCTTGAGCTATTAGCTGACGAACCTTACAAACATAAGCTGACTCTCAAAATAATATGTGCATTTACACCATGTTCGCGATATGTTGCGTACGAGTTGTGACAGGTCTCTCTATCTCTCTTTATGCACTTACATTAATAAGTAGTGATTATCAGAAATGGCGGATTTTTTTACGGGCCAAAATGGCCCCGGGGTGCACCCAACGTCTAAAAATTGGTACAATACATATTTATGGGGAGTAAATGCGGCCTGGCGTGATACTGACCATATCACTCAAAATTATTCCGGAATCATGGAAACTATTTTCATCAACACCATATTCTCCATGCGCCTATCAAGCCGTGGAAAGAAACGTTACTGTATTTATTGTACGTAGCTCTTTTGTCTGGGAAGACTATTTCCAAGAATAAATTCCTAAAATAAATTAACATGACTTTGGGACCGTTTCGTAAATGTAGAGTTAAAGGCTGCTTTAGGTGCGAACATTGTTAATGCTGAAAAGACGAACCGTCGGAACGCACTAAAGCAGAATAATATGAATAGTTAGTGTCAGTAGTGACAGTGCTTCCAAACATTTCTATAGCAGCTAAACAACAAATGATAAATAGCATTTTCATACCAACTTTGTGCTATGAAAGTCAAACATGGACCCTTTCTAAATTACAATTAAGAAAGATCAATACATGTGAGATGCGATGCTTGAGAAAAGTAATAAACAACACAAGAAGAGATAGAATCCCAAATGAAACCATAAGAAAAATGGTAGAAACAAAACCCTGCCAAGAATATATAGAACAACAGCTTAAATGGTTGGGCCACCTGGTCAGAATGAATCCTTACCAATCACCATCAAGGGCGTTCTTCTCGAGAATGCATGGAAAAAGACCAAGAAGAAGACCTAGAAGAAGATGGATAGATGCAGTGACAGAGACATATAACAACAAAGGAAAATCACTAATTCAGACAGTATGAGCAGCTCAAGAACGACAAATGATATAACCACGACACCTTTTCGGTATCAGTGAGAAAGAAGAAAGAAGTGACAGTACTGTACGATGATATTCAATACATTACAAACACATTTATTCGAACAAATATCTAATTAAAGTAACAAAGTCATAACAACCCCCAAGTGCCTGGCGGTGAAAATAATAAAAATCCAATTAAATGGTTTTCTGGGTAGTCAGACAGTTGGGACAGCTGGACGGGTTATTCTTGGAAGCTTAGAGTTTAGATTTCTTTGAGAACTCAATCGGATGTTTATGTTATAAAATAGAAATCAAATCCCTCAAACGAGTTCTCTTAATGAGTGGTGTGATTGGTGACGTCTGAGACCTTGTCCGCGATAAATCTTGTCTGTGATGGATCTTGAGCATCGTTTGTCTTTTGCATTATTTGCACATCACAACACCGCGATGTTGTCTGTTCATCTTTCCATGTTACTCTATTGCCCACATTAATATCGGTCTGTTGCCTGTTTGCCTTAAAGCGTTATCTTTATTGTATTGCTGTCAACATGATCTCATGCTTGGCTAATTCCCGAATATATTCCCCATATCTAATCTTTCTATTTCTGTTCGGATTTTCCAACTCATTTCTTTTTTTTTCTGAAAAAATGTTGAATAATTTGTTTACATATGAGACGTATCACACCTTAGATCTATATCAATAGAAGTGATTTTAAAAAAAAAATTATTAAATAAAGAGTATTTTTAAAAAAAATATTATATAAATTTGGTTCTGTCGAAGGAAATGAGTCCTATAAATTTAACCAACATACGGGGCTTGGTGGGGAGCCGCGATAGCTCAGTAGTAAGCGAACTGGACTAAATAGGACAAGAGGTAGGGTTCGATCCTAACCGACGGCTTCCGCGTTCACCCAGCCTTAAATGGGTGCCGAATTTTTTTCTGGGAAAGTAAAGCGGCACGGGCGTAATACCGACCACATTACCCCTAAAATCGTGTGTCAAAGGTCTGTAAAATTTAAGGTCACCAACACCATATTCCCTATACGCCACTTGACGTGACGAGGGCTCTTTACATTTTACTTTCACGTGGCTTGGTGGTCTTGATGTTGACCTCTAGACAAAAGGATCCAATGGTTCGAATTTCACCAAAGACTGTGGACATTTTTTTATTTCGAATCTGGAGTTAATTCGTGGTTTTATCCTCCCCTGCTCTCTGAGTAGTGAGATTCTATGTCTAGCCATCTCGGAAAACGGGGAAAAAAGCAGGAGATATATTGTGCAGCCATTGAAGTTGAGATTTGAAAAAAAAGTAGGTCAAAGAATTTGTTAATGTCGGGGTATAATTCATAACAGAAGTCGACCAAGATAAGTCGAAAATCGCTTCGATGGATTAAAAAAAATGAGAGTACCTCTGGAATGGGAGAATATCTGTTTGCATGGCGATTGACAACTGAGCACACCTCAATCGATGTGAAAAATATGAACAAGTGATCATTATCATCATCATCATCATCATCATCGAGTGCCGTCTCCGCTACGAAGGTTGGCTACCATGCAGCACCATTCTGCTCTGTCTCTTGCTTTGATGGTGCAGGTTGTCATAGGCTGATTTGTTAATCTTTTGATGTTACTCGTACATGTTAGTCTTGGTCTGCCTCTGTCTCCTTTACCTTGTATTTTCCCCTCCACGATTACGTTTAGCAGGCTGTTGTGTCTTTTAACATGGCCCAAAAATCGCATCTGTCTTGTTTGAATTGTGCTTAGTAGTTCTTTTTTCATTTTTAGTTGTTTTAAGACTTAATCGTTTGTTTTCTTTTCTTCCATCCAATTCTACATATTCTTCTATATATACGCACTTCAAACGCTTCAATTCTCTGTTCTGTTTTCTAGTTTACTGTCCATGTTTCTGCACCATACAGGAATATTGAGAAGATGTAACATTTTGCTATTCTTAGTTTTAGCCCTGGTGTTATTTGTTTTGATGTTAGTATGTTCTTGATGACATTAAAATTACTTTTTGTCATTCCTTTTTTTTTTGTTTATTTCAGTTGTACATTTTCCATAGTTATAGTATGTCCAAGGTAAGGTACGTTAAGGGGGATTCCAAAGGAAAACCCTCGTTCGGTAGGGGACATCATGTGCTACAGGTGATACCCGATCGTCATCAAGCTACAAACAACAATTATAATGAGCAAGCATAAAGATATATATTGGGTATAAAAACGTGGTTACGTAGAAGAAATATGAGAATACTTCCACATCGAAAGGTGATTATGGCGACGTCTCGGGTCAAGTCTGTACAGTTTGTAAAGTACACAGTTAAGTTAAATGTTAAAGCAAATTATTTTAATTTTTTTTTTAAAAGTCTACCATGTTTTTTGTTACGTCACGAGAATTGAAGTAATTTGTTAATATTAAATAGCAGTGAAAATAGAAGGAAATTGAAGTCGAGGATGCTAAGCAAACAAATGTACTATGCACCCTAAATGTACATAGATCAACAGTAGAACTGAGATGGAACACTGCAGACCGAAAAAAAAAATGCAGTAACATGGTCGCGTGCAACTGTAGGCGTTACACCTGATGATTATGTGTTATATTCGTATGTATAACCGACTTTTAGTGAAACAGCCTTAGCAACATAAGATTGGCAACTGAAAGTAGCCACAGGCAATACTTGATGAATAAACACAAACTCCTTTAGTATTCACCTTTATTCGTGCAAGCAGACATTGAATGTTATAGACAAGTGTATTCTTCCGCCAGATGAAGTGTGCGGAAGCCGGTTTTATAGAAGGGCCTTATTTGATTGCCTTTGGTTTATATGTACAGTGGACCGGTTTTAAGTTGTTCACCTTACATATATCTCATCTCTGACTGCGTAATGTGCGAAAGGTATGTTACATTACTCTATATTGATTTCCGTGATTTCATTATTATTATGTTAAGTTGGTATAGAATCTCTAAAGACATTATACAAAGTGAGTATGATTTATATTTATTTAGAGAGTACAGTTTTTTTTTTCCTCGTTGCATAAACGTATTTGTGAAATACTACGGTTATTTTATGAATAAGGTGTTGATGTGAACAGGCAGCGCTATTTTCCAGGAAAAGATCACATCATTATCATATTCAAGTACTATACCTGCTGGCGTATGTAATCATGTATCTCCATAACTTTCGATCTCGACAGTTATTTATCATTTCTGTTGTTGACCTTCTTCTGTCTAGTATCTCTTCTCTTTGCTTTCCTCTATCTCTTCGTCTCTCAATTTTCCCAGTTGTCACAATATATTCCAGCTGTTCTCTTCGCATTACATGGCCAAAAAATGATGAATGTTTCTTCCTAATATTGAAAATTAGCTCTCTTTTTGCTTTGGCCTCTTTCAGAACGTTTTCATTGCTCTTCTTAGCTCTTCGTTGTATTCTCAACATTTTTCTCTAAAACCACACTTCTACAGCCTCCAGTGACTTTCTTGTCTGTTGTCCTATTGCCCATGATTCACTCCCATATGTTAAGACTGGTTCTACATAACATCTAAGAACTCTTGTTAAGAAAAAAATTACCAATTGCCACAGAGCCCGGTGGTGTTTTGGTTTGTGCACTCGTCTATCAACTTTCATTTTCAGGGTTCAAATGAGACAAAATTTGTTCCCAACCTTGTAAAAATACATAGTTGTACGTGTGTTGAATGTTTGTCCCAGTTGAAGCCCTACTGCGCATGATCGTCGTTCTGGTTTGTGTTGTTCACTTGTTACGCGAAGCCTTAACATTACCGTTTGTTCCCATTTTTTTTCTACATTTTTTTTTTCATTTCTTCTTGAAACCAGTCTAATTTGGTTGAAGTGGGGAGTGGTTAGTCTCGAGGCAAGACGTCGGCCTCGAGACAGATGAGATTGTGAGTTCAAGTCCCGGCTGCACCAGTTTAGATTTTTATTTATGATTTCTCTCTATGGCAACCACCTCTGGTCTCAGCAGCGAGACCCGGCTTGAAACGTCAATTACATATCGACGGAAAAAATGTGAGTAACTCCAAAGTCGGAGTTATCGGCCTTTTACGGCGAAGAACCCCTGTGTACACGGCTGCCAGGAAAAAAATTGATTAACGCGCAAAATTCAGTTCCTTGTCTTTATGGACTTCGCCTAAGGTGAAAGCTGACGAACGCATCTAAAAAGAAAAATTGTTTAAGCCAACCAATAATGAAACTTATACAATATTGTAGATGTGGTCGATAATGATGGTTATGATTTTGTAAGATTTTCTAGTGTGAGAGTCAGTGTTTAAGAAAATGAAACTTTCATGTAAGCAATGGTAATAAGAATGAGCGATAGTACTTCATTCTCACATCTAAAGATCCCATACCTTGAATTAAAATCATATCAGGTTCTTTGATTTGCTCCTTGAAAAACAATCATTACGGCGCTCTCCCACTTCTGGGGTCAACCCGGAGGAATAATAGGACTGGACAATAATGACCGATTGTCCAGTGCAGTCGTCACAAGATAATTGTGTCTCGGTTTTTAATTTAATAAAATTCAGTTGGTCTCATTAGCGAGGCCCAGATTGAAACGTCAATTACTCATGGACGGGAAAATAGAAGTACTTCCGAAGAAGGCGTTATCTGCCTGTGCTGCGAGGGACCCAAGTGCACACGGCTGCCAAGGAAAAACAGATCAACACGCAAAATTTAGTACTAGTCTCTAGGGACTTCGTCAGAGGTAAATGCTGGCGAACGTTAAAAAAATAAAATAAAATAGATTGAGGAATAAAAAGAACTTTTGACTCTATCGTGATTCGAACCCACGTTCTTTTGGTTTGAAACATAAGTTATCGATTCGGCACTTGCTCTTCTGATCTGCTAGTAGAATCAATTAATCTTAGCGCGATATTGAACTGTGGTTATACTCGTTGCCATTGATATGACGCTGTCGGCAAGCTTGCTTAACGATGCATCATTTTCTTAATAAGAATATTGCCTGCCCGATTGTGAGATAACGTGTGCCCCCTTTCTTCTTCTTCTTCCTAATTATCGACTTTTCTGTCAGAGAAGTTTTTTCGCAATGTTGAACATGATTGATAGAGGCAGAGAAGACGACAAATTGATGGCTGATTGAGGAAATGACACGGAAACAAGATAGTGAACAAGTTCTGCTTTAGATCGGCGATTCTTGATCAGTGGTTCGGGCATTCCCTGGGGTCTGCTTCTGTCTTTATGTGAGGTAACCAAGCACTGAAAACGTGTTAAGGATATTTTCCTATTTGAAATGGAATAAAAATGTAAGAAATCGGTAAAGAAGGAATGAAAGAAGTTAAGTATGAATTAAAAGAATAAACAAATAACAATTTAATTTAAATTAAAAAAAACAAAGGGAAACAGAAAGAAAGAAAGAAAGAAAGAAAGAAAGAAAAGGAACTCTTTACAATTACTTGTCAGTTAAACACATTTGTGTCTATTGTGAAATAAAAATACGTTATACAAAAGATATATATATATATATATATATATATATATATATATATATATATATATATATATATATATGAATGTATACATTTGGAAAATAAGTTAGTTTTTTTGTTAAATGCATATTTCAACATATTTTGTATGTGTATAGACACCAGTTTGAAAACGAAATGGACAGTATGGCTAATTATTGGACAGGCGGAAGGTCTAATTGGCAGACAGTTGAACTAATGGACAGACATCGAATTAGTGGATAGACTAATGTACAGACAGATGAACTAATTTATGATGAGAAAGACCAACGGACAGACATCCAATTAGTGAATAAACAGCTTAATGAGCAGACAGATGGACACATGGATAGAGAGACGGACAAATAACAGATATCAAAATGCAGGATATGCTATGCTACTCTCTGGTGCACTATGGGAAGTATTGCCATGAGTCACGCAAATGAGAGGAAATTTGCTGTTTCTTTGCTAGAAAGCACAACGCTAATCTGTCATTCGCAGGTTACTTCTCCGGTCAGTGACAAAAGAAAGAAGGAATATAAAATATACATCGAGACAGTCAGACATTCGACGCAGGAGGAAAAAAAAACGGCAAACCAAATTAGACACCACTTTGTACTATCAGTAAAAAAAAAGAACCTATAATGAGTTTCAAATATACAAAATCTACATAAATAACTGTCTCTCTCTCTCTCTCTCTAACTCTCTCTCGCTTCACTTCCACATATATCCCATCGAGTGTTGCCGAAGATATGTAATTCTTCCTTGTCTTTCTGGGAGCCCCAACCATTATCAACTGATGTTGTTGTAGCACATCTCAGATGTTGACAGTCAATTTTACTCTGGACTCTACCACATACTGTTCTTCCATCTCCGATATATATATAGATATATATAATATATATATATATATATATATATATATATATATATATATATATATTATGCTTTTATCGTATATTATATTTGGCATTCTTTACAGGTGGGAAAATCGTTTCATTTGGTGTCTCTGTAGTTTATAATTGATTCAACCCACATTCTCTCTTTACGACATCATTCATCCGTTTCCTCTGGTCACTAAAACATCTTTCTCAAGCTTCTTATCGCTCTGGTGACTAGTTTTATTTTGTTTCCTCTTGAGCGACCATGTTTGGCAGTGATAGCACACGATCGGTATGAATATACTCAGTATAAGATGTCTCTTTATGAGGATAAGTATAGCCCTGTGTTATAACATAAGGGTTAACTACTCCAGTATTTATTTAATTATTATTATTATAAATACTCCTGTGTGTTACCGGGGCCTCATTATGAGAGAAGTAAAGAATAGTGACACTGTGACCTTCCAGGCATGTCGTAAGAGGCGACTAAGGAGATTTATCGATGGCCTGACAAGCTGTCATTGTAAAAAAGTATTGTTATGGAAACAGAGCCATAAGTTTTGGAAGCAGTGATCTCTGCAATATGTGCCATTTTGGCACGCAAGGTTTCTGGGGTTTTTTTTTGAGATTGTGGTTCTGCCCTATGTGCCGTCTTCGTCTCGAAAGGACGATAGATATATAGATTATAAATAACTCTGCAACTTCCATAAATAAATAATTCGCCTTATTCGCTGATATATTTAGCTGACAAGGAACGTAACATGGCCACAGTGTTTAATTCTTGAACGTAAAAAAAAAAAACATGTTTACTGCTAAGTGCATTTTGCATCAAGGGAACAATGTCAAAACAAAAGCAGCAACTTTGACATAAAAAGAGAGAAGCTAACTTTATTCCTGATTATAATTCCTGAATTATTAAAGCATGCACAGCAACAAAATGCTATCTAGTTCACTGGCAACATTTACTTATTACATTACTTGTGTCTTTAAATGACACGGACATATTCTATATAATGATGGCAGTATTCGGGTAGACTCTTTACTATTCTTTCATTGAACCAGTTTCATTGCAGTCAGGAATACACTATACCCGCTCCACCACTTATCACATCTTTTTTCTAAAATCTATCGGTCAATATCGTTGACAAGATAGCTCCGTGCACGTCTTACTCGACTGCACAGGCAACGATTAAAAAAAAAAACTCTTAGTCGCACTATTCGGATAGATGTAGTCTGTGTGTGCGTGTGTGTGTGTGTGTAAGTGTGTGCAAGAGGCTCTTAGCTTGGAGTTGTGTGCCATGATTGAAAAGTATAAATCATGAATCTTAATTTTTGTTTCGTGTATTTTTATTTTTTGGTAATTTCATTCTCAAAGCCATGCAGGAAATAAAGCACTGCAAATATGATTATTGATCTCAGGCCATCCTAAAGTTGGTCCACTATCACTTCACTCAGCTCAGATACAGTTAACACGCAGCTCAACTCAGTAACAACACAACTCCTTCCAAAGTAGATATGCAATAGGCATGCTTGACACTATTCAGTCTTGACAATACGCTTAAACGATGATACTTTCTGCATGATCTCTATATCCCTTTCACATGACTCATTACGTTAATTATCTTTTAGCAACAAGAGGTTGGTTTCTTTCTATCGACCGATAGCGTTATTGCTTCACCCTTCGCTAAATACGGATCCGAAGTGTTTTTTCTTGTATATATATTATTTTTTAAGAAAAAAATTACGTTTCTTATGCTGACTACATCACTCAAGAATGTGTCCCATGGTGACGCAAACATTATGGACACCTACCCCGTGACAAAAAAAAAAGAGAGAGAAAGCGCTTGGAATGACCGAAAGAGATCAGAAATGTTATATGAGAAAGACCTACAAATGAAGAAATCCAATACTACGTACAGAAAAACAGATAAAATATCTGGAAAGAATGACATTCGATTCTTTACCATTCAAAGTGCATATTCATAGAGTGAGAAGAGAGAGGAGCAAGAGATAGATGAACTGACATCATCAAAGAAACGCTACAAGAAATTATAGTTGACGTCGCCTGAGGGGTGAGAACCAGTAATTTCTATCTCACTCGATCTCCGAATGGGTACAAAAGGAAGTGAATAAAAGGAAGAAGGAAGAGGAAAAGAGAAGAAGAAGAGGAGGAGAACGAGGAAAATAAAGATGAGGAAGAAAACAATGTTCAATATAAATGAGCTGGTGGCCTGAATGTTTACTTTCTACTTCTTGTTAAAGCGGTTATTGGTGTTTGCGCTGGCAACGTACACTAACTCTCTTTATAATCACATTAAACAATCTTTGTAATGGAGGGTGTAGCTAACATAGTCTGGACAGGCTCCTTTTTTTCATTATTTTTTTTTAAATTTCAAAGTCCATCAAGAGCGCCTCTAGAGATTCACGTTATACAACTTTACATGCAAGGACTTGTATCTATGCAATTACACGTGTTACGATCTGTGGGCCTAGCAATGATAATTCTCCAGAGAGAAAAAAATCCGGGAGAGAGAAGAAGGCTTAAATGGGAGATGGAAATACAACATTAAAAAACTAGCAGGTCTTGTCATACTTGATCACTGCGGCAACCACCCCTGGTCTAAGGAACGAGGCCCGGCTTGAAACTTCAATTACTCATCGACGGAAAAAAATATGAGTACCTTCGGAGTCGGAGTTATCTTCCTGTGCGGCGAGGAACCCCTGTACACACGGCTGCCAGTGAAAAATGGATTAACAAGCAAAATTCAGTTCCTAGTCTATAAGGACTTCGTCAGAGGTAAAAAGCTGGTGAACGAAAATAAAACATACTTGATCATTATCAATCATCATCATCGTTAAATACTGCGTCATCTGCCATCAACTCTTCCATTTGTGTGTTCCTGTATCCTACTGTTTATGCCATGGGGCGTCTCAAAGTGCGAGAATGTAATTCTCTGACCTACGCTGCTAGTGTTGCTCAATGCTTTATAGGACAACTTGTACCTATCTCTTTTTTGGGGTTTCCGTTTTGCAATGTAGCCAAATATTTTCATGTAATACGCTCAAGATGCAGGTTGGTTACATTTCATTGTGGTCAGAGATGTCTAAACCATATGATTGATTATCATTTTACTGAAATACCTTTAATCTCTACGGTTGTTCGTGGCAACACGTGTCTTTAATGAGGGGTAGAACGGTCATCTTTCTTTACCTTCCTTCGATTTACTCACGACTGTCTCTGCTAGCCATTGACTAGAAAGTCTCACCCACAAGGCTATGTGTTATGAAGCGCGCTCCAAAATCTGAGCCAGGTAAGAAAAAATTGGAGAAATTGCTGGCCAAAATCAACATTGCCCCATCGACCATGAAGATCCAGTGTTATACAAGCAGGAACATCTATAATAAACAATCTTTCGGGCAGGAAATGGAGGAAGGGACAGGCTGGTAAATAATAAAACAATATGTTGGTACACGTCTTGATGTGGTTGATTTATATAAAAACTATTCAATCTCAATTTAATACTAACATTACATTAAATGTACAGGATTGATTGTTACTTTCTTAACCAGAGAAAACCTGGATCCGCATAAAAATGAGCCTGCAATCTTCATTTTCCAAACTCTTGTTTATGCCTCAGCGCCCCACGACACACACAATGACACATCTATTGCCTGCTCTTATGTCTTCCTTATCTTAATCAACAGTTTCATTTAATTTATTTTCTCTTTCCTGGTTATTAATCTTGTGGTTTTAATTGAAAATGATTTTTTCTTCATGCAATTTTTAAAATGACAATTGTCTAAGAGTTGTTGGTTTTTTACGACTTTTCAATAGCATAGTATCTTTTTATACTCGAGTGCCTTCTAATTAATACTTCGTTATACAGTTTCATGCTTTTTAATGTTCTATTGTGAAAATTGTATAAAAACAGACAATTATTTAACATAAAAGATAAGAAGAAACAAAAAAACATAATAAGCAGCGGGGTTAGAAAAATAAAGTTATTAAATGCAAGAGAAGATTAAGACAGAAGAAATGACAAGAGCAACAAATATTTAATTCATTAATTACCGATTTGTACAACAGGCAGCGATCGGTTTAACGTTCATTATTAATCAACTCGTCGCAATCAGGGATTGTATATGCGGTTTAATTAGAGCTTTTTGGATACGCAATTTTCTAGCTCACGAATTAATGCTGTAAATAGCCAAAAATGTAACGAAAGAGATATACTAATTGTAAAACCTGTATATACACATATACATACTCGCACATGCACTATTCTCCTTCTTCTTTTTTCTTCCATCCTTCCTCCATTGCCGTTGGCGTCGAGGCGAGATAAAAATCTGCGATTCTTTGCTCTTCTGTTTGCCTCTTCTGGTGTTATCCCTCCTAGTGACTCTAGTATTCCCTTTATCCATCTCTTTCTCGGTCTTCCTCTTAATCTGGCGTTTTCGTAGCGTTTGTTTATAGCTCTTTGAGTCATTGGTTGTTCTTTTTGTCTTGTTATATGGCCGAACCAATGTATATTTTGTTTCTTTACGCACTATTAATGTGTGTAAAGCAGAGAGCAGATTTCTCACCACTACAACTCCATTTAACGGGACGTTTTAAATAATTCTTTACTACTTTACATTTACCGCATTTTGCCATTATTTGGGTCTCCTATAGTGACTCGCAGGATAGTTTTATTACATAAATTAAAAAAAAAAGTAAAGGGCAACATCACGCCAAATGACGTATAGGGAATATGATGTTAGAGGCCATGACATTAGGAGTAATGTGGTCGGTATTACGTCGGTACCGCTTTACTTTCCCAGAAAAAAATCTGGTATCCATTTAAGGCTGGGTGAATCTGAAAGTCGTTTATCAGGATCGAACTCGCCTTCTAGTTTTATTACATCAACAATATAAATGATTATATAGCAATTATTTGGTTGCCATGTATAGTGCAAACTTTGTTCAACTGAAGCGTTCAGACGATTATTTGAAAACCACTATCAATGCACTGAGTACACTTTTGGTTGTATTTATAATTCAATATTAAGGTCAAATATAGAGGAAAAAATGGAGAGGGGAAACAAACGTAAATACAAAATATAATTTATGGAATTAATATTGTCATTGAGGTCTTTATATTTTGACCAATTTTCGCATATTTACATTTGCTATAATGAAAACAGACAAACAAATGAAAAGACGACTAGAGGCCACACAGATAGGGTTTCTCAGTAGAATGTTGAAAGTTCCCTGGACAGCTAAATAGACCAATGAGGAAATTGTCAAAGGGGGCCAACACTATAAGGGAGCTCGTAAAAAAAAAACATCAGAAAGAAACAAACAACATTTTTCGGGCACACCATGAAAAGAAGATAGTTGGAATATTTGGTTTCAACTGGCAAAATACAAGGAAAGAAAGATCGCGGACGGCAAAGAGAGAAAATACTGGATAGCTTGGTGTCATGGCATGAAAACGGTCAACAACAGAATTGAATCGATGCAATGTAGATAGAAGATTGTGGAATGACATGATCGCCTACGCCAACCGGTATGGCACATGATGATGATGATGAAAATGCATTTCTACTAAATCGAAACCAATAGTTCATTTTTGAAAACTTATAACCACTTAAGCATCAATAAATGTATTATTGTAAGGTAAATTATGCAAGGGAATATAGATATATGTCTTCTAGTAGGGACCAAACATCACCGGGCACAACAATATTAAAAAATAATAATAGGGCGGTCTATGATAAAGGTGAGATGCAGAATGGCTCAGGCAAAAGCAGCTTTCCAAAAATTAGGAAGATATTGTGTAATCCATTTTTGACAGTAGAAACAAGAAAAAGAGTCCTTAAATGTTATGTAGAGCCAGTATTAACATATGATGTGAATCATGGACAATAGGATAACAAACAAGGAAATCACTGGAGTCTGTAGAAATGTGGTTTTACAGAAGAATGTTGAGAATACCATAGACAGCTAAGAAGAGTAATGAAAACGTTCTGAAAGAGGCAAAAGCAAAAAGAGAGATAATTTCCAATATTAGGAAGAAACAATCATCATTTTTTTGTCATGTAGTGAGAAGAGAAACTGGGAAACATATGGAAATCCAAAGAAATTAAGTTAAAAACAAAAATAAAATTTTCAACTCAAATGTTAAGTCGGTCCTATTGGCTGTGAAACATGGAGAACAGAACAACAAAATTGACAATCACGAAGATACCGACATTCATTAATGGATGCTTACGCAGAATAAAAGGATGGGTATGGCAGGACAAAATTACTAACATAGAATTATGGAACTGTACCAGTCAAATACCAGTGGATAAAGAGATACAGAGAAGACGATGGCGCTGGATAGGATACACACTACGGAAGCCAACTGAGAGTATTACACGACAGACCCTTTTTTGGAATCCCCAGGGAAAAGACAAAGAGGAAGATCAAGGAATTCTTGGAGAAGACAGATAGAAGCAGAGATGAAGATGACGGGGAAGACATGGAATGATCTTCAAAGAATGGCAAAAAACAGAATGACTTGGAAAGTGTTTGTTGAAGACCTATGCTCCAATGGGAGCTAACAAGTTAGAAGAAGAAGAATGAGAAGAGAACACTTGAAATATATTGTGACAGCTGGGAAAACTGAGGGAAGAAGAGATAGAGGGAAGCAAAGAGAAAAAGATACCAGACAGCTTAAGAGAACGGCTTGGCATAAGGTCAACGACAGAAATGATAAATAACTGTCGAGATCGAAAGTTGTGTAGAGACATGGTCACCTACGCCATCAGGCCCGATACTTGATGATGAGTCTATGACATTAATAGGCCAAAATGTTACAAGTGACGGGAGATAGAGAAAGCTAGCAGAACAAAGATACGTGAGGAGGGAGTGGGAGTTTGGTAGAAAAATATGTGGAAGAGTAAAGGTATATGAGAACGAATAGAGGTTTAAGAAAGAGTGACTCGACTGAATGGCGTACATTATTGTTAACGAGAATGGAAGCAGTTGGGCAGAACTGTAATTACATTCATAAGTATCCGCGAGAAGTGAGAATTAAAGATTAACAGACGGTAATAATATACAGATTAGAGGCCACAGAGATGGGATTTCTCAGAAAAATGTTGAAAGTTAGCTGGACAGCTAAAAAGACCAATGAGAAAGTTCTCAAAGAGGCCAACACAAAAAGGGAGCTCTTGAAAAAAACATCAGAAAGAAGCAATCAACATTTTTTTGGGGCACATCATGAGAAGAGGGAAGTTGGAATACTTGGTTACAACTGGCAAAATAAAAGGAAAGAGAGATCGCGGACGACAAAGAGAGAAAATACTGGACAGCTTGGTGTCATAGCATGGAAAACAGTCAACAACAGAACTCATACGATGCACTGTGGATAGAAGATTGTGGAAGGACATGATCGCCAACGCCAACCGGTACGGCACATGATGATGATGATGATGAATATACATCTGAGTATACGTGCGTGTGTTTATGCATGTGTGTGAACTCGCACTTTTCTCATTAAAAATTAACTACTTACCAATAGCAGCTACAACAGGAAAGTCGTCGACATACCAAAATACACAAACAGAAATAACCACCATTGATACACATTATTTTGACATTATAAGTCATTTTAAATGACAAGATGCGAGCGCTTCCAAATCTCGTTATAAAATATCCAAACGAATCTCACACTAATAAATAAATACACTATCGTATCACAAATAATAACGGTAGGAGATACACACTTTTAAGCAATAACCAACTATATAATATTATCTCGTCGACTCTAGATACATTTGTGCTACTAATAATTTTATTACGGAAACACTATGTTACGGTATCTTCATACCAAAATATTGAACTTCAAAGTGCATACATGCAATATTTCTTTAAAATGAAGCTTCAATGCTCGTAAAACAAGTGAAGTTATGGATTGCGTTAAAGTATTACAAACAAAAAACATAAACAAATAAATTAAAGCGATGCTTAAAGGCACAAATAAAAAAGGAACAAATTTGGGACTGCTTGTTATTTACCAAAAACACGTGATTTGCGTGGGATTTGTTTAGACTCCACTTCCTTGTTCCTTGTTAAAAATAAAAATCCGAGGGCAAACACAAATCGTGTCCCGGGATTTGACGCTACTAGGAATTAATTGGGGAGAATATGTGAAGTCCTGGAAATAGTTCGCATGAATAATGGAAAGTAAAGCGCTGAATAATCGCAACCAACTTGTGGATGTTCAGTTCACTATTCGTTGTACAAGTAAATAAATACCCCGACGTGCGCTCGGTAAGGGCGAAAGCTCCTGGACTGTCGCTGGCTTGTGCGCGCGACAGGTCCCGTAGATGCTCTGCAGGGACGGCAACTGCTGCTGTATCGAAGTTGATTCCCTATATTTCCAATGCATTGTTCTGTCCCTTTCTCACAATCTCTCACCCAAACATGAGTACCTTTTAAGCAGATGAAAATAAGCGCAATATTTCTTGATATATAGGAAACAACATCATCATCAAGTACCATGCCTGCTGGCGTAGGTGATCATGCCTTTCCACAACTTTCGATCTCGATAGTTATTTATCATTTCTGTTTTTGACCTCAAGCTATTCTCTTAACGAGTCTTGTAACTTTTCTCTTTGTTTCCCTTCTATCTCTTCGTCCCTCAATTTTCCCATTTGTCACAATATATTGTAGCTGTTCTCTTCTCGTTACAAAAAAAAAATGATGATTGTTTCTTTCATGGTTTGGCCACAAAATGATGATTGTTTCTTTCTAATATTGGATATTCGCTCCCTCTTTTGCCTTGGTCTCTTTCAGAACGTTTCCATTACTCTTCTTAGCTGTCCATGGTATTCTCAAAATTCTTCTGTATAACCACATTTCTACAGCCTCCCGTGATTTTCTTGTCTTTTGTCCTATTATCCATGATTCACGTGCATATGTTAAGTTAAAACTGGCTCGACATAACATTTAAGAACTCTTTTTCTTGTTTCTATTGTCAAAATGGATTGCACAGTATCTGCTCATTTTTTTTGGGGGGGAAAGCTGCTATTGCCAGAGCCATTCTGCATCTCACCTCTGTTGTACATCTACTATCTGATGTTAACATTGTTCCCAGATATCTAAATTCATTTACCTATTTTAATATTGTTCCATTTATCCTTAATGTGTATTGCAGTATATATTTTTCTTTGCTGCTAACATTACTTCTGTCTCTTTGCTCTTGACGCTGAGTCCTTTAGTTTTGTTTTCCTTCACTGTAATGTCTAACATTTCTTGTAACTCATTTTCACTCTTAGCGATTAAGATTATATCATCAGCATACCTGAGAGTATTTGTTATTATGACCTCCAATTGTTATTCCAGGCATGTCCCTTACTGATCTTGCAATAAGCCCACTATACATATTAAACAAATCTGGTGACAGCACACAACTTGCCTAACACCCTGTTTTATTTGTTGAAACATTCCCAATTGATTTCCCGTTCTTATGACAGCTGTTTGTTGCCAATACACGTTCTTTATTATTCTTAGATATATGGCTGATTGTGTGATGATCATCGCATTCGTCGCATCAGATTTCCTTGCTAGGGCTATGAATATTTATTTTAATACGTAATCTGGTATATATCCGCTGTTGTAGATTTCATTCACATGTTTTTCTCTGTTATTTCTATTCCAGAATCACCCATAGCTCCAATCCCTTCACAATTTATACTATCAGGCCCAGGAGCTTTTCCTGCTTTCATATTGTGCAAGGCGTCTTCCACTTCTTCTTTGAGTATTTCTGGCCCTTCCCCATTATCATTACTTAATATTTACTTCTATTTATTCATCGTTATAAAGATCTTTAATATATTCTGATCATCGTCCCATTATACTTTCTTGTTCAATCAAAAGTACTTATTCCTTTGAGCTTAAACAACCAGTTTTTGATTGCGCTTTTCTTCCTGTTAATTCTTTAATTTCTTTGTATATAGTTTTGGCATCTCCTTTTTGTTACATCCTCTTTGCATTTCTATTATAGTCATATTTCTTTTGCTTCATTGCATTTTATTACAATTTCTTTATTTAATCTCTTATACTCATCTTTGTTATTCCCATTTCTTCTTCGTGTATCCATTAACGGCAAAATGTTTTCTGTCATCCATTTCTTTCTTGAATTTGTCCTCACTGGTGGTATGTATTCTGTTGATGTTTGCTGCATTGATTCTTTTAGCATTTCCCACTGCTCATGAATGCTTTGTATCTTGTCTATTGCATTTTACCGGTTATGAATTGTGATGTTATAGTTGTCTTGTAAACTCTCGTCTGATTCGAGTAAATCTCAATTTAAATTGATATTAACTCAGGCTCGTTTTGCTGTTTTTATTGTTACTCTAAGCTTTCCTACAACTGGGCCATGATCACTAGTGCAATCTGTCTCTGGTCTAATTTTCACACATACCAAACTGTTTCTATATCTGTTGTTTATCATTATGTAGTTGCTATGATTACGTGCGCTGTCTCCCGTGCTTTTCCATGTCCACAGACGTCTTGGATGTTGCTTAAACCAAGTGTTTTCTATCATCATGTTGTGTGTTCTTGCCGAATCAATACGTTTATCACCTCTTTCATTTCTCTCTCCGAAGCCATAATAACCAACTACTTCCTCAACTCTTTCTCTTCCTACTTTTGAAGTTTTGAGATCCCCTAGAAGTATGATGTTTCCATGTAGATTGCATTCACGAAGTGCCATATTAAGCTCGTCGTAAAATGTATCAACTGTTTTCTCTAGACTGTCTGCTATTATTGGTGTATAGACTTGTATGAGATTAATATTTTTTGGCTTTCCATTCAATTTCACTAAATGGACAAAGGTCTCTCTCAGATATTGCCCAAAAGCCTTTCCCTGTTTTGCTCATTCTGCATTCAAGATGATACCTACTCAACTTTGGTGTTCAGTACCTCCAGAAAATATATTGTTTTGTTCATCAGAATATATCTCCCCTGATCCAGTGTATCTCATTTCACAGTCCCAAGGAAACAAGAATGATAGAATCATTGAGTACTTGATAAAACAAGCTCAATGTCTCCCAGCTGGAGTTTTTCCAGCGTTACGTAGACCATGCCTTGTTATAATCAAGTGTGTCTTGGACGTTTAGTTTATGAAAGATTTCATCCCCTGCCCTGCTATGCGTGTGATAAATATGATGTTGGTGACTATGTTTTTTCTAGTACCGCAGCACAGCCTGGGTAACATGGTCATCAGCACGCCATGCCGACATTATATTTCCACTGGTTCACATTTAAGTAAATATTCATGTTTTATGTTGTCCGTTGTCTGTCTTATATCTGATGAAGGTATTGGTGTGAACGTAATAGTTTATTCTGCCTCACTATAGGTTTAGCTATTTAATACCATTTTAATGTTTATTTTTCATCTTAGAGGCTTGGGGTAACCCAGTGCCAAAATCCACCACTTCTAGTAATTGAAACCAGACCCTTCTGATCAGAAGTGAGCGCACTAACCACTCAACCATCGATGCCATTTAATGAGCAGATTATTCGAAGAAGATTATTAGAGGTAACAATAGTCTATTTCTGAAGAAGAATATTGCGAATACAATGGGCAGCAAAAAAAATGAGTATTGGGACGTTCTGAAAGAGGCCAAATAAAAAGAAATGTTATCACAAAAATCAGAAGGGAAAATAATTATTGGGGCATATAATGAGAAGGGCACAGCTGGAATATATTGTGACAAGTGAAAAAAGAAGAAAACAATTTTTTGTGGTAGAAGAAGAAACGAAGTGACACAATGAGAAGTTACTAGAAATTTTACGAGAATAATTTGCTGGAAAATACACAAATGAAATATGAGGTTACTGAAGAAATAGGAAGATTGAAAATATATATGATCACCAACACACCAACTGTTTGTTTTCGTATCAGAGTGCTATTTTCGTCTCAGTCGTCTCAGAGTGGTATTTTCGTCTCAGTCGTCTCAGAGTGGTATTTTCGTTCTAATATTGGAAATGTTGCCTCATTCTGTTGGATTTATGTTCCGAATCTAGTAACATTTCATTCCTAATGTTTCATATTTTATGAAAATTGTTTGTGCAGAATTTGTGACAACACACACAAAACATAAAGTGTTAACAAAAGTCAATATTTAGATATGAATATATATATATATATATATCTTTTAAACGTTGAATAAATATTAACCCTTACGTATGCATGTGAGAGGTGGAAAACAACAAGAGACACAGAAACAAAGTTAAACGCATTCGAAAATAAATGTCTAATGAAAATAATTGCTATAATTTGGAACGGATTGAAAACAAAAAAGGAAATTAACCAAATCGCCAATCAACCACTAATATCTTCAGTAATCAAGAAAAACGATGGTCATATGTTGGACATGTGATGAGGAGAGATAATAACCGAATAACAAAGCAAGCCCTTATGTGGGAAATAACAGATAAGAGGAAAAGAGGCCGACCCAGAGAGACACTGAGAAGAATATTGATCAGAGAAGCAAGAGCAGCAGGAATCGGCTACCTCAATGAGATAGAGTTGCTTGCACATAACAGAGACAAATAGCGAGATTTGATAAAAGATCTTTACAAGGATTGAAAACTGTTAGAATAAAAATTTAGATAAGAGAAAGAGTATCTGGGTCTATGCCCTATGGGTCGGCTACGGCTCGAAAGGTCAATAGACATATATATATATATATATATATATATATATATATATATATATATTTTCTTTTCTGCACCGACCGTGGGTGCGCCGGTGGCCATATGAGGAACAAAGGATACATACATCTTTTTCTAATCACCTTGAATATATAACAGAAGAAACATATATTCTAACTTCCTGAAGTGACACACGTGAGTAAATCAAGTAAGGAATCAATGACCAACAACAGCTGCCAACATGCACGACCTTTACTCACATGCTGGGGATATATTTCACTACAGTATAGGTCATTTTAGAGCAAAACCTAGGACAGTGATATTCCTTTTTTCCGCAAATAAAAGGTGAGGTATTTGTCGTGGGGTACTACCGCCAATGAAAGATGAAGTATTTTTGGCAGAAATACTATCAACAGTAAAAAAAGATAAGATATTTCTGGCAGGAATACTACCACCAATAAAAGATAAGGTACTTCTGGGCGGAATACTACCACCAATAAAAGATAAGGAAAGTACTTCTGGGTGGAATACTACCACCAATAAAAGATAAGATACTTCTGACAGGAATACTACCACCAATAAAATAAAAGGCATTTCTGGGCGGAATACTACAACCAATAAAAGATAAGGTACTTCTGGCAGGAATACTACCACCAATAAAAGATAAGGTACTTCTGGGCGGAATACTACCACAAATAAAAGATAAGGTACTTTTGGGCGGAATACTACCACCAATAAAATATGAAGAACCTTTAGTAGCATGATATCCATGAGTTCCCCCCCCCCCCCCCCCCTCTTCCCCAATTATTATGTCCATTGTTATAAGCAAATATTTTATTTATGAGTCAATGTTCGCATCCCCAGAAGATTTTTTTCTTAATGAAAGTAAGTTAAAGGTAGCCCCTTAGCAACTACCATTGGGTAATAAAGTGATAATGACTTAATTGTACTAAGCCTAAGCTTCATGGGGTGGGCTGGATATCTCGCGTACTCATTTAAAGAAGCTGAATTGATCTGGAGAAACTTTTAGGTTTGAAAAAAAAATTAGCTTCAAATGATATTTGAACCCCGAATCGTCAGGTCGGCAGGCAAGTGGACTAACGGCACCGTCGTCTGTCTATCTATTAATAAGAACATTTACCCAAAAAAATATCATTAGCAGTAAAATCACTGAAGGCCATCATTGCAATGATAGTGAATTGGGATGTATCTTTAGCAGTAAATTCACCAAAGACTATCATTACAATGACACTGAATTTCTTCTTCTGCGATCATGGCTCATTCAGACTAGGACTCCGGACTATTTTATGAAGGCGGCTGTATGTTTAAGTGATTCGGTTGCCCCGTTTATTTTCTCTTCCAGGGAGATGGGTGTGGGCCACATTGTCCTTCTCAGGTCTGTGTACTGGGGGCAATCCTGTAGAACATGTTTAGTTGCCATGTTATCCAGAGTACAGTGGCATTAGCTGGTAGTTCCTATTTTGAGTTTGGTGAACATGTGGTTTCTCATTCTGTTGCGGCCAGAGCGTAGGCGAAGTAAGATGACTTGATCCCTCCTTGATAGTTGGAGGTATCCGTCTGACGTTTCGTAATAATGTGGGTGTTCGTGTTTTCATTTTTCATGATACTGGCCTTTGATGATGGATTTGGCTTCATCGTAGCTGACCAGATGGTTCTCTTGTGGTAATCTCCATCTCTCTTTAGCTAATTTGTCTGCGCGCTCGTTTCCGTGTATATTTCAGTGTGATTATATTCACTGGATGACCACTCTCTGGAAATTATTGCACAGTTGGTCTAGGGTTGTTCTCAACTCATCTAGCTCACATAATTTGTGATATATCATTCGTAATCGATATTTATAACAATAAGTGAAAAACAACATTATTTACTCTAGCCACGTATCTTCTTCTCTCTTTTAAATTCTTTCCTCATTAGCGTTTATTGTTGATTTACGATTTATCGTGCAGTCTCTTCTGCTGTTATGTTTCCTAGTGATTCCATAAATCTATCTTTTTTTTATGATCAGCTCTTCGATCTGGTGTTATCGCCGACTTCGCTGTTGTCTTATTGTGTCATATTTAGTTCTTTATATATTATCACGTGACCACACACTTTTATCAGTTGCATTTTAGTGCATACAATAGTAGATAAATATATAGTGTGCAAAATAGGTCAACAAGATAGAAATTGAAGGAATACATGTGGTGTGTAAAACAATTCAACAAGATACAATAGAAGAAATACATGCGGTGTGTAAAACAGATCAACAAGATACAATAGGAAGGAATACATGTGGTGTGTAAAACAAATGAACAAGATACAATAGGAAGGAATACATGCGGTGTGTAAAACAGATCAACAAGATACAATAGGAAGGAATACATGTGGTGTGTAAAACAAATGAACAAGATACAATAGGAAGGAATACATGCGGTGTGTAAAACAGATCAACAAGATACAATAGAGAGGTATACTTATGGTGCGCTAAACAGGTGAAAGAGATGACAATCTCTCACATAAATTACATGTTTGTCCTTTATTATCATTACTATTATAGTCTCTCCTTAGTTATTTATCATAAACAAACGTGCAGTACTAGACGCGGTGTATTGGACCATGATATATCTCAATAGACATTATTCCAAGAACGGATAAGAAGTGATGAAGAACCACAAGAAATTTCTACAACGCAAAGTCACAATTAGTGCCAAAACAACAAAAAAATTGTGCAATGGCCGTACTGGAATAAGAAAGAAATATAATTAAATTTTATGTGGAAATGAATTTAGCCTCTGGCCAGGGCACTAGAAGAACAGACTGCGGTATAAAATATTGACTAATAATAATTAACCGCAGAAATATAAAAATGTCTTAACATGCCCTGAACAGCAAGACATGAATTGGTTGCATTAAAGAACAAGATATAAAGATAATATAATTTAAGTAAATGGAGCAATATTTAAAAAAGGCCATGAATTTCATTACGTAGGAACTGTTTAAATTTGAGACAGTAGATGTACAATTCAGATAGAGTATAGCTCGGGTACAATTTTGATAGAGTATAATTTGAGTATAGCTCGGGTACAATTTTGATAGAGAATAGCTCGGGTACAATTCAGATAATAGTATAGGTCAGGTATAATTTAGAATGAGTATAGCTCCGATATAATTTAGATAGAGTATAGCTCGGGTACAGTTTAGGTAGCGCATACCTACGCCCGTGCACTGCCGAGGCTCGAAAGGGGAGTAAAGAATCGTATGCAGGCATGTTTTCTACTAGGCATGTTCGTAAGAGGCTACTAAGGGGAGTTGGGACTGGCTAGCCTGTACTGTAAAAAAAAATAAGCCGCAAATATGACAAGACAAAGAACATTAAAAAAAACCGTAAATCCACTGTCCAGGAGAGATAAGCGTATATGTCTAAGAGATGTATGACGCAATCCGGAGAAAGTTGCAAGAGGTCCGTGTCGCCGACACACGTTTTGTCTTTGAGCAAATTCAGATTGCTAAAGCCAACTGAAAGTATTGCACGACAGGCCTTTTTTGGAATCCCTTGGTGAAGTGGCAAGGAGGAAGACCAAAATATTCTCGGAGAAGACAGATGGTGGCAGAGATGAAGATGGTTGGGAAGACATTGAATGATCTTTAAAAAAAATGGCAAGAAATAGAACGGCTTGGAAAGTAATTGTTGAAGACCTACGCTCCACAGGTAATTAATTGAAAGGTAGAAGAAAATAAATTAAGTAAAGGTTGTATTCTATAGATTGAGTAAAATGTATCCCACATGTATCAATAGGAAACAAGAAACATAGTTCAGATGTGCTATGTTGAGCTAGCTTTGATACATTGTTACGAATTCTAGGAAATCCAACAATAGATACAAAATTAGTTTAAGGCACCAGGAAATCAGTTTTACAGAAGAATGTCGAGAATACCGTGGGTTGCTATAAATATAATGAAAACATTCTAAAAGATGCCACAGCACAAAGAAAGCTCATTTCCAAACTCAGCAGGAAACAATATGACTTTCTGGCTACATTAGGAGAGGGAAACAACTGGGAACTATTGTGACAACAGTTTAAATCAAGGGAAGAAAAACTGTAATAGAGAGAAGAACAAGTAACAAAAATTACCAAACGTTTAGGTGAGTTGTTTGGTAGTTTGTGACATACCGATAAGGGAGCCGCGATGGCTCAGTGGTTAGTGAACTGGATTATAAAGGACAGGAAGTAGGGTTCGATCCCAACCGACGGCTTCCGGGTTCAGCCAGACTTAAATGGGTGCCGGATTTTTTTCTGGGAAAGTAAAGCGGCACGGGCGTAATACCGACCACATTACCCCAAAAATCATGTGCTGAAGATATGTAAAATTTATAGTCAACTATGTTTCCTAGTGCTTCTTATATTCCGTCATCCTCTTTTTTTGACACCATATTCCCTATACGCCACTTGACGTGACGGGCCATTTAACTTTTTTTTTTACTTACATACCGATAAGAGGTCAACAATATAAATTATAAACACTGTAGAGATAGAAAGAACGAGAGAAGACGGTATTTCCAAATTACTAGTGAATGACGGCGGGGCTGCAGAATCGGAGAATAAAGGTCGCTTGTCCAGTGAAGTAGCCATGAGGTGTTCGTTTCTGAGTTTTTATTTCACCCCCGATATAGAAAACTTGTGACCCCACTGGGATTCGAATCCACGATCTCCTGGTTTGGAGCACGACGAGTTGACGGTATTGATGATGATAACAAAATACGGGAAAATACGAGTCTACAACCAAATCATACATAGAAATGTAAAGGATGACGTCAATAACCCTATGTAGCCCATGATGTGAAAGCAGTAACAATAATTGAATCGACTGTAATATAACAAAGAGTTTAACTGTGTCGAATGATGCGTCTGACATTAGAAAATTAAATTGTGCATATAGAAAGCAATCGTCTAAAACGTGAAGAATTCAATATGAAGAACTGTTAGAAAACACTCGACAGCCGAGAACTGGATTAGACAAAAGAAAGCAGAGTACAAGAAGAGGCTGCTCCCACAGAGAGTCTAAAATAAACTTCAGGACCTACAATTCTGTTGTGAATTTTCAAATGAAATTATTCAAACGAGATGAGGCAGCACAATATAATTTATATTTGCAGAGATAGTATCTTCTTCCACTTCTTCTTTCCATCCTCATTTCCCATTCAGCGACGAGGGGAGATATAATTTGCGGTCGTTTGCTCTTCTGCTATAATGTTTCCTAGTGCTTCTTATATACCGTGAATCCCGTTTTTTTTTCTGGTCGACCCTTGGGTCTGGTATTCTCGCAATGTTTATTGAAGGCTTGTATTGTGTTTTTATCTTTCTGCCTTGTCACGTGATCAAACCATGTTATCTGTTGTTTCTTTATATACTCTATGGATGGGGTTATTCTCAGCTTTTTACTGAGTTCATTTCTCGGTCGGGCATTGGTAGCACACCGTTGGGATGAAGATTGTATTGTAGAGTGCCCGTTTTGCCTCTATAGTTTTTTTGTTTTTGTTTTTTGTTTTTTGTTTTGTTTTTTTTTGCTGAACAATAGTAGTGATAACTGTCCGATGATTTGACAATTTTTGTTGCATATTACGTCTATCTCTGCTGTTTGTGATTAGTCGTTTGTCACTGGACTTTCAAGGTATTTAAATGCCTCTACTTGTTTTAGTTGCCTGCCTTGTAGATGATATGTTTCTCTTTTGAGATATTCATGACTTCAATTTTATTTATGTTGATTTTCATGTTGTATTTTGTGCTTATACTGTTGAGTCTATTTAAGTGTTATTGTAGTTATTTTTTCCCGTGTATTAGTGTCTGATCGTCTGCAAATAGAACCATGTTGATCATCTCTGTGTCTGATGGGTTGGTTTATATGCATATATAGTCAGATAGTATCAGGTACTTGAAACTAAATTGTACTAAAACAAATCTAGTATCTTAAGCTGAAACAGCTGTCGTCTGTTGAATATTGAAATGTTCATTGGTAAATAGATATATATGTACCTCAAATACTTCAAATAGTAAGGACAATTGCAATGAAGATCAAACGAAATAGAGGAAAATATCAAATTGTTAATTTAAATATCTACCAACCAGGCAATTAATAAATCCTTATTATGAACATCTTTTGAGTAACATGTAATTTGTCGTGAATCTTAAATGTTGAGGGATATATTCTTAGGAAAAAATGTGAACACGTATGGGCTTGTTTAATTTGTAATAGTGATTACTTGACAAACAAACTAAACAAAAGTAAACTGAACTAAACTAAACATATAATACGTCATTTTATATGCTGCTTTTTTATAATATAATCTGTTATTTCTTTGTTAGATTAGATGGCAATACCATAATTTGAACATGCGTTGTTGTTTTTTAAAATTCAATTTAGAGTATATGACCAGCAGAATGGATTAAATTATAAACTATACGGATTGTCTTATTTTTATTCCGATTATACGATAGTTTCCTTTTAAAAACTATATATGCAGCTTCTCTAACAATCTATTATGAAGTATACATTCATTAAATCATACACATTCTTTGTTCTTTGCATCAAATTATATTAAAAGGACAATAACCATCTTATGTTTTCTTGTCTTCTTCTGCCTGTTTTGTTCTGCCCTGTCAAGCTTTACTAGTCTTGTCTCGTCTAGTCGTTTTATATTGTATGGAGCCGCGATAGCTCAGCGGGTAGTGAACTGGACTACAAAGGACAAGAGGTAGGGTTCGATCCCAACCGACGGCCTCTGGGTTCACCCAGACTTAAATGGGTACCGGATTTTTTCTGGGAAAGTAAACGGCACAAGCGTAATACCGACCACATTACCCCAAAAATCGAGTGCTGAAGGTTTGTAAAATGTATGGTCACTAACACCATATTCCCTATACGCCACTTTGTGTGACGGGGCTCTTTACATTTTTTTACTTATCCTTTTGATCCAATGGTCGTTTGAGCATAAGCTCCTCTATTTGGCTTCATGACAAAGAGGGCGCAAGCCTGTTATATTTGTGATATTTCTGTGCTGAGAGTGTTCCTGATACTGGAAGATGAAGGAAGAAATTGATCCCTGAAGTCTTGCAAGGATGGGTCTTCAATTATGTAGTAGGCGACTGTTCTTCTTTTGCAGTTATCACCATCAGATACCATGCCTGCTGGCGTACGTGAGTATGTTTCTCTACAACTTTTGATCTCGACAGTTATTTAGCATTTCTCTGGTTGACCTTCTGCCCAGTCATTCTCTTATTCTGTCTGGTATCTTTTCTCTGTGCATTTGGCAGTTACACAGCGGAGGTATTTTGTGGGAATGCTTAGTTTCCTGCATCTTTTAGCATTGTAAACTTCAGAACGGAATGGTGTCACTGCAGGGGAGTGTTAGGGATTTCGTACCTGCTCAGCCCCCGTCCCAGCAATAACCAAAGTGGTCATCCTGATTGTTATTCGTGCTCCAGTGAATTTTAACAGTGTATTTAAAAAAAAAGGAGAAGCTCATGATACACACTTCCGAATGTCTGTAACGGCCGTTGAGGGCACGCTGAACCTCAGAGCCCACGCGTTAAATCCGTGCCCTCAAAATACAGAAATGGTTGGCTCATCTAGAAAGAATACCAAACGAATTCTACTTTATTCAAAATATATAAAAGGAGATGGAAGAAGACCCTAGCAATGCCCAGAATAAGGTGGACTGAAAACATTCAAGAAACATTGTAAATGTGAGTTTATAGAAGCACGTCGTGAACGTAATCTGAAGATTATTCATTCGACGCAAAGAATGTATCGCATCATCGGGGCTTGAGGTGGTCACAGAGGCAGATAATTCTTCTCCCGTCAATTGCTTTTCAAATGGAACCTCACTAAAACTGCACCACTCGCATATACGAAGCACTCGGTGACCCATCGGTTACTCAAATTACCCTGTCGACTTTTCCACTTAGAACTGATAGCTTCCCATTTCCATATTTTAAACCCTAATTTCGCAGGCATGTCTCGTGGGTCATATGTTACCGCTGTTAAAACGTTGCCGTGAAGTAAAAGAGACAGTAAAGATGTAGTGATAAAGACAACTTTTGTCTAAATCTGTAGTTGTAAAATAAATTTGGTATAAAGTTGATTTGGTTTTTTTTTTTTTTTGGAGCGTTAAAAAAACCAAATGGTTTGTTTCTTAACAACGGCCTGTGCATTCTTGTTCTTAAGATATTTCTTTTCATTTACAGAAAACTGAGTAAAATTAGTTTTTTCTTTAATTAACTGAATAAAAGCAGCTATTTCTGTTACAATTGCTCTCAGTATGAAATATTCTTATTAGTCATATTTTAGTTTGGTTACCACATCTAGCTTTATAGACTCTTTTAAAAAACGTTTCAAATGCGCAGTTTCATAGAAAAAATGTAGGAAATTACGTGCAGACTTTGAAATATGTTTTTTTTTTTAAATCTTTTTTCAAATATATTTTCCTTGCTTTTTTCTGTGTTTTATTTTTTGTTTCATTATTTATGCGGTGCTAAAGTAAGAACAAAAATGAAAAATAGCCATAACTGAAATGAAATGCGTAAGACGGAAACAGTCTGAGAGATAAGATCAGAAATAAAGAAGTGAGTAAAAAAAAGGTGGAAATAATGTCCATCAATGAATACAACAGATAACATTGTTTATCTATTTGATAAGACAGAAAAGGAGCACAACACAACGAGCCTTCAACAAACACTGTGAGAACACCAGAACCAAGGGTCGACCAAAGAAGGATGGATTAAAAAATAACAGCAAGAAAGTCACACACACACACACAAAAAAAAAAGCAAAGGCCACAAATTATATATCCCCCGACATAGAAAGACAAATGACAGAAAAGGTAAGAAGGTTAATTATTTATATGTAGTCTTCTCTTGATGCTTTCCATCTTCTGTGGACCACTGAGCGCATAGCTGGCAACCTTACCCTGAGACTCGAGTAGGGGCAACCTTAAGTGGGGAAGCCATCTACGGATGGATGTTGTGAAATATTGTGGTGTTATACTGAACCACATCGAAAAACCTGCTATGAAATTAATAGTACAGCTTATATAATACAGCGTATATAGTGCGGCTTATATATTGCGGCTTATATATTGCAGCTTATACGGTACAGCTTACATAGTACGGTTTATATAGTACGGCTTATATATTGCAGCTTATACGGTACAGCTTACATAGTACGGCTTATATAGTATGACTCATATAGAGCGGCTTATATATTACGGCTTATACAGTACGACCTATACAGCACGGCTTATACAGTACGGCTTATACAGTACAGCTTATATAGTACGGCTTATATAGTACGGCTTATAAAGTACAGCTTATATATTACAGCTTATATAGTACAGCTTATAAAGTGCAGCTTATATATTACAGCTTATATAGTACGGCTTATATAGTACAGCTTATAAAGTGCAGCTTATATATTACAGCTTATATGTTACAGCTTATATAATACGGCTTATATAGTGCCCCTTATATAGTACGGCATATATAGTATAGCTTATATAGTACGGCTTATATATTACAGCTTATATAGTACGGCTTATATATTACAGCTTATATAGTACGGCTTATATAGTACAGCTTATATAGTACGGCTTATATAGTACAGCTTATATAGTACAGCTTATATAGTACGGCTTATGTATTACAGCTTATATAGTACGGCTTATATAGTACAGCTTATATAGTACAGCTTATGTATTACAGCTTATATAGTACAGCTTATATAGTACAGCTTATATAGTACGGCTTATGTATTACAGCTTATATAGTACGGCTTATATAGTACAGCTTATATAGTACAGCTTATATAGTACGGCTTATGTATTACAGCTTATATAGTACGGCTTATATAGTACAGCTTATATATTACGGCTTATATAGTACAGCTTATATATTACGGCTTATATAGTACGGCTTATACAGTACAGCTTATACAGTACGGTTTATATAGTACGACTTATATAGTACGGCTTATATAGTACAGCTTATACAGTACAGCTTATATAGTACGGTTTACATCATCAATCCGAAAGTACTAACGGGAATAGGGATCTGGAATGTTCAAGAATATGCTCTTCTATGGAGATAAATAATAATAATAAATGAATATTATTATGGAGGGAATTTAGATTTAGGAATAAAACTTGGACAAAAGAAGCAATATTCTGCATGAAAACATTAATCGAAAAGTACATAGAATTAAGTAAAAAAAAGTAAAGTACTCCCGTCACGCCAAGTAGCGTATAGAGAAATATGGTGTTCGTGACCCTATATTTTACAGACCTTCAGCACATGATTTTTGGGGTAATGTGGTCGGTATTACGCCCGTGCTGCTTTACTTTCCCGGAAAAATTCCGGTACCCAATTAAGGCTGGGTGAACCCGGCAGCCGTCGGTTGGAATCGAACCCTACCTCTTGTCCTTTGTAGTCCAGTTCACTAACCACTGAGCTATCGCGGTTCCCACATAGAATTAAACAAACCAATATATGTCTGCTCCATAGACTATACCAAAGCTTTTGATAGAAACACCATAAACAACTTATAGACTGCCTAAAATATACACATCTAGATGATACAGACTTATAACTAATATGTAATTTATACTGGGAGCAAACAGCATTAATAAAATATAACAAAGAGAACTCTACACCCATTGATATAAAAGGAATGAGACAAGGATGCATCCTATCACCAAGCTTGTTCAATCTATAGGCTGAGCAAATCTTTAAAAACATCACAGAGATGCCAGGCCTTAACATTAATGGAAAGATAATCAATAACCTAAGATATGCTGATGATACTGTTCTACTAGCAGAAAATCCTAAAGATCTACAATAATTGCTTAATGAAATAAACATGACAAGCAAAAAGCATGGATTATATATGAATATAAAAAAAATAAACTGTGATCGTAAACAAAGAAAATACTCAAAACCTACAAGTGGATATCAAAATTGAAGGCGTAGACCTGCAGACAGTTCAGAACTACAACTACCTTAGACATACTCTAACCAGTGATGAAAAATGTATTTATATATATGGCTTTGGCGTCTTGACAGACGGTTAGTAGCAAGGAATCATGATAAGTCAGTAGTTTGGTAAAGCATTAGTGTTTCATACTGGGTGCTACTTTACTGAATAGCTTCTCTCGTGGCTGAATTTGCCAATATTGGACAGACAGATCCATCCACAGAACGAACAAGGTATATTTGCGGTAACTGGCCATGTATCTTTTCTCTTGCGCGTTTTGTCTTCTGAATTTGATATCAGCACTGTCTCAAAAGTTGTTGTGCCATTTTTTTTTTTTGTTCTCCATGTGCTACGAACCACAGCCACATTTTCCCAGTTTCTTTCACTTATAGAAAATTCCCTCAAGGAAGCTTTGCAAACATCCTTATATCTCAGCACTGGTTGCCCATTGGTCTCTTTATGTCCTTAAGTTCGCCATACAATATTTGTTTGGGAATACGATTGTTTGTCATTCTTCTTACATGGCCCAGCCACCTTAGTCTACGCATCCTAAGTGTTGCCATGATCGATGGGAGTTTGGCTGGTTGTAAGACATTAAAGTTAGTTACTTTGTCCTGCCATTTGATGTTCATGATCTTACGATGGAAAAAGTAAAACTAAAATAAACAAAAGAATAGGAATGGCAAAAAATGTAATGTTATTGCTATGAATGTTTCCAGTTGTATCCAAATTGGAGGAATTATTTTTCTCCGGCTTGGTATAGAACAGTTGATCAGAGGTTTAACAAGCCGCTATCGTAAAAACGATTTTGTTAATGAAATGTAGATCTGATACACAACCCCTCATGTGGAAAGCAACAGGTAGGACGAAAAGAGGAAGACCCATAGAGACACTGAGAAGAACATTGATAAGAGAGGCAGGAATCGGCTCCCTCAATGAGATAGAGCTGCTTGCACAGAACAGAGACAAGTGGCAAGATTTGACAAAGTGTTTTTAAAGGAACCGAAAACTGCTAGAATAAAAATTTAGATGGGAGAAGGAGTGTCTTGGTCTACGCCCTATGGGTCGGCTACGGCTCGAAAGATCAATAGCTAGATAGATAGATTGATTGCTATGAAAAGTATACTAACATCAAAACAAATAACACCAGGGCTAAAACTATGAATAGCAAAATGTTATATCTTCTCAACATTCCTGTATGGTGCAGAAACATGGACATTAGATAAGAAAACAGAACAGAAATTGAAACCTTTGAAATGTTGTTATATAGAAGAATAAGTAGAATTGGATGGAAAGAAAATGAAGCAAACGATGACGTTTTAAAACAAATAAAAATGAAAAGAGAACTACTAAACACAATTCAAAGAAGACAAATGCGATTCTTGGGGCATGTTAAAAGACACAACAGCTTACTAAAAGTCATCTTGGAAGGGAAAAAAAACAAGGTAAAAGATGCAGAGACAGACAAAGAATAACTTGGACGAGTAATATCAGAAGATGGACAAGTTAGCATATGACAAGCTGCACCATCAAAGCAAGAGATAGAATGGACTGGCTCTCCGTGGTAGCCAACCTTCGAAGCGGAGATGGTACTCAATGATGATGATTATGGAGGGAAATTTCCGAGGCGATTAATCAGCGAATCATTGCAGGGGAAGAGATATGTTTACATTACACAGAAAAAAAAATCATAAGTAGTCAACAACAACAAAAAAACAAACAACAATAGCTAGTTTGAAGTAGGATTGAACTCGTGTTCCCCAACGCAACTTCTTGCAATGAGAAACCAAGCGCTGTAGCACACGTGCCAGCTAAGCCTTCTAAAATCTAGGTTACCCTCGTCTATGCGAAACATCAGGATACAGAAAAAGAAGAAGATATAGAGAGATACTAAAAAGAACACTTATAAGAGAAGCAAAGTTGGCAGGCATATAATCATTAGATAAGATTGAACATATCGAAAAGAATTGAGATGGATGGCGAAAAATTTGAGGCAATGTCGCATAGGCCTCATAAAAGAAGAGGCATGTTTATAGCACTCGGAAAAAATTACAAATAATCAACAACAGAAAAAAGAACAAAGAACAATATATGGACCGATGCAGGATCGAACCCGTACTCAGTGACACAGCGCCTCGCCACAAGAAGCCAAAGCTGTGCCACTGAGTACGGGTTCGATCCTGCTTCGGTCTATATATTGTTCTTTGTTTTTTGGGTTTTTTTTAATGTTGATAATTTGTCATTTTTTCCGAGTGCTGTAAACATACCTCTTCTTCTGAATTGATTCGCTGATTATCGCATCGGAAGTTTCCCTCTATAATAATATTCATTTATTATTATTTGTCCCCAACAAAATACCACCCAAATGCTATTGTTGAGTTTTAATTTTGTCTCTCCAAGATATTTTGAAGAATAGTTTCAGTTAAATTATTTATTTTTAAATCGAAAACAAACAAAAATCTAAGCAAAATAGACAAAAAGAGAACTATTAGAACAGACAATGATTTAATATGTTTGAGTTCGTAACTTTGTTTTGCCAAAAGATCATTATTTTCAAGATGTGTTCAGACAATCCGTTTAAAACCTTTCTCGCTTCTGGTAAATGTTGATCATCTTTAATATATGCAAGTTTGTCTGTGTGGTGTGTGCCTGCCAGTGTGTGTTTGTTTTTGTTAAGCACACAAAAATTAACACATTTATCTGGTTTTAATCTCACGTGCCTTTAGTGTTAATTTAAAAAGTAATTAAGCCAAGGAAAAGAAAACAAACGATGACGTCTCAAAACAACTAAAAATGAAAAGAGAACTACTAACCACAATTCAAACAAGACAAATGCGATTTTTGGGTCATGTTAAAAGACACAACAGCCTATTAAAAGTAACCCTGGAGGGGAAAATACAAGGTAAAAGAGCAGAGGCAGACCAACACTAACATGGTCGAGTACCACCAAAAGATGGACAAACAGCCTATGATAACCTGCACCATCAAAGCAAGAGACAGAACAGAATGGCGCTCCATGGTATCCAACCTTTGATGCAGAGATGGCACTCGATGATGATGATGATGACGATTAAGCCAAATTGCCAATTTAAATATTTATTTTTCTTTCTCTTTAAAAAAATATGGCGGTCAGTTGGTAGGGAATACATCGTTTTAAAAATGCTTTACAATGAAATTATTTATTAAACCTTATATGTCTAACCAGACCTCAACTACACGATGAACGTTTGTCTAACGAGACACGAACAAGTAAATGTTTGTAAAACAGAGACTCCGGACGGATAATTTTCCAGAACTTATAAGAAAACAATGAAACTGTCACCTATTTAATCATATTGAAGGCATTATTGAGTTATTGAATTATTTGCGGATCATCATCATTGCACTCCGAACATGTCCACAGGTGCTCAGATCCCTCCTCCTCAGCAAGTCCCGCAGTGTTCAGCGACCGACGACCCCATATTAAAGGAGTTAACGACATAAAGTCAACCTTTGAAGACACATTGAAATAAATCAAGTATATAATCAAACAATCACGCATTCAAACAATCAAACAATTGTATAATCTATCTATCAATCTTTTGACCTTTTATTGGAGTATTGGCCCCAGACAAGGTCCCTCCATCCATCCTAACCATCTAGAGTTGTAGTAAGGCCATATGGGCTGAAAGGAAAATCTCGGAATCACAAAAAGGTTGTGACGTCTTATGCTAAGAGAGCTATAGACAGATAGCGCCATTTTATCAGAACCTCCCCTGATGAAAATGATACAATCATTGGGTGAATATTTCTTTCAGCTCGCGGGCCTTATTAATACTATAAATGGCTATGATCAATCCTTATACGTGGCCATTTTCTCTATTTCTCTGAAGTCTAGGACAATGTTCTTGAGAGTTTCCATGACTTCTCTTCTCCGAGTATTCCTGGGCCTTCCAGGATTTCTCTTCTTCCCGTGACATCATTAATAGTTTGCCGAAACAATAAACATCGACTACACAAAACCAAACTGTAATTCAATCCCCGAGAGCTTCAATGTTGATTTAATTATGTCTGCTGGCATTATAGAAGCACGGTTGCTTCTCTGAACCTCACAGTGGCATTTAAGTTCAAACACTGTAAATGTTGCAGCATTGATGAATGAAGAGCTCTGGGTATTTACATTGCTTCATTTATAACATTTTATTTTATTGCTTCATTTATAACATTTTGTTTTATTGCTTCATTTATAACATTTTATTTTATTGCTTCATTTATAACATTTTATTTTATTGCTTCATTTATAACATTTTATTTTATTGCTTCATTTATAACATTTTATTTTATTGCTTCATTTATAACATTTTATTTTATTGCTTCATTTATAACATTTTGTTTTATTGCTTCATTTATAACATTTTATTTTATTGCTTCATTTATAACATTTTATTTTATTTGCTTCATTTATAACATTTTGTTTTATTGCTTCATTTATATCATTTTATTTTATTGCTTCATTTATAACATTTTATTTTATTGCCGTAGATCTGATTTATGGCAACTCAGAGAAACGTTAATGATATACAAAATAGTGAAAGAAAGCAATAAGAAAAGGTTCACCTTAAACGGTAAGAAAACAGAAGTAATGGTCATATCGAAAAAATAACCATAACTATCATGCAACATAAAAATAAATGGGACACATATGAAAGAAGTGCAGAGCCGTCACATACTTGACCACAATAATAACATTTGACGGAAGATAAATGCACCATAGAAATATGAAATAGAATATGACAAGCCAAAGTAGCATTTCAAAAACGAAAAACATCTTGTACAAGTCTATGTCAATAAAAGTGAGAAAGAGAGTTAATCGATGCTATGATCGATGCTATAGTCGATGCAGAGCCAAATCTGACCTATGGAAGCGAATCATGGATAGAAGACAAACAAATGAAAAGATGATTAGAGGCCACAGAGATGTGATTTCTCAGAAGAATGCTAAGAGTTCCCTGGACAACTAAAAAGAAAATTCTTAACGAGACCAATCACAATTTTTCTTGCATATCAAGAGAAGAGAACGGTTGAAATACTTGGTTACACTTGACAAAAAAAAAAAAAGAAAGAAAACAGAGATCGCGGACTACGAAGGGAGAAGTGAGTAGATAGATTGGTGTCGTTATGCGCCAAACAATCCATATTTTTCATGCATATCAAGAGAAGAGAACGGCTGGAATACCTGGTAACATCTGAGGAAAAAAAAATAAGGAAAGAGATATCGTGGACGACGAAGAGAGAAGACAGTAGATATCTTGGTGTCTTAAAGCATCAAACAATCAACAATAGAATTCATAGGATGCACTGTAGATAGAAAAATATAACAACTTGCGCCAGCCGGTAATGCACATGATGATGATGCAATCAATGTTAAAGCATAACTTATCTATAACTTATCTATAACATAAACTAATCAAATAAAAATCCCATAGAAAAAACCATGTATAATTCCTCTATGTTCACATTATTGTTTACAGGAACAGAGTATATGTTTCTTTAAGTACTTTTGGCAAAGAGTGAGGAAGCCACATAGGAAAACGGGAATCACACAAAAATGGTTGTATAGACCAGGAAAAAACCTGGGAAGCCATGAGAATGAGTTCTCGATTCCTGTCGTGTTGTTTGTGACCTGGAAGCTCTTGACCGTAACTTCACTTCTGTTTATCTTACTATATCGTCTACAATACAAGCTGACTACCTCGATTAGAACTTATTTTATCTAGCATGAAACATTCAGTGGATATAGTAGTCATATCATCATCATCATCATCATCATCATTTTCATGTGCCATGCCAGTTGGCGTAGGCGAGCATGACTTCCACAATCTTTTATTTACAGGGCATCGTATCAGTTCTGTTGTTGACTGTTTTCCACGCCATGACACCAAGCTATCCAATATTTTCTCTCTTTGTCGTCCGCGATCTCTCTTTTTCTGTATTTTTCCAGTTGTAACCAAGTATTCCAACTTTCCTCTACGAATTATGTGGTCGAAAATTGTTGATTGTTCTTTCTGATGTTTTTTAAGGGCTCCTTTTTTGTTGACCTCTTTAAGAATTTCCTCATTGGTCTTTTTAGTAGTAGTCATATAAAGCGATAGAAATAAACATAGGTAATTATACAATATGTATAAATATAGCTAGTGCATAGGGCTAATCAAAACTATAAACTTTCTAAATAAACGTCTTCACTTGATAATAAACGGGAATACTGGTTGGTCTCGAGGCAGAGAGGTTGTGAGTTCAAATCTCGGTTACACCAGTTGGAATTTGTGATTTCTCTCTGCGGCAACCACCCCTAGTCTCAGTAGCGAGGCACGACTTGAAACGTCAAATACCCATCGACGGAAAAAAAAATATGAGTACCTCCGCAGACGGAGTTGTCTGTCTGTGCGGCGAGGGACCCCTGTGCACACGACTGCCGGGGAAAAAAATGGAATAATACACAAAATTCAATTCCTAGTCTCCAGTGACATCGCCAAAGGTGAAAGCTGCCGAACACAAAAACTTGAAAATAAAGACTATAACTCTGGGAAAAAACACAACTAAACTATTAACAATAAAGCAAAACAATATAAAAAAAAAATAACAAAATTGCTGTTCACAGCTGTTTATTTTTATCTCAAAGTGACATTTTAGTTCTAACTTTGGAAATGTTACTTTGTTTTTGGAAGAAATCCTGCGCCTAATACTTTCCACTCATTCTTTACAAACAAATTTTATTTGGTAGAAATGGCTTCAGTTTGTGTCATCACACACAAAACATGAGAGCCGCATTAACTCAGGTGTTTGAGAACTGGACTACTAAGAGCAAGAGGACGGGTTCGATCCTGATCGACGGCTTCCAGGTTTAACCAGCCTTAAATGGGAACCGATTTTTTTTTCTGGGAAAGTAAAGCGGCACGGGCGTAATACTGACCACATTACCACAAAAATAATGTGCTGAAGTTATGTAAAAAGTATGGTCACTAACACCATACTCCCTATACGTCGCTGGCGTGACGGGGCACTTTACTTTTTTACAACACAGAAAACATGAAATGTTTAGCTAAAGTTAATGTGTATGTATGAATTATATTTCAGTAAAACAATGTTTATATTAAAAAGATAAAAGAAATTGGGAATCTGAGAATTTCAGGATATGAAATATTTAATTTTGAACCACAAACGATATGACAATTTAAGACACATATTCTTCTTGTCACTTTGAATGTATAGTAGATGAAGCAGGTGTATTAGATCTATCTGGAAAGATACAAATTAACAAATCAACTAAAGCAACATTGTCAAACAACTTTTGCAGCAATTAAATTTTACCCAAACGACCGAAGGGAATATGTGACAGGAAACAGGGGAGAGCATTACGTTCTATACATGACAGCAAACTGTGCACGCATTCTCATTAATAAGAACTTTATCACTAATGCTAAAGGCCGTGTTGTCATTGTAAATCTGCATGCTGGATTATTCAGATCGGAATGTATACTTTAATTATAAGATGTCGCGTTAAGGAAGCTTTTTATCAATGCAACGAAAGAGATTTCTGAGACATTTTTTCATGGTTTTAAAGAATCAATGTACATTTTTATACTTGTCTAACATATAACATTTAACATATTATATATTAATTTTTAGATAATTGAACAAGGTATTAGATTTCACCAATACCAATATGATACAAGGCATGTAAAAATAATATGATTTGATGACGATTCACATTAATCAAATTGAGAGTGACGCACTATGCGGCGAAATGCATGTGTACGAAATCTGCGTGACGCACACTGCGCCGAAACGCATGTAACGAGTTAATTGTTTCATCTCGCTCCGTGTCTTGCAAGTGGATATCTCTAAAGTAAGCATCCCAAACAATGTAACCGGTATTGTCTGTCTATATTTTTATGATGATAAACAATAATTTTGTGAGAAAAGTAAACAACGCATGGTGATAGGAAGGGAACATTTTTTTTTTTATTTCAGAGGTGAAGGATCAAAGTGAATTAAATGAAAACTAACATTATCTGGTATATCTCTCTCTCTCGCTATAAAAGTAAACAGTAAAGAGCCCCGTCACGCCAAGTGGTGTATAGGGAATATGGTGTTAGTGACCATAAATTTTACAGACCTTCAGCACATGATTTTTGGGGTAATGTGGTCGGTATTACGCCCGTGTCGCTTTACTTTCCCAGAAAAAAATCCGATACCCATTTAAGGCTGGATGAATCCAGAAGCTGTCGGTTCAAATCCTCTCTCTCTCTCTCTCACTCTCTCTCTCTCTCTCTCTGTATGCCCGGTCTAAAATATTTTTGATTATGACAACGATTCCAAATTTGCGCGGACTTCAGTTACACTGCATCTAGAATATGTTAGCACTGACCACAGCGTTATACAAACACTTATCTTAACTTGGTTTTTTTTAAAAAAAAAGTAAATAGTGACCGCTTGCTGACATTAATAACTTCATCTTCTATGTCCATTTGCCCCGATACAACTTAAGATAGCTTCACATGATTTGTGAGTTAAATCGTGTCCGACAATTCACATTTAGTGTGGAATTCTTGGCGTACAACTCATTCTTAGTGTAGTTTAATACTTTAAAACTTTAAAACTCAGTATAAATACAACATTTTAGTGAAAATACTCGTAATTCATCTGAATGCTAGTACAATAAATGTACATCTTCATTGTTCACTTAACATCTTTGGTGCCATGGAATTGAGCTCTGCGGTACACCTGCAGCAAAATTTTTAAAAATATTGTTCGTTTAGCTTCAGTATAATGAATCTTTAGTTTGTGCCACTTGACAGTCTACAGCGCATCATTGAAGGTCACATTAGTACTAACCAACTCAACCTTATAGTTCATCTGTTCTCTGTCATCATCATCGTGCGGCATGCCATATCTATCCACAAGTGTTAATAGTTAAATGTTGCAGCACTTCAAATGCCCTATGTTTTTCTATCGTATTATTTTGTTAATACATGTCCCCCCTTTTTCCCTCTTCTCTCTCTCTCTCTCTCTCTCTCTCTCTCTCACTCACTCTCCCTCTCTGCTTTCCATCGGTTATTTTACTACCGATTTTTCCTTTTGTTACTGTGTTTTTACCATCAACTCTCCTATGTAAATGCTCAATGAATATCGTCTACATTAAAAAAATTCCCGTCTTCAAAAGATCATTTGAATATACTTTTTTTTATAAATGAGTTTCTACATTTGATTCTTAACTGACTGCTATTTGCTGTGCATTTTCTTCCCAAGAACTACAGCTGACTATGTACAGGAAATAGTCTGTAAACTCAGCCAGAAGCAATATTGGCCGCACATCGGATTACACAATGTATGGCTTCCCTTGAAACATATTTTTGAATTGACGATCTGTGTTATGCCGGAACGTAATCGTCTATTTCTCTTTAAAACTGAAGCTTGTATCCTCCTAATACTTTTACAAGAGTTATAAGGGAGAAGTAATATTGGTAGGATTCTCGCCTGCACTAGGCTTGTAACTCTAGCTCATCGCATATTTATTTAGTAACTAATGTTGTAAATCCATCTTTTATTGGTCATACACTCGCCCTGTGGCTTGACATTTTCATGTTGCATGTTCGTGCTGCAAAGTTCTATGTTCTCCATTCTGCCAAGATGTTCACATCATTTAACTTGTTGATGTTGTATATCTAACATACATATTATATCAATAGCGATTTGAACTGATATAACTTTCTCACTACTTTGTTATCTCTCCTAATAACGCATATTTGTTCTTTGAAATGTCGCTTCTTGGTCAAAATTGCTACCAAAAATCTATCTACACCGATGGATCCCAGGCCAAGTTACGGAGTTCGTGCACGAGGGTCAGGGGTCTCCTCGGTTGGTTTCTATATTTCGAGTGAAAATTCGGAGTACCTATAGATAAATTCTATGTGCAGTTGTAATGATGATCCTAACATAAAATAATAGTAACACGGTGTCCTACTGAAAACTTTGTATCGTTCAGATCTTTAACTGAATCATAACTAGTCGCACACCCACATAGATTTGTAGTGTGCACCATGAACGATATAAACGTTACATGTAATGTAAACTAACCAGTTTCAGGGACAGCAACATTCAAGCTGTACATGGGTATTAATGACATAAATTAACACTATTATATAAACAACATGTTATACACAACAACGCATGACATTTACAACTGAATACAATACAAGTATGGTTATGGCTATAGTTAGTCGAAGGCCCAGTATCACTGCAGAAGAATTATAAACCATAATTGCTCAACTGTCCGTGCCAGTGAAATCATACAAATTAAAATCTCATCTCACTGAAGAATCCAAACAAAGAAAGGCAGTTGCAGTCCCCATCATAGCCGTTACAGCACACATCAAAAGACATACGGCAAAGCAGCACCGAAAGTGAACGCAGGTGAACTTTCTGCGTCATACGATATCATCATTCATCGTAAGCATTTGGAATATCGAAGCACGATCCGTATTAAACACAAAGCTCACGGTGTGCACAGAGCACTAAACTCAGTAGCTCCGGCAGCAAGCCAGAACACAGGTAAACCTACAATAAATACACTGTGCTCAAATTATCTTTCTGGAATATGAGCCATTTATTATCGTGTAGCAGGCATTATGAGGAAATTAAAATACGATGGCGACATCAAAAGACACAGCGGGTTGGAAAGAGCAGTAATTGAAGGTATCGTTCTCATGCGACGCATCATCTCAGATCTAGAAGAAGGCGGTTTCAATTCATCAGGAAGACCTTAAACATACAACAGAAGAAATGGGTAATCTGGCTAGAGACAGAGATTCTTTCTGACGGGCTGTGGTGAAATGCAACGCTCTGAAAGAGACCCGCGGCCTTGTGATGATTATGAGGATGATGATGATGACCAGGCACTGATTTATCTCTTTACATACTTGTACAGTTACATCAATTCGTGCATTACATAATCTTTTTTATCAAAACACCCAAATCAATGGTTCCATATTTTAACCATATTGAGCTCAACATTAATGCTCATTTTGAAATGACGTTTCAACAAGCGCCATGTACTCATCAAAATTATGATCAATAAATCTCAACCGTTTAAATCCACTGACCATAATGAATGTCCCAACAACATATTCTTGACAAGACAGCTTAGCTTGTCTGCACTGTCGTTTAATGTCTGCATATTTAGAAAGATCGGCGGTGGGTGCACATGAGTCAACAAAAGTTCGATGTCTGCTCTAGAAACACTGTCAGTCCCCAGTAGTACAATGGTTACCGTACTTATTTACTGTCCAGTATATTCGGCTTCATTTTCCAAATGTTACAGATATATTGAGAATTACGCTGCGCTCATCCACAACCAACCATAGTTTCACAAGACCCGCGAGCTGAGAGGAAAATTCCGATATCACCCAAAGCATGTGACGTGTTCAGCAAATCAAGCTATAGACAAGTGATACCACTTTACAAATAACTGCCCACACTCGCAATACTGACACGTCACAAACTGTGGGTGATTCTCTTCAGCCAACGGATATTATTATTACCTCTAATGTCCTAGTTTATCTATCTATCTATTGTTCTTTCGAGCCCAAGATGGCACTAGGGCAGAACCACAATCTTGAATACAGAAACCTTGCGTGCCAAAATGGCACATATTGCAGAGATCACTGCTTCTAAAATCTATGGCTCTGTTTCCATAACAACACTTTTTACAATGACAGCTTGTCAAGCCATCGATCAACCTCCTTAGTCGCCTCTTACGACATGCCTGGAAGGTTACAGTGTCACTATTCTTTACTTCCCTCATAATGAGGCCCCGGTAACACGCAGGAGCCTAATTTATAGGCACAACAATAATTTCAGAGAAAAGAGTGATCTCCCTTTAGTTGCGGTCCCAACAAAACTACAGTGGTTTTCAAATTTAAAAAAGTTATCTAAAGTTTTATGGTTACGACATTCCCCTAGCGTTGTTTCTCTTTTCTCTACAATTAGGAATCGTCCAATGACATATTATAGAACCGTCAAATCAAGTGCAATGCTACTCAAGGGAACATTACTCTTTCGAAATATAATTTATATGCTTAAAAAGGACTTAACCTTATTACTATGATTGGCTGCGGTTCACCAAGCTGCCGATATTAGGTAAAAAAAAAGAAAGTTGTTTCTCTGGAAAGTATGTTATTCTGCATAACGTTTAGTTTAGTACATTTCATGTATGTGTATATATATATATATATATATATATATATATATATATATATGATAATAATCATTGAATAACAAGAACATAAATGGCAAGTTGCAGATATGTGTGTGGTTTTCACTTACGCTACAGTCAACATTGACGCACCAACAAGGCGGAAAGTATTAATGGATTTGTCAATTATGTCTACATTTGTTGAACTGTGAAGTATATGCCTACATTTGTTGAACTGTGAAGTGTGTGCCTACATTTGTTGAACTATGAAGGTGTAATTGAAACAAATGAGATCTAAGTAGTGCATGTAAATGTGTGTGCCTAGTAGTTAACTACCAGCGAAACATAACTGACAAAGACACTACTGTCCTCCTTGTGTATGTGTCTGACAGGAGACATAAACCGCGTGTGGTCAACAGGGCCCTTACATTGAGAATAGAAAAACAGAATAGAGCCACTGTTACCTGCCACATATGTCGTAAGAGGCGACAAAGGAGATTGCAATTGTCACCTATGATGTCAAGTAGGACAAGCACGGAACGACCTTGTTAGCTGTTTTTATTTATGCATTTTGGAAAATTATGTGATCTGTGGTGGACCGGATACGGGAAATTAATAACTGCAATGAAACTGATCATACGAATAGAATAGAGAAGTGTCAAGGACTCTGAAAATTGTGGCAGCGAAAGTCCAGCTTGAACTTACAATTAATCCACGACTGCAACTGAAAGAAATTGATGACACTAAAGTCAGCGCCATTTTCACGATCAGCTACCGGGCCAGTTAGCAAAATCATGTCTCGTAAAAACGCTATGTGTTTATTGTTGTTTCTCATTTCTATTTCTTCAAACCATGACATTATCTTAAGGTGTATGGTATCTTTTGTCCCTGTATACCTCTTTCTTTTTTCCCTCAAAATGTTCATTTGTCACAATCTATCTGTTCCTGCATTATTACATGATCCAAACATGGCCTATTGATTTCCTCTTTTAAAGAAATGATGGTTTTTTTTCTAGTATTACAAATTTATAGCATACCATTAGTCTGCCGATTCGGAGAGACGGGACGGGTGGGGGGGATTATAAGATTGTAGAATAAAGGTCAATTGTCCAGTGCAGTCGCCATAGTTTTTTTTTATTTCACCGCCTATTAGAAAAAAAAAACTTTACGACCCTACCATGATTAGAACCCGCAGATCGTCTTTTCTCATGTAAATAAACTTCATTCTTAAAATATATAACTTTTAGAACGCTCTCACTGAGTCAAGTACCTAATTTAAATTGTTCGATTGGACAGTGTCAGGCCGAAATTGAGCAAACATAGGCTGATTTAGGTACAAAGTGTTCTTACTCAATACAACCCGTGCATTTTCTCAATAATTCTGACACCAATAAATATATAACAACGAAATTTGAACGGGGGAGCGTTCATTGTGCAAAAAATGTAAATAAATGTGTCAGTAGTGTGTATGTTTTTGTGTGTAATTGTGTGTGTAGGTATGTGTTTGTGCGTGTGTGCTTAATTACTGCGACACTGAGTAGAGCAACCTGTTGACTGACGCAGGGACAATCGTTTTGTGTAAACTCCCTCCCTCAAATGACAGAATTAGGCCGCGATAGCTCAGTGGTTAGTGAACTGGACTACAAAGGACAAGAGGTAGGGTTCGATCTCAAAACCTACGGCTTCAGGGTACACCCAGCCTTAAATGGGTACAGGATTTTTTTCTGGGAAAGTAAAGCGGCATGGGCGTAATACCGACCACATTACCCCAAAAATCATGTGCTGAAGGTCTGTAAAATTTATGGTCACTAACACCATATTCCCTATACGCCACTTGGCATGAAGGGGAGTACTTTACTTTTTTTTATAGTACGATTAAGTAGTAAAGTAAGGTTAAGTAGTAAAGTAAAAGTAAGTAGTAAAGTAAAAGTAAGTAGTAAAGTAAAAGTAAGTAGTAAAGTAAAAGTAAGTAGTAAAGTAAAAGTAAGTAGAAAGTAAAAGTAAGTAGTAAAGTAAAAGTAAGTAGTAAAGTAAAAGTAAGTAGTAAAGTATAATACAGAAAAAAAGTCGCAAAGGACTATCTGGCATGCTGAATCCACCGCGTTCCACGATTATATCAGTCACTAATTCACAGCCATAAACCTGACTTTTAACCTTTCCCACTACATTTGTCAGAAGAGAAATAGATTCGCTGGCGATCAAACATGAAAGGATCAACCCTACCCCCTAATTAATGACGAAAATCTAAATATCTCGTGGGGATAATGTAATACAAGTAGGCTCCACATTGCCTGTTCGCTCACGAGAAATTACGAGCTTGTTAGATGGACTTTAATCAGCTCGTAGCTAGGATCCAAGTTCAAGGACAATGCCTGACACCCCACTTAAGCCAATTGGCTAATATAACAAATACATGATGTAAGATTTCACGCGGATATTTGTATTCTATTTATTTACCTTTTGTTAATTTGGTAAAATTATGTTTATAAGCAAATAAAATCAATGAATCGTAAAATATATCGACGTCATGTGCCATACCGGCTGGCGTAGGCGATCATGTTCTTCCATAATTTTCTATCCACAGTGCATCGTATCAGTTCAGTTCTTGACTGTTTTCCATCCCATGACACCAAGCTATCCAGTATTTTCTCTCTTTTTCGTCCGTAATCTCTCTTTCCCTCTATGTTGCCAGTTATAACCAAGTTCTCCAACTTTCCTCTTCTCATGATGTGCTCGAAAAATGTTGATTATTTATTTCTGATATTTCTTAGGAGCTCCTTTTTTGTGTTGGCCTCTTTGAGAATTTCCTCGTTGGTCTTTTCAGCTGAAGTAAGGGAACTTTCAACATTCTTCTGAAAAATCCCATCTCTTTTTCCTGTAATCGTCATATTGTTTGTTTGTCTACTGTCCATGATTCGTTTCCATAGGTCAGAATACGCTCTATATATACTTGCTGATTTGAACTTAATTAAATTGTATCACAACTCCAGTGGTAGATAATCAAATTCAGACTAGGAAGACTGTTTTCTTGATTTAAAATATGACAGACATTTAATGCGTGTGCACAGAACGATATCACATCACAATATAAAACCTGTTCTAATAGGAAAGCAAAGTTAAAGGCTAGAGCAATAAAGACTTTAGAGTAGTATTAGTTGACACAATATATACGAAAGGCTAGAGTCTTAGAGATAAAATAACAAAATACATGTGTTTTATAGATAAAATAATATTCTGAGGTCTTAGAGATAAAATAAGAAAATGCTGGAGTCTTAGAGATAAAATCACACAACTCTTGAGTCTTTGAGATAAAATAACAAAATGCTGGGGTGTAAAAAGAGATAAAATAAGAAAATGCTGGGGTCTTAGAGATAAAATAACACAACGCTTGAGTCTTTGAGATAAAATATCAAAATGCTGGAGTCTTTGAAATAAAATAAGAAAATTCTGGAGCCTTTGAAATAAAATAACAAAATGCCTGAGTCTTTGAAATAAAATAACAAAATGCTGGAGACTTAGAGATAAAATATCAAAATGCTTGAGACTTAGAGATAAAATAACAAAATGCTTGAGACTTAGAGATAGAATAACAAAATGCTTGAGACTTAGAGATAAAATAACAAAATGCTGGAGTTTTTGAAATAAAATAACAAAATGCTGGAGTCTTAGAGAAAATGATCAGCTACATTCATTGTGGAGACTGTACAGATGTAATCATACATGTGTCGGTGTGTGTTTATATATTATAAGAAACGCATGGAAAATAATCAAATAAGAAGTGAGAAGAAATGGGGGAGGGGGGAAGTTTAAAAAAAAAGAGGATGACGGAGAAAAATAAATAAAATAAGTAACAACAAATTAGAAGAAACATAACTAAAAAATGAATTGTGAGACAGTTTTGTATGTGTGTATGTATATATAAAAAAGTAAAGTACCCCCGTCACGACAAGTGACGTTGTCGTGACGTATAGGGAATATGGTGTTTGACCATAATTTTTATAGACCTTCGTCACATTATCTTTGGGGTAATGTGATCGCTATAACGCCCGAGCTGCTTTACTTTCCCATAAAAATCATGTACCCATTTAAGGCTGGGTGAACCCAGAAGCCGTCGATTGGGATCGAACCCAAACTGTTGTCCTTTGTAGTCCAGTTCGCTAAGCACTGAGCTAGCATGTGTATATAAGATTGTGTTAATGATAATATTTCTTTCCTTTATTTTATCTTAATAATATAACTGCAATTATTTTATTTTACCAGCTGTGAATTGTTTAACAAACATATAACAAGAAACATAAAAGGGTAACGTATACAAGTAATACACTGAGAAGAACATTGATGAGAGAGGCAAGAGCAGCAGGAATCGGCTCCCTCAATGAGATAGAACTGCTTGCACAGAACAGAGACAGATGGCGAGATTTGATAAAATATCTTTAAAAGAAAACTGCTAGAAAAAAAAAATTCATATAGGAGAAGGTGTATCTTGGTCTACGCCCTATGGGCCGGTTACGGCTCGAAAGGTCAATATATAGATAGATAGATACAAGTAATTGCAAACAATGTTGTCGGTGCTAATTTTTGGTCCAGGATTCTGCAGTACCCTAGAAACCAGCGAGTAATCTAGACTAAATGAGATTGATATTGTAGCCAATAGATTGAAATAAGAAGATAAATAGAGAATTAATTAACTGGAGTAAAACAGCAAACAGAAAATGTTTGGGGAAAAAAAGTAGGACATTTTTTTTAGCACGGGGTTAGAAAACTTACAGGACAGACGCGGCAAGTCCAGCAATTTTGACCGGCAGGCGAGCCTGATTGATATCTACTGCATTCTCCAGTCCAATGTACAATGATATTTTAAAAATAACTTTACAAAATATTTGTTTGATAATCATCGTTACGTACCGTGCCTGCTGGCGTAGGTGATCATGTCTGTCCCTAACTTTCGATCCCGATAGTTATTTATCATTTCCGTTTCGACCTTCTGCCAAGCCATTCTCTTAAGCTGTGTAGGTATCTTTTTTCATAGCTTCCCTCTATCTCTTCGTCCCTCAATTTTTCCACTTGTTGTTACAATATGTTTCTGCAGTTCACTTGTCATTACATGATCAAAAAATGATGATTGTTTCTTCTTAATATTGGAAATTAGCTTTCCTTTTGCTTTGACCTCTTTCAGAACGTTTTCATTACTCTTCTTATCTGTCCATAGTATTCTCAACATTCTTCTCTAAAACCACATTTCTACAGATTTAAGTGGTTTTCTTGTCTGTTTACCTATTGTCCATGACTCACATCCATATCTTAAGACTGGCTGTACATAACATTTAAGAACTCTTTTTCTTGTTTCTATTGTCAAAAATGGATTTCAAAGTATCAACATTTGTTTTATATAGTGCTGCGAAATAGGAAATGATGCTGTCAAATGTACAAGACTGCGATATTGCCATCTTTGGTAATGAGACATGTAACAGCCTATGAGCTGACTCTCCGTCGGTACATTCTGTTAGCTGAAAAGAGTGATGTAGCCTTGTCTGTACTGTCAGGATGGGCGAGGAATAGTGTTTGCGAGAGTGAATGTTATATACACTTTCTTCTACTTCGTCTTCGATCATGGCTCAATCAGACTAGGACTCCTGACTCTCTTATGAAGGCAGTATCTGTTTAAGTGATTCGGTTACCCCGTATAGTTTATATACACTTTCAAGAAGACGGCATTGAATAACGGATTCCTAGATGACAGCAGCCATTTGTATTTCTGACAACTCTGCAAGATCAAAATGATGATTTGGTTTTGTCTTTAGTATCGGTATTTACTCAAGTAAATGGAATACATTGTGGATGTAAAGATGGATAGTGTACACATTTTAATGAAAGAAGTAGTGAAAGTTACAAACTAGTTGTCACAATTTAGTTACACACTGGCAACATCAAACAAAGGGAGCCGCGATAGCTCAGTGGTTAGTGAACTGGACTACAAAGGACAAGAGGTAGGGTTCGATCCCAACCGACGTTTTCGGGTTCACGCAGCCTTTAATAGGTACCGGATTTTTTTCAGGGAAAGTAAAGCGGCACGGGCGTAATACGAACCAAATGTCATGTGCCGAAGGTCTGTAAAATTTATGGTCATTAACACCATATTCCCTATACGCCACTTGGCGTGACGGGGGCACTTTACTTTTTTTCCATCAAACAAAAGGAAGCCGTGATAGCTCAGTGGTTAGTGAACTGGACTGCAAAGGACAAAAGGTAAGGTTCGATCCTGATCGACGGCTTCGGGTTCACTCAGCCTTAAGTGGGTACCGGATTTTTTTCTGGGAAAGCAAAGCGGCACGGGCGTAATACCGACCACATTACCCAAAAAAATCATGTGCTGAAAGTCTATAAAAATTATGGTCACTAACACCATATTCCCTATAAGTCACTAGCCCGTGACGCGGCTCTTTACTTTTACTTACCATTAAACAAAGAAAAATGTATAAAGAATGTTGAATATTCGTAAAGAAACATATTTGTGATTGTTTCTTCTGTGTGCTTAAATCTGCAGTGAAAACACCACTCGGTCATTAAACAAGTACGTTTAATATTAATATTATTGTATTGATCAACTTTACTTTTCTCTACCATTCATTCATTTCTTTCGTTCTTTCCCCGAGAAATAAACCGTAGTATTTATTGTTCCGTATACAATCAAGGCAAACGAGAGAGTGAAATGTTGATCCATGGTAGCCAACCCATTTGATATGGAGACGACATATGATGATAATTGTAATACGAGCACATTCTCAATAATGTCACGATTTACAAAAAAAAAAACAAAAAAAACATTAGAAAGAACTATTTGAAATGTGTTCCCCTTTGTTTCTGGTCGTTCTATGTTACAGTCTGTCAGTGAATGTCCAGAGAAGTAAGGCGAGAAAATGCCTCTGTCCAAAACACAAAGCCAGTGGTGCTAACTAAAGCAAACACTTCTAATATTTTGTATGAAATAAATGTGAGCTATGACACAGATTGCCGGAAGTTAGCTATTATCTTGAATACTCGCTGTCTCGAGAAATTGACAACGTAACAACTAGGACTCGTCCGCTCAACGCTAGTCCTGCCTTTAATCATGCTGGCGTTATCCTCGTGAATGTAAGAGAAACCATTTTCTTTCCCTACACAGCAATGTATTTGTGTAAGTTTTCTACAATACCGGTCAATATGGCGGATAGACGGGAGGAGCTGATAAAGGCTGTGCCTGAAAAGTGTTCCTTGTTGCAGTTTCCTCATACTCAAAACCCGGATTGCTGCCGGAGCTACTGAGTTATGTGCTCTGTGCACACCGTGAGCTGTGTTTCATCCGGATTGTGTTTCGATATTCCAATTGCTTACGGCGAATGATGATATCGTATGACGAGGAAAAAATGGCTGTGTTCACTTTCTGTGTGGTTTCGCCTTATGTCTTTTGGCGTGTGCTGAGACTGCTATGATGGGGACTACAACTACCTTTCTTTGTTTGGGAGATGAGATAGTAATTCGGATGATTCCACTGACACTGGCGGTTGAGCAAATATTGTATTTTAATTCGTTTGCAGTGGTACCCGGGGCCTTCCATAACCATAAGTTTCCTACGCCCTGACCGCTGATTCTTCTTGATGACTCACAAAGTTGTGACGTCACATCAGCTACTGATTTTGTCAACCAACCGAGATCGTTGACAAAGGTACCAAGAGTGAGAACTATCAGATAAATAGTTTGACAATGTATGAGGAAGGTGTTTCTTTCCATGCTCTCTCTCTCTCTTTATGTTTGTGTGAGTTTCTATGTTTATGTACATATCAGGGCCGGATTTAAACGTAGGCTAAATATGCTACATCGTAAAAAAAGTGTTTTTATTTTTCTGTTTGTTTATTCTGTTACACTGTACAATACAATCTTCATCCAACGTTGTGCTACCAATGTCAGACCTGGACCCTAGATGCAAGAACAATAAGAAAAATAACCTCTACTGAAATTAAATGTGTCAGACGAATGACAGGAAACAGTCTGAGAGAGTTAAGATCAGAAATGAAGAACTGAGAAAAATGCTAAAAATAGCTCCCGACATAGAATATATAAAGAAACAACAGATGCAATGGTTTGGCCACGTGACAAGGCAGAGTAACCAAAACACAACACAACGAGCCCTCAATAAACGTTGCGATAATACCAGCCGGAAGGGTCGACCACGAAAAAGATGGGTCGATAGAATTTTAGAAGCAGTAGGAAACAAAGGGGAAAAATAAAAAAATTAAAAAAATAGTATGCAAGAAGCTTTACGTGATAAGTGGACGGCACAGACTAAACAACGTTTCGGCCCAATAGGCCTTCATCAGGAACAAACAAAAAAAACACATACACAAAACAAATAACTAAACAACCAAAACAAAAACAATCGAAATGTGTTAAAGAAAACAAAATAAACTATCCTGTCAAAACAAAAGGAATAGAAACCAAGTGCGGCTGTCTTGAACGTAGAGAAACGTGTAAAAATGTGCGTAAATTGTACACAGAACCAGAGGAATTCACACAGGGGTCAGTGTGCAAACACAAAGGAGAAAGAATCTAATAGTAGACTAACAGGTGTTCAAAAGACGGTAAGAGTGAGATGTCTGAGAGTGGGGTACAATAAAAACAAATGAGGGGTAAGGAGTACAGAAAAAAAGGTATAGAGGAGAACACCGAAGTGTCTCATAAGGGACTAGAGGAGAAGAACTATAAATAGCATGGCATAGTAAGTAGACCAAAGAACCCAAATATGTGCAGTAGAGAAGGCTATGCAAAAGGGAAGGAGCAACCAAAAGGAAACTATGCGTATGAGTGTGATACATTCATACCTCTCGGGTTCAGCGAACCATACTGGACTATGAGGCGATTTTCCAAAGTATATCGGCTGCGGTCGCCAGAGTGACAAAGGACAATACCATCGACACGGATGTCGTCTTTGTCCTTGTGATCAGGGGAGTTGAAGTGGGAAGACACCGGAGTACCAGTATTTTGTTGGACATCACGTAGATGTTCACAAAATCTTTCCGCTAATCTTCTCCCAGACTCACCAATATAGGTCATGTGGCATCGTTAGCATATGATGGCATAAATGATGTTGCGGGACACACATGTAAAGCTATGCTTGATCTCGAACCGTCCATTAGGGAACAAGACCGAGTCAGCAGGGAGCACATAGGCACAGGTGATACAGTTACGACCACAAGGGGCCGTACCGAAGTGTTGAGGGTGGGGGCGAGGGAGATGGCTCCTAACCAAAATATCTCTCAGATTCCTGTCACGCTTAAAAGCGATCATCGGGGGATCACTAAAAATCTACATCTCTTCTACACTAGGAAACAACACTACAAAGGACAAGAGTAGGGTTCGATCCCAACCGACGGCTTCCAGATTCACCCAGCCTGTAATGGGTACCGGGTATTTTTTCTGGGAAAGTAAATCGGCACAGACGTAATACCGACCAAATTACCACAACAATCATGTGCCGAAAATCTGTAAAATGTATGGTCACTAACACCAAATTCTCTAAACGCCACTTAGCGTGACGGGGAGGGGGGGGGGGGGCATTTTACTTTTTTTTTTTTACTAGGAAACAACAGCAGCAGAGAGAAACAGAAGAGCAAAAAACCGCAAATTATATAGGCCGTCGACGCTGAAAGGCAAATGAGGAGGGAAAGAAGAACAGGGAAACGATCTATTACATTTTACAATGGATTGGAGTTATGGAGTTATGGAGTTATCCGTTGTGCAATGAAGATGATCTGTCGGCTATATAAATAGATTAGAGTTTAACGTAAATATACAGTTTCAGATGTTCATTAACTAAACACGTTCTTGTATAAGATATTCCGTTTTTAACGACATTAACATCTCCTACATTTTAAAAAAGCTATTATCTCAAAATAACTGGAATATACCATATAGGAATTGTTTCCGGTTTATATTTCTGACCTGAGCAAATGAGCAAAACAAATAAACTGCCGGTGGCAGACAAACAGCCGTGGTCGTATGAGTAATATGGAGATAATGCTTGTTGCTGTTCATGTCATATTGACTATATAAGTGACCCGGTTAGTGTCTTGGCAGGTCACGTGAATACCGCCCCCACTACCGCCACGCACAAAAAAGCTCTTGTAATTGATATGAATGCGTAAACTCGTAAGAGTGCGGAGGAGTAGAAATAAGTTTACGACATTTAGTTTAGATAAACTCCAATGGGTGTATGCGCGGTAGAAATAAAGTCACCTCATTTAATCTAGTTAAACTCCAATGAGTGTGTGCGTGGTTGAAATAAAGTCACCTCATTTAATCTAGTTAAACTCCAATGGGTGTTTGCGCGGTAGAAATAAAGTCACCTCATTTAATTTAGTTAAACTCCAATGAGTGTGTGCGTGGTTGAAATAAATTCACCTCATTTAATCTAGTTAAACTCCTATGAGTGTGTGCGTGGTTGAAAGAAATTCACCTCATTTAATCTAGTTAAACTCCTATGAGTGTGTGCGTGGTTGAAAGAAATTCACCTCATTTAATCTAGTTAAACTCCAATGAGTGTTTGCGCAGTAGAAAAAAATTAACCTAATTTAATCTAGTTAAACTCCAAAGAGTGTTTGAGCGGGAGAAAGAAATTCCCTCATTTAATCTAGTTAAACTCCAATGAGTGTTTGAGCCGTAGAAATAAATTCACTTCATTTAATCTAGTTAAACTCCAATGAGTGCTTGCGTGGTTGAAAGAAATACACGACCTTTGATCTAGTTAAACTGCAATGAGCGTTTGCGCGGTAGAAAGAAATTCACCTCATTTAATCTAGTTAAACTCCAATGAGTGTTTGCGCGGTAGAAATAAATTCACCTCATTTGATCTAGTTAAACTGCAATGAGCGTTTGCGCGGTAGAAAGAAATTCACCTCATTTAATCTAGTTAAACTGCAATGAGCGTTTACGCGGTAGAAAAAATTCACCTCATTTAATCTAGTTAAACTCCAATGAGTGTTTGCGCGGTAGAAATAAATTCACCTGATTTAATCTAGTTAAACTTCAATGAGTACTTGCGTGGTTGAAAGAAATACACGACCTTTGATCTAGTTAAACTCCAATGAGTGTTGCGCGGTAGAAAGAAATTCACCTCATTTAATCTAGTTAAACTCCAATGTGTGTTTGCGCGGTAGAAATAAATTCACGTGATTTAATCTAGTTAAACTCCAATGTGTGTTTGCGCGGTAGAAATAAATTCACGTGATTTAATCTAGTTAAACTCCAATGAGTACTTGCGTGGTTGAAAGAAATACACGACCTTTGATCTAGTTAAACTTCAATTAGTGTTTGCGCGGTAGAAAGAAATTCACCACATTCAGCCTAGGTAAACACCGACGAGTGCCGACAGAATAGAAATAAATTCACCACTTTCTTCTTCTGTGTTTAAATACTTCGATTTCATCTTTTCTTTTCTCACTGTTCTTTTGTTTTTTTTTTATAAGTCAACTATTTTACAGCACTCTAAACACATTTCTTTTTATTATCATGAAGTGCTTGTATTATTTTCTGTGATTCATCACTTTAGGTAACCTCTTGTTTATTATCCATATTTATTTGCAATAATAATTCCTTACTCTCGTGATCCAGGAAAAAAATGGTGAACTTATCCCTGGCTAGATCTACAGTGATTATGTTTACTTGGTCTGATTAATTTTCAATATCTACACAGACTAGATAACCTCTACGTAGATTAATTCAGTTGCAGAAAATATGTCGTCTTGCAGCGTCATCTATGTATATTTTACTTTATTTACATTTTATTGTTATGTGTGTATGTCTGAAAAACGAGAGATAAATCAACTTCAGTGTGTACTCATTGTACAAGAGAATTAAATCATGTATGACAATAATAATAATAATAATATGTAACATCAAGTATTGTACTCGCTCGATAGTGAGCATGTCTCTCCACAACTACATTTCTTATGTTGTTTATCAGTTCTGCTATTGACTTTCTGTCACGTTATTCATTTAAACTGTCTGGTATATTTTAATCTAACATCTTTACCCATCCACTTCTTAATGTATTCTAGCCAGCAGTGCTTACACAGTAACAAATAACAGATAATACATCGAGCAATAATAGCTTACACAGTAGGCAATAATAACTTATACAGCGAGCAATAATAGCTTAGACGGTGGGAATAGTAACTTATACATCGAGCAATAATAGCTTACACAGTGGGAATAATAACTTATACAGCGAGCAATAATAGCTTACACAGTGGGAATAATAACTTATACAGCGAGCAATAATAGCTTACACAGTGGGAATAATAACTTATACATCGAGCAATACTAGATTACACAGTGGGCAATAATAGCTTAAACAGTGGGAATAATAACTTATACAGCGAGCAATACTAGCTTACACAGTGGGCAATAATAGCATACACAGTGGGTAGTAATAGCTTACACAGCGGGGAATAATAGCTTACACAGCGAACAATAATAACTTACACAGCGAACAATAATAGCTTACACAGCGGGGAATAATAGCTTACACAGCGGGGAATAATAGCTTACACAGCGAACAATAATAGCTTACACAGTTGGCAATAATAGCTTACACAGCGAACAATAATAGCTTACACAGCGGGCAATAATAGCTTACACAGCGGGGAATAATAGCTTACACAGCGAACAATAATAGCTTACACAGCGAACAATAATAGCTTACACAGCGACCAATAATAGCTTACACAGCGACCAATAATAGCTTACACAGCGGGCAATAATAGCTTACACAGCGGGGAATAATAGCTTACACAGCGAACAATAATAGCTTACACAGCGAACAATAATAGCTTACACAGCGAACAATAATAGCTTACACAGTAGGCAATAATAGCTTACACAGCGAACAATAATAGCACTCCCTGTAGGCAATAATAGCTTACACAGTAGGCAATAATAGCTTACACAGTAGGCAATAATAGCTTACACAGCGAACAATAATAACTTTCACAGTAGGCAATAATAGCTTACACAGCGAACAATAATAACTTACACAGTAGGCAATAATAGCTTACACAGCAAACAATAATAGTTTACACAGCGAACAATAATAGCTTACACAGTGGGAATAATACCTTATACAGCGAGCAATAATAGCTTAGACAGTGGGAATAATAACTTATACAGCGAGCAATAATAGCTTACACAATGGGAATAATAACTTATACATCGAGCAATACTAGATTACACAGTGGGCAATAATAACTTACACAGTGGGCAGTAATAGCTTACACAGCGGGGAATAATAGCTTACACAGCGAACCATAATAACTTAGACAGCGAACAATAATAGCTTACACAGCGGGGAATAATAGCTTACACAGCGGGGAATAATAGCTTACACAGCGAACAATAATAGCTTACACAGCGAACAATAATAGCTTACACAGTAGGCAATAATAGCGTACACAGCGAACAATAATAGCTTACACAGTAGGCAATAATAGCTTACACAGTAGGAAATAATAGCTTACACAGTAGGCAATAATAGCTTACACAGCGAACAATAATAACTTACACAGTAGGCAATAATAGCTTACACAGCGAACAATAATAGCTTACACAGCGAACAATAATAGCTTACACAGCGAACAATAATAGCTTACACAGTAGGCAATAATAGCTTACACAGCGAACAATAATAGCACTCACTATAGGCAATAATAGCTTACACAGTAGGCAATAATAGCTTACACAGTAGGCAATAATAGCTTACACAGCGAACAATAATAACTTACACAGTAGGCAATAATAGCTTACACAGCGAACAATAATAGCTTACACAGCGAACAATAATAGCTTACACAGCAAACAATAATAGCTTACACAGTAGGCAATAATAGCTTACACAGCGAACAATAATAGCACTCACTGTAGGCAATAATAGCTTACACAGTAGGCAATAATAGCTTACACAGTAGGCAATAATAGCTTACACAGCGAACAATAATAACTTACACAGTAGGCAATAATAGCTTACACAGCGAACAATAATAACTTACACAGTAGGCAATAATAGCTTACACAGCAAACAATAATAGTTTACACAGCGAACAATAATAGCTTACACAGTGGGAATAATACCTTATACAGCGAGCAATAATAGCTTAGACAGTGGGAATAATAACTTATACAGCGAGAAATAATAGCTTACACAGTGGGAATAATAACTTATACAGCGAGCAATAATAGCTTACACAATGGGAATAATAACTTATACATCGAGCAATACTAGATTACACAGTGGGCAATAATAGCTTACACAGTGGGCAGTAATAGCTTACACAGCGGGGAATAATAGCTTACACAGCGAACAATAATAACTTACACAGCGAACAATAATAGCTTACACAGCGGGGAATAATAGCTTACACAGCGGGGAATAATAGCTTACACAGCGAACAATAATAGCTTACACAGCGAACAATAATAGCTTACACAGCGGGGAATAATAGCTTACACAGTGAACAATAATAGCTTACACAGCGAACAATAATAGCTTACACAGCGAACAATAATAGCTTACACAGTAGGCAATAATAGCGTACACAGCGAACAATAATAGCTTACACAGTAGGCAATAATAGCTTACACAGCGAACAATAATAACTTACACAGTGATCAATAATAACTTGCACAAGGAACAATAATAGCTTAAACAGTGGGCAATAAGAGTTTACTCAGTAAGAACGGATAGCTTACACTACGAGCAATAAAAACTTATCCAAGGAGCAACAAGAATTTAATCAGCGAGTAATAAGAGCTTTTACAGATAACGGTAGCAGATTATATCATTAGCAATAAGAGCTTTTACAGATAACGGTAGCAGCTTATATCATTAGCAATAAGAGCTTTTACAGATAACGGTAGCAGCTTATATCATTAGCAATAAGAGCTTTTACGGATAACGGTAGCAGATTATATCATTAGCAATAAGAGCTTTTACAGATAACGGTAGCAGCTTATATCATTAGCAATAAGAGCTTTTACAGATAACGGTAGCAGCTTATATCATTAGCAATAAGAGCTTTTACAGATAACGGTAGCAGCTTATATCATTAGCATTAAGAGCTTTTACGGATAACGGTAGCAGCTTATATCATTAGCAATAAGAGCTTTTACAGATAACGGTAGCAGCTTATATCATTAGCAATAAGAGCTTTTACAGATAACCGTAGCAGCTTATATCATTAGCAATAAGAGCTTTTACAGATAACGGTAGCAGCTTATATCATTAGCAATAAGAGCTTTTACAGATAACGGTAGCAGATTATATCATTAGCAATAAGAGCTTTTACGGATAACGGTAGCAGCTTATATCATTAGCAATAAGAGCTTTTACGGATAACGGTAGCAGCTTATATCATTAGCAATAAGAGCTTTTACGGATAACGGTAGCAGCTTATATCATTAGCAATAAGAGCTTTTACGGATAACGGTAGCAGATTATATCATTAGCAATAAGAGCTTTTACGGATAACGGTAGCAGCTTATATCATTAGCAATAAGAGCTGACACAGCAACTAAAATCGTTTGTGATCTTAAAATTTTATTTGAATATCATTTTCAGTAATATAGTAGTAAAGAAAAGGAAAGCACCGCACCTGAGTTTGGTACTTCAGGAATTTGCTGTTATTGGTCGTTTCAAAATATTTTGAAGGTGTTTAAAATTCCATATCTCTGCAACCAATTGATTGATAATGCTGAAATTTTGCATATGGTCTTGTGATTTTTTGGTCCCAAGAAGTACATTCATTTCCTCACCAACAAACGTATAGTTTTAAATATTCTTTATTTGAAGTATACAAATTTAAGGCATTTTGGTCAAACCATATATTTGGAGGAATTACCGCTTCATATGAGTGAGTACCCACGGACTTGTCATCTTGAACGTAATGCGCGCCAATTTCCCTGTTTTAAGCACTAAAAAACACATAAAACGCGTCATAGTTATAATTTTATATCCGGTGCATCCCATTTCCTGTCGTTTTGTTGTGATTTATGTGCAACGGCGTATCCTAATTATTGGGTAATTTCGTTAAATTTGTGATCTGTTAGTCAATGGGTATAAAAGTAAAGTTCCTTACATTGCAATCAGTGGCAATAAAGGTGTATAACTATTTTTGCATAGAAGCTAAGCGTGGAAAACTGTATCGAAGCATCTCAAAGCCAGAAAAGAGAACTATTCACGCATTGGGTATAAGCAAACGCTTTTTCAAACAAGTGCTTAAAGCTAACGGAGTGCCCAGTTCAATCAAGACTAGGACGCTAGGAAGAAAGAAAGTAGTAGATAGTTTTGACAAGGAAGTGATTAGAAGAGCAATTTGTAAAATGTTCGATTCCAAAGAAACTGTGACTTTAAGAAAACTGAAAATTCGACTGAGAGCAGAAAATTACATTGTTGTGTCGAAAACAACATTATGGAGAACTGTTAGAAGCATCGGTTTTACGTTTAGAAAGTACGATAGTGGTAGAAATGTCATCTGCGAGAAGCCGCACTTAGTTTCTATGAGGAGTAAATATTTATGTGAAGTACGGGAAATGCGTAACCAAGGTTATGATATTGTATTTCTAGATGAATCTTGGATAAATTCTCACCACACAAGTGCAAAGGAATGGCAGTTATCAGATGGAAGTATTAAAAGATGTGTACCCACTGGAAAAGGACAGCGTATTATAATGGCACATGCAGGCAGCCGAAAAGAAGGGTTGGTGAAAAATGCAGAACTTATATTCACCTCTAATTATACTGACAACAGGGACTATCACACCGAGATGAATGGCCATATATTTAGAGAGTGAATTGAAAATACTCTTCTTCCAATTCTAGACAGACCATCCTGTCTGGTAATGGACAACGCGTCGTACCACAACGCTGTGGCAGAAGAAGACAAAATTCCTACATCTACCAGTACAAAAGATGTTATAAAGATTTGGCTAAGAAAGGAAGGAATTCCATTTAACGAGGGATTTTTGAAACCTGAATTACTGTCACTTGTTAAGAAATCGCAAAAGACCAAAGTATTCCAAATAGACAAAATCATTCAACAGCATGGTCATACGTGCTTGAGACTGCCCCCTTATCATCCACAATTAAACCCCATTGAACTCGTTTGGGCAAAAATTAAAGGGCAGGTGGCAGCTGAGAATACAAGTTTTAAACTATGCGATATAAAAGGACTGACATATGCTGCTCTATCACAGATTGACAAAGATTTTTGGTGCAAATGTGAAGATCATGTCTTAAAAGAAGAAAATGACTATTGGAAAAAAGATGGACTATCGTTCGTTCAGCCCAGATTAGTAATCAATATGTTAGACTCCTCTGATTCAGAATAAATGAAATAATAATGGACGTTTTTATATGTCCGCATGATCAATCTTTAGCTAAAGTTGATAACGTTTTGAAAATGTAAAGATTCTTGATATGTGTACTGCAGGCATGCAAAGAAACTAAATCACTTTCATATGTCTTGTTTACGTAAAATAATGAAAGTCACATGGAAAGACATAAAACGAACAATGTAGCTCTTTACAGTGAAGAGGATCCCGTGCTTACATCGGACTCTTTAGTCACATGCGTACCCATAAACAATAACTTTGCTTGATATGTCATGCTCGTTATCGCTCGCAACGGATAATTAATTTTTTAAAATGTATTCTTTGTTGTATATTGTTTAAATAGTTTTCATTAATGGAACTGTTTATACGCTGATTTGTTTTAGACCGTCTGTAAAGGCTATAACATTGACATTCTCATAGTATTTTAAAGAAAGTAAACAATAGAAAGTAAACAGTTGATAAACGCCTCCAACTTTCAAGTTGTGTAGAGACGCCTATGTCGAGAAGCTGATTTCAATTAATGTACGGTAAATTATTTTCTCCAGGAGCAAAAAGATCCGTAAATTCACTGAGATCAAAGGAAAGTGCTGCTTCATGATGAAGCATACTTCCTACATCATTAAATTTTGTGAAATCGGTGGGACCTTGGAAAAACAAGGCCAGATGCAAAAAATCAAGTTTGTAAGTGCAGGGAAAGAGGAGATATTTCATGTTAATCGGGAACATTTAGATTTGAAACGACCAATAGTACAATCATCCGCATTTTTTCGTATAATTACTGTAGTCATAATTGTGGGTATTTGTTAAAGCTACGCCAGACAGTCCTCCTTCCCAGGAAAATAAAACTGCTGCCACCTACTTAATGTTGGATGAACTTAAAAGCATATCGTTGGAAGGAATAAACTAAACTACTAATCCACAGTGCACCACTTCATTAACTAAACCTATAATCCACAGTGCAGCACTTCATTAACTAAACCTATAATCCACAGTGCACCACTTCATTAACAAAACCTATAACCCACAGTGCACCACTTCATAAACTAAACCTATAATCCACAGTGCACCACTTCGTTAACTAAACCTATAATCCACAGTGCACCACTTCATTAAATAAACCTATAATCCACAGTGCACCACTTCATTAACTAAACCTATAACCCACAGTGCACCACTTCATAAACTAAACCTATAATCCACAGTGCACCACTTCGTTAACTAAACCTATAATCCATAGTGCACCACTTCATTAACTAAACCTATAATCCACAGTGCACCACTTCATTAACTAAACCTATAATCCACAGTGCAGCACTTCATTAACTAAACCTATAATCCACAGTGCACCACTTCATTAACAAAACCTATAACCCACAGTGCACCACTTCATAAACTAAACCTATAATCCACAGTGCACCACTTCGTTAACTAAACCTATAATCCACAGTGCACCACTTCATTAACTAAACCTATAATCCACAGTGCACCACTTCATTAACTAAACCTATAACCCACAGTGCACCACTTCATAAACTAAACCTATAATCCACAGTGCACCACTTCGTTAACTAAACCTATAATCCATAGTGCACCACTTCATTAACTAAACCTATAATCCACAGTGCACCACTTCATTAACTAAACCTATAATCCACAGTGCACCACTTCATTAACTAAACCTATAATCCACAGTGCACCACTTCATTAACTAAACCTATAATCCACAATGCACCACTTCATTAACTAAACCTATAATCCACAGTGCACCAGTTCATTAACTTTCGCTCTTGAACGAGTAATGTTAATGTTTCAGTTAAAACTGTCATAAAACATGTCCCAGTAAATACAATAACAACTGTTCTTATCATTAAAGTCATAATTATAGGTCGTTTCAAAATATTTTGAAGGTGTTTAAAATTCCATATCTCTGCAACCAATTGATTGATAATGCTGAAATTTTGCATATGGTCTTGTGATTTTTTGGTCCCAAGAAGTACATTCATTTCCTCACCAACAAACGTATAGTTTTAAATAATCTTTATTTGAAGTATACAAATTTAAGGCATTTTGGTCAAACCATATATTTGGAGGAATTACCGCTTCATATGAGTGAGCAGTAGTAGACCAGGAAGGAAAGGGTCGGACTTGGATACAAAGACAAATAGTAGGAGGAAGGAGGAAAGATTTCCTCCTTCAAGTACAAGAGTTATATAGTAGGATACCACCACTTTCCCATGGTGGAAGGTGGTGGTGGTGGTGGAGCTTCTGTCATGATATATATGTATATATGAATAGGGCTTGTATAGTGCATGAAGAGGATTGGTGGTTGAGGGGGATAATTACTGACTCATGTATTGGACATCAGTTTTTCCCGCCAAAATGACTTCCAATAGGAGCTAGTGTGTGTGTGTGTTGTCCGGCTATAGACCACGCCCACTCCGGAAGTGAAACTACCATATTAGGGAGTAGTGATACGTTAGTTATTTCATAGTTATGGTGAGTATATATACATATAATAGTAATAAGTTAATAGTTATTATATCTACGTTGACGTAAATGGGCCCCGTATTTAAGATATGGACCATAAGTAGGTATATATATATATATATATATATATATATATATATATATATATATACATATATTGGCAAATCTTGCTGGCGGTATTAACGAACAGTCATTTTCTCCTACCGTGGCAGCTCAATATCTCCCACCGTTGCCGCTCTCGCGTGAGTTTATTGATTATTGTCTCCAGCGAGCGCGAAACGCAACAAGTAGTTATGTAAAAAAAGGCGCGTACACGATTTAATATATTCATTCGACTAGCGTCGGTCGGGCAGTCAGTCACGAGGTACCCACAGTGATAACACTGCCAGATACGCTTCCATATCTGTAAAGTATTAACAGATCCCATGAACACTCTCAAAGTCTCTATTTAGCGAGTTGAGCCTGGAGAATACTCGCCCACATCTAGGACAATTGTATTAATTACCAGCCAGCGTGTTCCTTTAGGCTACCTCTCCAAAAGAGAGAGAGAGAGAAATATATATATATATATATATATAAACTAATTTGCTAGAATAATTCAAACCAATACGCTAATTGGGAAGAGCGCTATGGATGTTAGTGAGCAGAGTATTTTACAAAAATCCAACCGCAAGGTTAGCATGTCTTATCATATTCTCTCTCCAGCGCTTATTTTTTTTAGGATATTAAGATAGTCTAACGTTTGAAAATTTCAAATTACTTTAGGTGACGTTTGCCGACGAGTTGGTGACAGTCCATCATTTGGATGATCTTACAGAGGATAGACGCTCAACGTGGATGCAGGTTGCCTGTGACAGGCACAGATTTGCGAGAAGAATAGCAACAACGGCATTAGTTATAGAGCCTATTCTTCAACAAAACTTCAAAACCAGGATAAATAGCGTCGCTTCCAAAAATCGAGAAGGAAACGAGCGCCATAATTAGAGATGTAATAAGTAAAACGAACAAAAACCGTAACTTCTAAAACTATCAAACGTGCGATAAACCTAATACCCAACAAGTCCATGCTGCAATTGACAAACTACCAGTCATACACAACGCGTTTTTAAAATAATTTTTTCACCTAGCGAAAAACCTACGATCCTCCCTTTACGATTCTGACGTGAACGCTAGACTCGCGATATAACAGTTTGCAACCGATGCCTCCAACTACACATCGTAGAAAAACTACAACATGGATATTCTCACAGGGCGGATTTCTATTAAAATGTTTGCAAAACATATATATATTAAAATATAAATTTAAAATGTTGGTTTTTCTAAAGAAAAGAGCGTCTGTTTTTTTGTGTGTGTTATACATTATTCTTATCAGGTTAATAAACTTTGTGGGAATCCATAGTGACTCACCAACTGCCAAACCATTCCTCTGTCTAAACTAGCAAATACCGTTTCGTAATCTTTGTTCAATTGTTATACGTAGAGTAGTTATGTGATCAGCACATGAGCTGTTCTTCCTAAAAAATACGTGTGCGTCTCTCAAATGTTTCTCTGTGACCTTTTTTTAGTCTCTCCAGAATAAATCTACTTAATTTTTTGTATTCATCCTGGCACTGATAGCAGCACAATGCCCATATAATATGTACACCCCTGTAAACTTCCTTTCTAATGGTAGTTGATCATATAACCTTCTTCCGTCTCCCAAATGTTATCTAATAGAGTATGTAACATCATGGTAGAGGTGTTAATACTCCGAAGGAATTTCATCTGGCCCTATGGCTTTACCATTTTTTAAATAACTTCTACTGGTAGTATATCTTGAGGATTATTTGAGCCGGGTCTGTTCCAAAAGTTCTTCAAAGTGCTATTTCCATCTCTCTAGGTGTTCCCTTATAGTACTAGGCAGATTTCCTGTCTTATCTCTAATAAAGACAGCAATCTGTTTGCATTTTCCACACAATTTTCTGTTTACGGTTGTACAGTGCTTTATAATTCCTTTTATTTGCTGCTTCCTCTGCCTCTTTAGCTAGATCATCTATATATTTCCGCTGGCCACTTTTACTCTCTCCAGAACGATTCTGCGTAATATATTTCTTGGCACTGATAACGGCTACCATGGAGCGTCATTCCGCTCTGTCTCTTGCTTTAATGGTGCACGCTGTCATAGGCTGACGTGTTTATCTTTTGATGTTACTCGTCCATGTTAGTCGTGGTCTGCCTCTCCCACTTTTACTTAGTATTTTCCCCTCCAGGATTACTTTTAGTAGACTGTTGTATCTTTTAACATGGCCCAAAAACCGCATTTGTCTTGTTTGAATTGTGCTTAGTAGTTCTCTTTTCGTTGTTAGTTGTTTTAAGACTTCATCGGTGTTTTCTTTTCCTTCCATCCAATTCTACCTATTCTTCTATATACCACATATCAAAGGCTTCAGTTGTCTGTTCAGTTTTCTTGTCCAACGTCCCTGTTTATGCACCATTTAGGAATGTTGAGAAGACAACATTTTGCTATTCTTAGTTTTAGCCCTGATCTTATTTGCTTTGATGTTAGTATATTTTTCATGGCATTAACGTTATTTTTCACCATTCATATTCTTTTGCTTATTTCAATTTTACATTTTCATTTACTGGTTATAGTATGTACAAGGTAGTTGTAGCTCTGAACTATCTCCAAGTCTTTTCCGTCAATTTTGATATCCACTTGCTGGTTTTGAATATTTTCTTTGTTAATTGTCATAGTTTTACTTTCTTTTGATATTCATATTTAATCCATATTTATTTATTTTTTTTTTGCTTGTCATGTTTAATTCATTAAGTAATGTTGTAGATCTTTATGATTTTCTGGTACTAATACAGTATCATCAGCATATTTTAGGTTAATGATCATCTCTCCATTAATGTTTAGGTATGGCATTTATGTGATGTTTTAAAGATTTTCTCGGTGTATATACTGCACAAGCATGGTGATAGGATGCATCCATGTTTTACTCCTCTTTTTTATAAAATAGGTATCGAGTTCTCTTTGTTATATTTTATTATCGCTGTTTGCCCGCAGTATAAATTATTTATCTCAGTCATCCTTTAAAACTGGGAACTATTGATATGGTGATACGAGGGATCAACAACAATATATTTTTCTGACACCGTAATCTCTGATAAACTCACAGACAGCGTTACGAGTGACGTCGATAATTTTTTTTTTGTTTGGAAAAGTTGAGATAGTTTAACAGCTGTTGAACGGGCTCTGTTCAATATTGGATATTCAGATGAGACCAAAATCAAAGCAGAATCCATAATTACCGAGCTAGGCGAAACACTGGGATGTGCTGTTGGTGACAAATGTGAAAAAGATGATGGTGTTATTGTCGAAACACCATGATGGTTGAGTGAACATGTTGTTGACATGTCAGATACGGTTGTCGTTAATGTTGCTGACAACAACACTTTTTTTATTTGGTGATGAGTATGTGAAAATCGTGATGTCATTTGTATCTTACATGTGTTGAAGCGAAGAGATTTCCATCTTGCAGATACACCTGCAAATGATCGCCTTTCCAGCAAAGTTCCTACACAAGGGAGAAGGCTGATGGGTCTGTAATTCTTGGAGATCAATTTTATTTGTGACTTTTCAGAGTCAAGGTATGGTATGTAGAGATCTCCTCCCACACAGATGATGCTTGTCCTAAGTGTCAAATATTGTTAACGATCCTGAAAAACCAGTCATCGAGGTGGCATTGTCGGCAGGTTTGAAGAAATTAATGTCGAACTCTGATATTGACAAATACATATCTCTCCCCAATTATCAGTATAGATCTGTCTGACATCATATGGAAGAATATCTAAAGCAGCATCGTCAACTGTTAGTTTCCTTCTTTTCGCAGAACACCCAGTTTCCACTCGATGTGATAGCTCGTTTGTGTGACACTAATGAAGAAGTAGAAGGAGACTGTATGGGGAACGATGAATACTGCTGTAGTTCGTATGTAAATTGTCGCTACTATTAAACGACGAACTGTAAAGAGGCCGTATGGGTGAGTGGTAGCGATACAGAAGACAAACATAAGAACATACCCAGATTTGTCGACGCATCAGAGATTGTAGGATCAGCACAGTTGACATGTTCATGTGCCTCAACTCACACTCGATTGTAATGTCTCTGCTCTACATGTATTATCGGTGTTCTTGTAGTCGACACTGTCGTGGTGTGATCGTTCAAGATGTCATAGATGTCGACACACTAGGCTGTAATGTCGGTGATATATGTGATGGTATTGGTGTCGGGAGAACACAATTTGTAATGTCAACACCCCACATTCTCTCTTATTAACAACTAGTCGAGTCACCTTTCATGATAAGCGTGGTCGGTGACGCACACATTTTATGTTGTTTTAATGGTGTCGAGCAAAATTTAATATCAAAATATATAAAACATGTTCAATTTTTTTTTAATGTTGATGTAGTTGTAGTCTTTCGCGCATCAGAATAACGAGATCCCCATCACTGAGACCGGTGTCGACACGCTCTCTGTTTTGTGTGAGATATATCAACTGAACGTATGTTTTGTTTCTACCCTAGCTGTGTTCGAGTAAGTTGGTTTTTGTGTACCAGATCAACCTTTTATTCATCATCTTCCACAGCAACATTCCTACATAAGGGAGCAGGCAGATGGGTCTGTAATTCTCGGAGATCATTTTTCTTGTGTGTGACTTTTCTGAGTCAAGGTATGGTATGCAGAGATCTCCTCCCAAGCAGATGATACGTGTCCTAAGTGTCAAATATTGTTAACGATCATGAAAAACCAGTCATCGAGGTGGCATTTTCGACAGGCTTGAAGAAATCAATGTCGAACTTTGACATTGACAAATACCTGAACATTGTCCTTCACCCTCATTGTAATGTTTAAGTAAGATTTCCTGGAATGAAATTCGACATCTAGGTGATCAGCGCGTCAAACATATCATAGGCTGTGATTGAGCTCGATGTTTTACATCCCTTTGACTGGAGGATGATGAGCCTGTAAATCACGGAAGCCGTGTTGTCATCGAACGGTCTAGGTATGGTATGTAGAGATCTCCTTCCAGGTAGATAATTCATGTCTTGAGTGTCAAATTCGGTTAACGATCCTGAAAAAAGACATGATGACGGAATCCTCGAGGTGTGAGGAATATTGTTATAAGACCATGATTAGCATGTACCACACCAACGGACGTAGACAATCATCATACCCGACCACATTTGTCTGTCCACACTGCAACTTATCAGTTCAGTTGTTGAGTGTTTTCCATCTTCTCTCTTTATCGAACACGATCTTTCATTCTTTTTTATTTTACCACTTGTAACCAAGTATTCGAACTTTCCTTTTTTTTCATGATGTGCCTGTAAAACATCGATTGTTACTTTCGACTGTTGATTAAGAGCTCTCTTTTTGTGTTGGACTGTTTTCAAACATTCAGGGAACGCTCAAATCCTTCTGAGAAAGGCCACATATGCGGCCTCTATCCGATTTTTCATTTGGTTGTCTGCTGACCAGCGATGTCACCACCACCTCATGTATACTTGACTCTGACAGGTGATTTTGTGAAAAATAAGAGGGAAGCAAGTAGGTATGAACGCCGTATACAAACAAGACATGAGTATCTGTGGTAAAATCGATCTAGCCAGGGGTCTGAGGGTGACATATGTCGAATGATTTGACATGAACCCGCTACTTTTCAACATCTTCACTTTTAAAAATAACACGTGAATCAACTAAGGTATAGATAGCATACTACCCAAAACTGGCGCTTTTTATTCTGCTACGAAGATAGAGATAGTGGACACGATGTATGTACACGATCAGTAGACTGAACTTACCCAATTGTTCAAAAGACTTGAGCAATTGAGTGAGAATCGAGCACTGGTGAACCAGACAAAGACCTTTTCAAATGTGTGTCTCTCCGATCAAAGATATTGTGAACACACTTTCAAAACTTCCACAAGTTAATTCAGAAACTATCGCGATGACCCGCGAAACACGGGTGAGTCGGAAAAAAAAAAAAAAAAAAAAAAAAACACGAGCCATATTACGACCACCAACCAATTGGCAACATGTCAACCGACATTCCAACAAAACTAGCATCTGTCATTTTTCCCGTTACAACCGAATGTCTGGTGACGTATCGCAAACATATATTTACAACACCGCTAGTCCAGCGTCATTACCGAACAACAAGTGTCCTTCAACAAGAAAAATTTCTCATTTGATCATGTTGATGTCGCAGTCGTCGTGTGGTTGTTTCATGTGACATCAACATGGTCAAATGAGAAATTTTTCTTGGTTGAAGGACACTTGTTGTTCGGTAATGACGCTGGACTAGCGGTGTTGTAAATATATGTTTGCGATACGTCACCAGACATTCGGTTGTAACGGGAAAAATGACAGATGCTAGTTTTGTTGGAATGTCGGTTGACATGTTGCCAATTGGTTGGTGGTCGTAATATGGCTCGTGTTTTTTTTTTTTTTTTTTTTTTTTTCCGACTCACCCGTGTTTCGCGGGTCATCGCGATAGTTTCTGAATTAACTTGTGGAAGTTTTGAAAGTGTGTTCACAATATCTTTGATCGGAGAGACACACATTTGAAAAGGTCTTTGTCTGGTTCACCAGTGCTCGATTCTCACTCAATTGCTCAAGTCTTTTGAACAATTGGGTAAGTTCAGTCTACTGATCGTGTACATACATCGTGTCCACTATCTCTATCTTCGTAGCAGAATAAAAAGCGCCAGTTTTGGGTAGTATGCTATCTATACCTTAGTTGATTCACGTGTTATTTTTAAAAGTGAAGATGTTGAAAAGTAGCGGGTTCATGTCAAATCATTCGACATATGTCACCCTCAGACCCCTGGCTAGATCGATTTTACCACAGATACTCATGTCTTGTTTGTATACGGCGTTCATACCTACTTGCTTCCCTCTTATTTTTCACAAAATCACCTGTCAGAGTCAAGTATACATGAGGTGGTGGTGACATCGCTGGTCAGCAGACAACCAAATGAAAAATCGGATAGAGGCCGCATATGTGGCCTTTCTCAGAAGGATTTGAGCGTTCCCTGAATGTTTGAAAACAGTCCAACACAAAAAGAGAGCTCTTAATCAACAGTCGAAAGTAACAATCGATGTTTTACAGGCACATCATGAAAAAAAAGGAAAGTTCGAATACTTGGTTACAAGTGGTAAAATAAAAAAGAATGAAAGATCGTGTTCGATAAAGAGAGAAGATGGAAAACACTCAACAACTGAACTGATAAGTTGCAGTGTGGACAGACAAATGTGGTCGGGTATGATGATTGTCTACGTCCGTTGGTGTGGTACATGCTAATCATGGTCTTATAACAATATTCCTCACACCTCGAGGATTCCGTCATCATGTCTTTTTTCAGGATCGTTAACCGAATTTGACACTCAAGACATGAATTATCTACCTGGAAGGAGATCTCTACATACCATACCTAGACCGTTCGATGACAACACGGCTTCCGTGATTTACAGGCTCATCATCCTCCAGTCAAAGGGGATGTAAAACATCGAGCTCAATCACAGCCTATGATATGTTTGACGCGCTGATCACCTAGATGTCGAATTTCATTCCAGGAAATCTTACTTAAACATTACAATGAGGGTGAAGGACAATGTTCAGGTATTTGTCAATGTCAAAGTTCGACATTGATTTCTTCAAGCCTGTCGAAAATGCCACCTCGATGACTGGTTTTTCATGATCGTTAACAATATTTGACACTTAGGACACGTATCATCTGCTTGGGAGGAGATCTCTGCATACCATACCTTGACTCAGAAAAGTCACACACAAGAAAAATGATCTCCGAGAATTACAGACCCATCTGCCTGCTCCCTTATGTAGGAATGTTGCTGTGGAAGATGATGAATAAAAGGTTGATCTGGTACACAAAAACCAACTTACTCGAACACAGCTAGGGTAGAAACAAAACATACGTTCAGTTGATATATCTCACACAAAACAGAGAGCGTGTCGACACCGGTCTCAGTGATGGGGATCTCGTTATTCTGATGCGCGAAAGACTACAACTACATCAACATTAAAAAAAAATTGAACATTTTTTATATATTTTGATATTAAATTTTGCTCGACACCATTAAAACAACATAAAATGTGTGCGTCACCGACCACGCTTATCATGAAAGGTGACTCGACTAGTTGTTAATAAGAGAGAATGTGGGGTGTTGACATTACAAATTGTGTTCTCCCGACACCAATACCATCACATATATCACCGACATTACAGCCTAGTGTGTCGACATCTATGACATCTTGAACGATCACACCACGACAGTGTCGACTACAAGAACACCGATAATACATGTAGAGCAGAGACATTACAATCGAGTGTGAGTTGAGGCACATGAACATGTCAACTGTGCTGATCCTACAATCTCTGATGCGTCGACAAATCTGGGTATGTTCTTATGTTTGTCTTCTGTATCGCTACCACTCACCCATACGGCCTCTTTACAGTTCGTCGTTTAATAGTAGCGACAATTTACATACGAACTACAGCAGTATTCATCGTTCCCCATACAGTCTCCTTCTACTTCTTCATTAGTGTCACACAAACGAGCTATCACATCGAGTGGAAACTGGGTGTTCTGCGAAAAGAAGGAAACTAACAGTTGACGATGCTGCTTTAGATATTCTTCCATATGATGTCAGACAGATCTATACTGATAATTGGGGAGAGATATGTATTTGTCAATATCAGAGTTCGACATTAATTTCTTCAAACCTGCCGACAATGCCACCTCGATGACTGGTTTTTCAGGATCGTTAACAATATTTGACACTTAGGACAAGCATCATCTGTGTGGGAGGAGATCTCTACATACCATACCTTGACTCTGAAAAGTCACAAATAAAATTGATCTCCAAGAATTACAGACCCATCAGCCTTCTCCCTTGTGTAGGAACTTTGCTGGAAAGGCGATCATTTGCAGGTGTATCTGCAAGATGGAAATCTCTTCGCTTCAACACATGTAAGATACAAATGACATCACGATTTTCACATACTCATCACCAAATAAAAAAAGTGTTGTTGTCAGCAACATTAACGACAACCGTATCTGACATGTCAACAACATGTTCACTCAACCATCATGGTGTTTCGACAATAACACCATCATCTTTTTCACATTTGTCACCAACAGCACATCCCAGTGTTTCGCCTAGCTCGGTAATTATGGATTCTGCTTTGATTTTGGTCTCATCTGAATATCCAATATTGAACAGAGCCCGTTCAACAGCTGTTAAACTATCTCAACTTTTCCAAACAAAAAAAAAATTATCGACGTCACTCGTAACGCTGTCTGTGAGTTTATCAGAGATTACGGTGTCAGAAAAATATATTGTTGTTGATCCCTCGTATCACCATATCAATAGTTCCCAGTTTTAAAGGATGACTGAGATAAATAATTTATACTGCGGGCAAACAGCGATAATAAAATATAACAAAGAGAACTCGATACCTATTTTATAAAAAAGAGGAGTAAAACATGGATGCATCCTATCACCATGCTTGTGCAGTATATACACCGAGAAAATCTTTAAAACATCACATAAATGCCATACCTAAACATTAATGGAGAGATGATCATTAACCTAAAATATGCTGATGATACTGTATTAGTACCAGAAAATCATAAAGATCTACAACATTACTTAATGAATTAAACATGACAAGCAAAAAAAAAATAAATAAATATGGATTAAATATGAATATCAAAAGAAAGTAAAACTATGACAATTAACAAAGAAAATATTCAAAACCAGCAAGTGGATATCAAAATTGACGGAAAAGACTTGGAGATAGTTCAGAGCTACAACTACCTTGTACATACTATAACCAGTAAATGAAAATGTAAAATTGAAATAAGCAAAAGAATATGAATGGTGAAAATAACGTTAATGCCATGAAAAATATACTAACATCAAAGCAAATAAGATCAGGGCTAAAACTAAGAATAGCAAAATGTTGTCTTCTCAACATTCCTAAATGGTGCATAAACAGGGACGTTAGACAAGAAAACTGAACAGACAACTGAAGCCTTTGATATGTGGTATATAGAAGAATAGGTAGAATTGGATGGAAGGAAAAGAAAACACCGATGAAGTCTTAAAACAACTAACAACGAAAAGAGAACTACTAAGCACAATTCAAACAAGACAAATGCGGTTTTTGGGCCATGTTAAAAGATACAACAGTCTACTAAAAGTAATCCTGGAGGGGAAAATACTAAGTAAAAGTGGGAGAGGCAGACCACGACTAACATGGACGAGTAACATCAAAAGATAAACACGTCAGCCTATGACAGCGTGCACCATTAAAGCAAGAGACAGAGCGGAATGACGCTCCATGGTAGCCGTTATCAGTGCCAAGAAATATATTACGCAGAATCGTTCTGGAGAGAGTAAAAGTGGCCAGCGGAAATATATAGATGATCTAGCTAAAGAGGCAGAGGAAGCAGCAAATAAAAGGAATTATAAAGCACTGTACAACCGTAAACAGAAAATTGTGTGGAAAATGCAAACAGATTGCTGTCTTTATTAGAGATAAGACAGGAAATCTGCCTAGTACTATAAGGGAACACCTAGAGAGATGGAAATAGCACTTTGAAGAACTTTTGGAACAGACCCGGCTCAAATAATCCTCAAGATATACTACCAGTAGAAGTTATTTAAAAAATGGTAAAGCCATAGGGCCAGATGAAATTCCTTCGGAGTATTAACACCTCTACCATGATGTTACATACTCTATTAGATAACATTTGGGAGACGGAAGAAGGTTATATGATCAACTACCATTAGAAAGGAAGTTTACAGGGGTGTACATATTATATGGGCATTGTGCTGCTATCAGTGCCAGGATGAATACAAAAAATTAAGTAGATTTATTCTGGAGAGACTAAAAAAAGGTCACAGAGAAACATTTGAGAGACGCACACGTATTTTTTAGGAAGAACAGCTCATGTGCTGATCACATAACTACTCTACGTATAACAATTGAACAAAGATTACGAAACGGTATTTGCTAGTTTAGACAGAGGAATGGTTTGGCAGTTGGTGAGTCACTATGGATTCCCACAAAGTTTATTAACCTGATAAGAATAATGTATAACACACACAAAAAACAGACGCTCTTTTCTTTAGAAAACCAACATTTTAAATTTATATTTTAATATATATATGTTTTGCAAACATTTTAATAGAAATCCGCCCTGTGAGAATATCCATGTTGTAGTTTTTCTACGATGTGTAGTTGGAGGCATCGGTTGCAAACTGTTATATCGCGAGTCTAGCGTTCACGTCAGAATCGTAAAGGGAGGATCGTAGGTTTTTCGCTAGGTGAAAAAATTATTTTAAAAAACGCGTTGTGTATGACTGGTAGTTTGTCAATTGCAGCATGGACTTGTTGGGTATTAGGTTTATCGCACGTTTGATAGTTTTAGAAGTTACGGTTTTTGTTCGTTTTACTTATTACATCTCTAATTATGGCGCTCGTTTCCTTCTCGATTTTTGGAAGCGACGCTATTTATCCTGGTTTTGAAGTTTTTGTTGAAGAATAGGCTCTATAACTAATGCCGTTGTTGCTATTCTTCTCGCAAATCTGTGCCTGTCACAGGCAACCTGCATCCACGTTGAGCGTCTATCCTCTGTAAGATCATCCAAATGATGGACTGTCACCAACTCGTCGGCAAACGTCACCTAAAGTAATTTGAAATTTTCAAACGTTAGACTATCTTAATATCCTAAAAAAAAATAAGCGCTGGAGAGAGAATATGATAAGACATGCTAACCTTGCGGTTGGATTTTTGTAAAATACTCTGCTCACTAACATCCATAGCGCTCTTCCCAATTAGCGTATTGGTTTGAATTATTCTAGCAAATTAGTTTATATATATATATATATATATATTTCTCTCTCTCTCTCTTTTGGAGAGGTAGCCTAAAGGAACACGCTGGCTGGTAATTAATACAATTGTCCTAGATGTGGGCGAGTATTCTCCAGGCTCAACTCGCTAAATAGAGACTTTGAGAGTGTTCATGGGATCTGTTAATACTTTACAGATATGGAAGCGTATCTGGCAGTGTTATCACTGTGGGTACCTCGTGACTGACTGCCCGACCGACGCTAGTCGAATGAATATATTAAATCGTGTACGCGCCTTTTTTTACATAACTACTTGTTGCGTTTCGCGCTCGCTGGAGACAATAATCAATAAACTCACGCGAGAGCGGCAACGGTGGGAGATATTGAGCTGCCACGGTAGGAGAAAATGACTGTTCGTTAATACCGCCAGCAAGATTTGCCAATATATGTATATATATATATATATATATATATATATATATATATATATATATATACCTACTTATGGTCCATATCTTAAATACGGGGCCCATTTACGTCAACGTAGATATAATAACTATTAACTTATTACTATTATATGTATATATACTCACCATAACTATGAAATAACTAACGTATCACTACTCCCTAATATGGTAGTTTCACTTCCGGAGTGGGCGTGGTCTATAGCCGGACAACACACACACACACTAGCTCCTATTGGAAGTCATTTTGGCGGGAAAAACTGATGTCCAATACATGAGTCAGTAATTATCCCCCTCAACCACCAATCCTCTTCATGCACTATACAAGCCCTATTCATATATACATATATATCATGACAGAAGCTCCACCACCACCACCACCTTCCACCATGGGAAAGTGGTGGTATCCTACTATATAACTCTTGTACTTGAAGGAGGAAATCTTTCCTCCTTCCTCCTACTATTTGTCTTTGTATCCAAGTCCGACCCTTTCCTTCCTGGTCTACTACTGTGAGCACCCACGGACTTGTCATCTTGAACGTAATGCGCGCCAATTTCCCTGTTTTAAGCACTAAAAAACACAAAAAACGCGTCATAGTTATAATTTTATATCCGGTGCATCCCATTTCCTGTCGTTTTGTTGTGATTTATGTGCAACGGCGTATCCTAATTATTGGGTAATTTCGTTAAATTTGTGATCTGTTAGTCAATGGGTATAAAAGTAAAGTTCCTTACATTGCAATCAGTGGCAATAAAGGTGTATAAATATTTTTGCATAGAAGCTAAGCGTGGAAAACTGTATCGAAGCATCTCAAAGCCAGAAAAGAGAACTATTCACGCATTGGGTATAAGCAAACGCTTTTTCAAACAAGTGCTTAAAGCTAACGGAGTGTCCAGTTCAATCAAGACTAGGACGCTAGGAAGAAAGAAGTAGTAGATAGTTTTGACAAGGAAGTGATTAGAAGAGCAATTTGTAAAATGTTCGATTCCAAAGAAACTGTGACTTTAAGAAAACTGAAAATTCGACTGAGAGCAGAAAATGACATTGTTGTGTCGAAAACAACATTATGGAGAACTGTTAGAAGCATCGGTTTTACGTTTAGAAAGTACGATAGTGGTAGAAATGTCATCTGCGAGAAGCCGCACTTAGTTTCTATGAGGAATAAATATTTACGTGAAGTACGGGAAATGCGTAACCAAGGTTATGATATTGTATTCTAGATGAATCTTGGATAAATTCTCACCACACAAGTGCAAAGGAATGGCAGTTATCAGATGGAAGTATTAAAAGATGTGTACCCACTGGAAAAGGACAGCGTATTATAATGGCACATGCAGGCAGCCGAAAAGAAGGGTTGGTGAAAAATGCAGAACTTATATCACCTCTAATTATACTGACAACAGGGACTATCACACCGAGATGAATGGCCATATATTTAGAGAGTGGATTGAAAATACTCTTCTTCCAATTCTAGACAGACCATCCTGTCTGGTAAATGGACAACGCGTCGTACCACAACGCTGTGGCAGAAGAAGACAAAATTCCTACATCTACCAGTACAAAAGATGTTATAAAGATTTGGCTAAGAAAGGAAGGAATTCCATTTAACGAGGGATTTTTGAAACCTGAATTACTGTCACTTGTTAAGAAATCGCAAAAGACCAAAGTATTCAAATAGACAAAATCATTCAACAGCATGGTCATACGTGCTTGAGACTGCCCCATTATCATCCACAATTAAACCCCATTGAACTCGTTTGGGCAAAAATTAAAGGGCAGGTGGCAGCTGAGAATACAAGTTTTAAACTATGCGATATAAAAGGACTGACATATGCTGCTCTATCACAGATTGACAAAGATTTTTGGTGCAAATGTGAAGATCATGTCTTAAAAGAAGAAAATGACTATTGGAAAAAAGATGGACTATCGTTCGTTCAGCCCAGATTAGTAATCAATATGTTAGACTCCTCTGATTCAGAATAAATGAAATAATAATGGACGTTTTTATATGTCCGCTGATCAATCTTTAGCTAAAGTTGATAACGTTTTGAAAATGTAAAGATTCTTGATATGTGTACTGCAGGCATGCAAAGAAACTAAATCACTTTCATAGTCTTGTTTACGTAAAATAATGAAAGTCACATGGAAAGACATAAACGAACAATGTAGCTCTTTACAGTGAAGAGGATCCCGTGCTTACATCGGACTCTTTAGTCACATGCGTACCATAAACAATAACTTTGCTTGATATGTCATGCTCGTTATCGCTCGCAACGGATAATTAATTTTTTTTTAATGTATTCTTTGTTGTATATTGTTTAAATAGTTTTCATTAATGGAACTGTTTATACGCTGATTTGTTTGAGACCGTCTGTAAAGGCTATAACATTGACATTCTCATAGTATTTTAAAGAAAGTAAACAATAGAAAGTAAACAGTTGATAAACGCCTCCAACTTTCAAGTTGTGTAGAGACGCCTATGTCGAGAAGCTGATTTCCATTAATGTACGGAAATTATTTTCTCCAGGAGCAAAAAGATCCGTAATTCACTGAGATCAAAGGAAAGTGCTGCTTCATGATGAAGCATACTTCCTACACCATTAAATTTTGTGAAATCGGTGGGACCTTGGAAAAACAAGGCCAGATGCAAAAAATCAAGTTTGTAAGTGCAGGGAAAGAGGAGATATTTCATGTTAATCGTGAACATTTAGATTTGAAAACGACCAATAATAATGTATTAATCGAACATGAGAATATTAAATTTATAGAACATAACATAAGCAGTTGTTGGAAATGCCAAAAACACATTTGGAAATATCAGACGCCAGTTTTGACTCTAATATCATAATTATAGTTATATTTAGTCAAAGCCTCGTATCGCTGCTAACGAAATAAAATCCATAATTGTTCAACAGTCCGTGCTAGTGCAATCATCAGAATTAACATTTAATCTCATTGAAGGATCCAAACAAAGATAGGGAGCTGCAATCCCATCATCGTAGCCACAGCACACGCCAAAAGACATAAGGCGTAGCCGCACCGAAAGTGAACGCAACCAAATTGTCCTTCGTCATAATATATCAATCATCGTAAGAATATATGAAAACCACAGCTCACAGTGTGCACAGAGCACTAAAATCAATAGTTCCTGCAGCAAGCCGGACTTAGAATATGAGGAAACAGTTACAAGGAAAACTTTTCATACATAGCCAACAACCAACAATGGTTCACGCCGCCTATCCACCATATTGACCGGATGTTCACGTCCCCCTGAAAATGATGATCGTCATATTTTTTTCATGTATGGTGCTTGATGATATTAGGACATCGTTTTTGACCACAATTCTGACATATAAAACACAGTTGGTGGTCAGATTATCCCCGTCGCACTTCAAACAACAGACCGTAAAATTAGCGTATGGTCGATCTAGGGATATACGATGGGTCATTATGATGGCGTAGCACCCACAACAATGGCTGCGCACATAGATTCCCGATGTACTCTAGTGAAAGCAGCTTACAACGAACGGAACACGGTGAAAATTTCCTAGAGAGAAAAAAACTTCGGCTGACTAGACGGAGCAGTCGACATTAATTTCAGACAGATCCTCAACGGTTCCTGCCGCATATCCGCCATATTGACCGGAAGTCTCTAATATCGTGTATACGCGTATTCTTGTCACAGCTATTTTTGTAAACGCTTGGAAAACATGAACCCTTACAGGAGAGCTACATAATAAAATACAAGGTATGAATATGAAATGTGACCGTATGGTTTGAGTATCTCTTATTTAGATTGTATCACAAAAGATAAAGTTCGCAAAAAAAATAAATTGCAAGCAATAGAAGTACATGATAATTTTTTTGACTATTGTGAAGAAGCATAGGATGAAATAGTTTGACCTTGTATCTCGATCGTCTGGCCAAGCAAAGACTATTCTTCAAGGAAATATGAAAGTAGCGAGAAGGTGAAGTCATCATTATCTATCTACTCCGTGCCTACTGGCGTAGGTGATCATGTCTCTCCACAATTTTCGATCTCGGCAGCTATTTATAATTTCTGTTGTTGACCTTCTGCCAAGCCATTCTCTTAATCGTCTGGTATCTTTCTCTTTGCTTCCCTCTATCTCTTCGTCCCTCAATTTTCCCAGTTGTCACAATATATTCCAGCTGTTCCCTTCTCATTGCATGGCTAAAAATTGATGATTTTCCTACCTAATATTGCAAATTAGCTCTGTCTTTTTCTTCGGCCTCTTTCGGAAAGTTTTGATTACTCTTCTTAGCAGTCATGTATTCTCAACATTCTTCATAATCCTTGTCTAATCATGGGTGGCCACAACTATAAAAGGTGGGGTAGGTTGATAACAAGTGACAAAATATACATGGAAAACAAACCAGTAGAAGAGATCGATCACTTATCTATCTTGGAAGTCACATTGATCGAGAAGGGGATACGAGCAAAGAAATTAGAATCAGACTGGCTAAAGCAGCAATGTCTTTCAGAAGCCTTGAAAGTTGTGGAAATCAAAACTCATTAGCACAAACACAAAACTTAGGCTATTCAAATCAAATGTACTATCAACCTTACGTATGCGTGTGAAAGCTGGAAAACAACAAGAGATATAGAAATGAAATTTGAACGCATTCGAAAATAAATGTCTAAGGAAAATACTTGGTATAGAATGGAACGAATTCAAAACAAACGAGGAAATTAGAGAAATCGCCAATCAACCACTAATATCTTCAGTAATAAAGAAAAGACGATGGTCATACGTTGGACATGTGATGAGAAGAGATAATAATCGAATAGCAAAGCAAGCCCTCATATGGGAAACAACAGGTAACAGAAAAAGAGGAAGACCCAGGGAGACACTGAAAAGAACATTGATGAGAGAGGCAAGAGCAGCAGGAATCGGCTCCCTCAATGAGATAGAACTGCTTGCACAGAACAGAGACAGATGGCGAGATTTGATAAAAATATCTTTAAAAGAAAACTGTTAGAACAAAAATTCATATAGGAGAAGGTGTATCTTGGTCTACGCCCTATGGGCCGGTTACGGCTCGAAAGGTCAATAGATAGATAGAGGTTGATAAAATGAAGGAAGATAACATGAAAGAATAAACAGGTTTCGACATTGTCTTGATCGCCGAGGACCTCGCACGACATAAATCTTGCTGCTGACCTTGTCTATTTCTAACATACAATAGTCGAAGGCCTCAGAGAAGAAAAAGAAAAATGGAGAAGTACGACGAATTCTGTCAATAGTTCCTCAACGACCCTTCAAGCTATGGAATAAAGAGGAAAAGAGAACAAAACATGAAAACTGTTTTCCAGAATTCTATACTTCAGCCTAAATAATCCGAGTATTGAGATATACAATTGATAGTGTGCATGTTAAGCTACTCTAATAAAAACGCCAAGGAGGGAGAAGATTAATTCGATAAAAAAAAAATATTGCATATAATAAATTGCAGCTGTCGTTTTGCCTATCCCATGTTGAACTTGTGAGTGCACTGCATTTTTTTTATAATGGAAAAAAAAAACTTTTTTGTGAAGAGTGAGTGTGCATGAATGATGCCCGTTAGAGTACGTCTACATTTAATGGCCGTTTGATTACGTTGATTGAGTTTTGAGTTTACAAAAATGTAGCAATCGTTAATTTATACGGGCATTTCAATTTGTCAATGTTTATTATTGTTCATTTTTGCTAGAATTTTAAACACAACTAGTCTGGCTATCTCATAAATGCTAAGTTCTTGTCAACAAACGGCACTGCTTGATTCCATTACCTCGCTGGTTGTGCAATAACCTAGGTTACTATAACAGAAATTTGCTCCGATTTGATCGACGTTACATCATATCATGTTGCCGCCATAGGACAGCTTTCTCACTGACAGCAGTGTCTTGCTTGCGATCGTCGATGGACCTCTACACGCCAGAAATCTTGCTGTTGACCTGTCTATTTGTAACATACAATAGTCGAAGACCTCTCGCGACAGAAATCTTGCTATTGACCATATCTATTTCATGGCAGCCGCGATAGCTCAGTGGTTAGTGAACTGGACTACAAAGGACAAGAGGTAAGGTCGATCCCAACCGTCGGCTTCCGTTTCACCCAGCCTTTAATGGGTACCGGATTTTTTTCTGGGAAAGTAAAACGGCACGGGCGTAATACCGACCACATTTACCCCAAATATCATCTGTAAAATTATGGTCACTAACACCATATTCCCTATATGCCACTTGGCGTGACGGGGGTACTTTACTTTTTTTAAAATGTCTATTTCAAACATACAATTGCCGTGGGTTTCTCACGACAAAAATCTTGCTATTGACGATGTCCATTTGTAACATACAATAGTTAAGGACCTCTCACGACAGAAATGTTGCTGTTGACCATGTCTATTTCTAACATACAATAGTTGAGGACCTCTCACGACAGAAATCTTGCTGTTGACCATGTCTATTTCTAACATACAATAGCCGAAGACCTCTCGCGACAGAAACCTTGCTGTTGACCATGTCTATGTCTAACATACAATCGTTGAGGGCCTCTCAGTACACTGCTCACGTTCGTGTCTCGCATTCACACTCCATGTTCACACATAGCAAGTTTGTTAAAGCCCACATGACTTAAACAATCTATTAAAGCGAGTATTTTCACATTCACTGCTTTTTTACATGTTGTCCATTCATACCTAAGAATTTGATTCTTTCCATTCAAAGCATTGACTAAAATTCAATACTTATTACGGCTTCATGAGATCAGGTTATTACTGTATAGCCGTTTAGATCAGTACTATTTTATTTGTGGTAATACTATTTTGTTTCTTATTAATACTATTTTGTTTCTTATTAATACTATTTTGTTTTATTATTAATACTATTTTGTTCTTATTAATACTATTTTGGTTGTCTGCGTAAACCCACAGAAGATGTTTTGATGCAAACGTGTGTTAGTTTAGGAAAGAACCCAGCTGGTTTTTATTTGCAAGACATGATCATGCTGATGGTAATTATACCACCAGTGTGTACTCTAAACCCTCTATCAGAGTCAATAAATGAAGTATATAATGTTGATAAGATCCAGTTCTCAATCGTTTACTGGGAGGTAAAATAAAAGGTGCACTCCATGTTAAAGTTCATCATTATCACCATCATGTGCCATACCAGTTGGAGAAGACGATTATGCCCTTCCACAATTTTCTATCTCCAATTTTCTATCACATCAGTTCTGTTGGCTGTTTTCCATACCATGACACCAAGCTGTCCAGTATTTTCTCTCTTTCTCGCCAGCGATCCCTCTTTCTCTCTATTTTGCCAGTTGTAACCAAATATTCCAACTTTTCTCTTCTTATGATATGCCAGAAAAATGTTGATTCTTTACTGATGTTTCTTAGGAGCTCCCTTTTCGTGTTGGCCTCTTTGAGAATTTTTTCGCTGGTCTTTTTAGTTGATCTAAGGGAACTTTCAACATTCTCCTGAGAAATCCCATCGGTGTGGCCTCTTATCGTCTTTTCATTTGTTTGTTTACTGTCTGTGATTCGCTTCCATAGATCAGAATTGGCTCTATGTAGTACCGATGAACTATCTTTCTCACTTCTATTGACATAGATTTGCTGCATAAGACGTTTTTCATTTTCTGAAATGCTATTTTGACCTGATCTATTTTGCTCCCCCTGTTAAAGCTTAGCCATTAGAATAGGGTCTGGGAGTTAAAAGATTATGTATAGAGCCAGTATTAAAGGGGGGGGGGGGGGGTGAAATGAATATAAAAAGGCAATTCATTCATATTAATGAAGTTGGTTTATGTAGCTTCATATTACTTATTTTATATCTTCATTTCTATGTCCAATCCTGGTTTATAGAAATAAGAAACAAAGTTATATAAATCAATTTAATTTCTGAATCGTTTTCTATTGCGAATACTGGCTTGGTGTCATGGCATGAATAACAGTCAGCAGCAGAACTGATACGAAGCACTGTCGATAGAAGATTGTGGAAGGACATGCTCGCATACGCCAAAATGTATGGCACATGATGATGATTACGAATACATCTACAACGTTAAGTGGATGTAGGATAATGAGAGACGGTTGCAGAAGACAGCGATAGATGGCATGAAGTAAAGCTTACAGAAAGGTGCAGAATGACATCTCACTTGGCTAATTGTTTTTTTTGTAAAAACACAATGTGAGATGTTATATTCAGTTTTTTATTATCTTTTGCGGGCGTTTGCCTTTTATACAAACAAAAAGACCTGCATAGTGACACTGACAAATTTGCCACCGCGAAATCTGTTTGAAATACAATTATTATTTTGTAAATCTATGAAGTAGCTTTAAGTGACTTCTCCGTTTAATGCTGATTATAACATGATTTACTAAACTGATTAATTCCCTATTATAAATTCTGTCATTTAATTTACCTAAAATCCTGGTTTAGAGCGTCTACACTGATGAATTAGAGCCACACAATTAGATAGTGTTAAACGTTACCTAAATAAAAATAGAATAACTGGTAATCTCAACTTAGAATTTGAAGAATTAATAATGCGATGTTTACAATTATATAACAATGTTCATTATACGGTAGTTCTGTGACCGAATACATCTTTACAATTCATCAGAGGCTACTAAACAAGTTGTCCATGGCTGATAACTCTCAAAATTTTCAGTATTCTCCAGCTCTTGAGGAATGGGAACAAAATCGATAGAATTTACCCCTAGAAAAACACCCTTGACTGTTACTTGTTATCATTATCCTGATAATCACAAGTATGTCCACACAAACGCGCTCCATTGTCACGCCAAGTATGACCTTATTGATAACGAAAAGGTCGGTGAGTATGTTATTCCTAACAGAAAGAATGAATTTGCGTAAAACTTGGGGGTGGGGGGATGGGGGCGGGTTGGGGAAGACTATAGTCCAGCTACACTGCCTTCCTAATAGAGATTACTCTGACTACAGACAATTGTTGTCTTGTAAATAAATTCTTAGCGACAAAAGGATTTGATTAGCAAATTAAATCTTGAAAACGGATCCAGTGGACTGCATAACACAGTGCAGAGGGTTTCAAAAATAATATTGGAACAAAGGTAAAGATATTGTATATTGTACATACGTTGATATTTATTGCACATATAGATATATCTAGGTATAGATTTCTACATTATACGTTGATTAGTCATGGGGTCTGTGTCAAATGTGAAGAGCCGCGATGGCTCAGTGGTTAGTGAACTGGACTACAAAGGACAAGAGGTAGGGTTCGATCCCAACCGACGGCTTCCGGGTTCACCCAGCCTTTAATGGATACCTGATTTTTTCTGGGAAAGTGAAGCGGCATGGGCGTAATACCAACGACATTACCCCAAAAATCATGTGCCGAAGGTCTGTAAATTATATGGTCACTAACACCATATTCCCTATACGCCACTTGGCGTGACGGGAGTACTTTACTTTTACTTTACTGTGTCAAATGTGCAATAGTCTATTTCTAGTAATGTAATATGTTGTATAGAAAGTAGTGTAATTTGTTTTGTGTGAAATAGTACTGTTAAAAATACAACTGTAGTATAGTCCTGTTTTCTTAGCCTGTTACATTTAATGTACTTAAATTGTCCGATATTATATAGTCGCGTTTAAATGTTTTCGGTCATCAAATATATTTAAATGTCTGATACTTTAGACTTCAGACTAGAGTGACGTCATTGCAGGAGGAGCATTTCCAACCTGCTCGGCACCCGTCCCTGCAACCAACAGAGTTGTCATCCCGATCGTTCGTGCTGTTATGATGAACGGGTTGCGTTTTGACAAAATGAGCGCAACTCATGATGCATACTTTCGGGTCGTTGTGATAGCCGTCACCTGCAGCCCGAGTCTCCATGAGCTCTAGCCAAATCCGTGTAGATTTCATGATCAGTGAGCGTGCCCCAAGAATCGCTAACCCCAACAAATGAATTCAGACCTCCACTTCCGTGACGCACTCAATTTGACCGTAGTACAGATGGTGGCAAATGTGCAGCCAAACACAAATCCTACACCCATGAAGGCCGCATGCCGAAACGTCAGTATTGTGTTGTGTTCCTTCTTTGTAAAGCTGTCACCATACCTTGAGTGTATACCACAACCCACTACTTGCTCCTTGCTACCAGCTTTACCGCAGCATTGCAATTATTTGCCTGTACCCTGTGGCTTTTTACAGTTTACCTCAATCAACAGCCCGTCGCCTGCAGTACGAAGACTCTGCGCGCCTGCGTCACGCCATGTTGACTTTGAGGTCACGTAAATGCGACCGCTACATCACTGTCTCCGTAAAAAAACCTCAGACCAGAAAAATCATCTGCAAACACATTGCAGCAAAAATACCACCAGTCCTGAGCCAGATTTAACTACGCGGCCATCTTGTCCTGTCGCACCAACCGAAAATTCCTGCTCCATTAAGAATTAACCCGAGCTCGCTCGGACAGTGTCTATTAGTATTCAAAATTCTGTCCTAATTACACAAGAAGCCTGTGAAAAACTCGTGTCCTCGTAATATCGTCGACGGTTTGTGGTTTAACGTATAGATAGTTATTTACGATAATTTCATTGATGGTATTATTTTTGTTTATTCAGCCCTGGCATCGACATAAAACCCGCAATTATTTTTTTTTTTATTGCTACTCTCAATGTTTTATTAGGGAAGCTGGTGGGTTTGTGGGTGGGACTTAATCAAAGAACCAATCAGGTGTGATTGAGTTTTGTTCACAGCAGAGTCAACCTTCAGGCGTGATAGAAACATTCAGACTTATTCACCTCATCTCTCTACACTGTGATCTCCAATTGATTTGTAATTTTCAATTTCCTAGATCCCACATTTATCCTTAAATTTCGGCAGACAAAAGAAGATAGAATAGTCTAAACTAAAGTCGCTTTTTTTCTACTTGATTCATGTGATGTGTTTAAATTGATATCGGAAACTATGTTTTGTCGTTCGTGTGTGATTAGTCCAAGCATTCGGTCTAATTGTTATTGAGATAAAAGAGAAAAACTAAATAATAAAGAACAGGTGATAACTTTACTTTCTAGAAGTATAGGTAGAGAATTGGATGGAAGGAAAAGAAAACAATCGATGCAGTCTTAAAACAACTAAAAATGAAAAGAGAACTACTAAACACAATTCAAATACGACAAATGCGATTTTGGGCCATGTTAAAAGACACAACAGCCTGCTAAAAGTAATCCTGGAGGGGAAAATACAAGGTAAAAGAGGCAGAAGCAGACTAAGACTAACATGGACGAGTAACATCAAAAGATGGTCAAACCAGCCTATGACAACCTGCACCATCGAAGCAAGAAACAGAGCAGAACGGCGCTCCATGGTAGCCAACCTTCGATGCGGAGATGGCACTCGATGATATTGACGTTGATGATGATCACTTTACAAACTGTATTCCAATGAGGTCTTTAGGAAACGTGGGTTACACAACATTGACCTACAACAGCAAGTCTGCACGACAGAATAATGGGATACTAGATACGACCTCAAGTGACCGCCATGGTCTCCAGCTGTCTAGTCCAGAAGTACAAAAATGTTTATAGTTGAAGGATAAAAATACAGTGAGAGAAGTACATTAACCTCCCCGTTACAATTACCTCGAACATATTTATATGTCGTTAATGCCTCCAGCAGACACTGTGTTGTAACTGTTAAACCAATACTACTCAGATAATTGTTCTTTATACTGAAGCTAATCGTCCTTTATATCGAAGCTTCCACAGAGCAGTAGTTAGTAATTTGCCTTTGCTTTACGCTGTAATTGATAATTTGATCTTTTTTTTCTAGTTCCGCTTGGCTAAAGCTTTTGTCCTAAAGCTGCTAATTTTAACCTGAAACTGACGTTTTGGTCATATTCATAAAACTATTACACTGTTTTCTAGCTTACTTTTTGTTTAAGTGACGATTTAGTTATCATTATGTGATCGTGTCTGTTGTCATAGGTGATCGTGTCTGTTGTAGGTGATCGTGTCTGTTGTAGATGATCGTGTCTGTTGTAGGTGATCGTGTCTGTTGTCATAGGTGATCGTGTCTGTTGTCATAGGTGATCGTGTCTGTTGTAGGTGATCGTGTCTGTTGTAGGTGATCGTGTCTGTTGTTGGTGTCGTGTCTGTTGTATTAGATGATCGTGTCTGTTGTAGGTGATCGTGTCTGTTGTAGGTGATCGTGTCTGTTGTTGGTGTCGTGTCTATTGTATTAGATGATCGTGTCTGTTGTCATAGGTGATCGTGTCTGTTGTCATAGGTGATCGTGTCTGTTGTCATAGGTGATCGTGTCTGTTGTCATAGGTGATCGTGTCTGTTGTAGGTGATCGTGTCTGTTGTAGGTGGCCGTGTCTGTTGTAGGTGATCGTGTCTGTTGTAGGTGATCGTGTCTGTTGTATTAGATGATCGTGTCTGTTGTATTAGATGATCGTGTCTGTTGTAGGTGATCGTGTCTGTTGTAGGTGATCGTGTCTGTTGTATTAGATGATCGTGTCTGTTGTCATAGGTGATCGTGTCTGTTGTAGGCGATCGTGTCTGTTGTATTAGATGATCGTGTCTGTTGTCATAGGTGATCGTGTCTGTTGTAGGTGATCGTGTCTGTCATAGGTGATCGTGTATGTTGTATTAGATGATCGTGTCTGTTTGTCATAGGTGATCCTTTGTGTTGTCATGTGTACTCGTGTCTGTTGTTATAGGTGATCGTGTCTGTTGTATTAGATGATTGTGTCTGTTATAGGTGATCGTGTCTGTTGTCATAGATGATCATGTATGATATCCTAGGTGATCGTGATTGTTGTCATATATAATTGTGTCTGTTGTTATAGGTAATCATGTGTATTGTTACAACTAACCGTTATTATTATCATAAGTGGTTGTTCTGTTGTCATAGGTTATCGTGTATTTTGCCATGAGTGACAAATATCTACCTCAACACTTTTTGTGTTGTTGACTTTCTTCCAAACTATTTTCTTAAATTACCTGGTATTTTTGTCCCAGCTGTTACTCTCTACTTCGTCTTCCCTAATGTGTTACCCATTTATCATAAAGTATTCTATTTGTTTCCTTCTTCTCTTCTTTTCTCTTTCACTGATACCTAAAAGGTGTCGTGGTTTATATCATTTGTCGTTCTTGTGCTGCTCGAATTGTCTGAATTAGTGATTTTCCTTTGTTGTTACATGTCTCTGTCACTGCATCTATCCATCTTCTTCTGGGTCATCCTCTTGGACTTTTTCCATGCATTCTCGAGAAGAACGCCCTTGATGGTGATTGGTGAGGATTCATTCTGACCAGGTGGCCAAACCATTTAAGTTGTTATTGTTCTATATATTCATGGCAGGGTTTTGTTCCTACCATTTTTCTTATTGTTTCATTTGTTTCCTACCAGACAAAAATAATGAATTTGCTTTCTCCTCATGTTGACAGGAATTTTTCTTACTGCTTTGTTTTTTTTTTATTTCGTTCGCCATTTTTTTTACTTCTGACGAAGTCCCTAGAGACTATGAACTGAATTTTACTTGTTAATCCATTTTTCCCCTAGCCGTGTGCACAGGTGTCCCTCGCCGCACAGGCATATAACTCCGACTTCAGAGGTACTCATATTTTTTCCGTGGATGAGTAATTGATGTTTCATGCCGGGCCTCGCTGCTGAGACCAGGAGTGGTTGCCTCAGAGAGAAATCATAAATAAAAAACCCAACCGGTTCTTATGACATACTATTGCTCTTTTCAACTACCCATGGCATTCTCACTATTTTACTGCAAATGTGCATTTTCGTGACACTTATTAATATTTTCTGTATATTATAGCACTGTATTATTTACTTCAATATGTCAAGCCTGACTCTACATAACAATACAGAAATTGTGGTTTGCTCCTATTGTCAAAAATAGTTAAGTCTAAATAAAGTAAATAATATTTTCTTTTTGATTCACTGGATTACATTTGAGTTATTGTGTTTTCTGCTCTAGTTTTACCACCTCAAGTTATCGTCCCTATGTATTTTAATTCATTGTTTTATTTTAACACTGTCTCGTTTACTGTTTATTTATACATTTTTATTTATACATTTAGTGTTATCTCAGTTATTGTTACAATTTTGGGTTAATGATTTTGTGGAGAAACACTTCGATGAGTAAATAGTTTCGCAATGTTGTGTAAAATATTCAATTCCCAGTCACAAACGCTACAGTAAAGCAATCTATAACATAACTTAAATTGAAATGGTGCATGGGAGAGTCAAACACGAATTAATATTTTTCTGTAATGAGATCATGAGCAAAACTAGTATATATCAATCTCAAACAAATGTGATCTCTCTCATTGGAAATACGACATTTTACGATCTGGTCCACATTATAACGTGCTCATTTAAGTTGAATGATGAATAAGATCTGTTTTAATGTTGTCTATATTCTTAAAAGTTGGTATTGTTATAAACATTATCTTATGCCTTGTCATGTATGATTATTAATATAAGAGTTGTGGGGAGCTTTAATTTACTATATTTCTCCACTGTATATGCTATATGTTATACTAGTATTGTTAGCCTGATTTACTACAGGATAACGTGATACTAAATATCCATCAAACTTTCAGTCTTCTCGTGTCTTCAAGCCAGGAAGTCGTTTGCTGAATCACATAATTTTACTGCCACTCTGAGTGATGGATGCAAGGCGTAATTGAGCAATTTTCCTGATATCATCGCTCCACATTCTGTCCCTGTGGAGACATAAACAGCTTAATCTAGTTTGTCGACAGGCAATCCACATTTCGTTAGGGTAGGTCTATAATAACTCAGACCTCCTCCAAAGTATACCCATCAACGTGTCGTGACTAAAGAAACCGGTGTTGAGTTAGTCGACGAGTCTTCTCAAGTATTGCTTTATGTCTCCTTCACTTGTATTTTATACAAGGACCGTGATATAAATGATAGGGGAGCCAAAATAGAGAACTGTCAGCTGAAGGCAAGAAGTCGGCTTCCATGTTACCGTCAAATAGGTGTCCGACTTTCTTCCGTGAAATAAAACAGTAGTGGTGTATTGCTGACCACATTGTAAAAAAATATGCATGTTGTTAAACAAAGAAAAATAGCAATTAACACTGTATTCCTGAAACGTCACGCATGAAACATGACGAGAAGAACGTCTTCTAAGCAGGCACTAAGCAGCATCATAAATAAAGATGAATAACCTGGCCACTGTGTTTCCTCGTTGATTTCATTTCTATTTTGACAATCAATTTTACCACATTTTTGTTATTGTAGAATTAAAACAGTTGCAGGAATGAAGAGTTTGTTTGACTAAGGGCCAACTACCGACTACCACGCAAGAAGCTGGTGACTTTTCATTCATTATCATCATGTGCCATACCGGTTGGCGTAGGTGATCATGTCCCTCCACAATCTTCTATCTACAGTGCATCGTATCAGTTCTGTTGTTGACTGTTTTCCATGCCATGACACCAAGCTATCCAGTATTTTCTCTCTTTGTCGCCCGCGATCTCTCTTTCCTTTTATTTTGCCAGTTGTAACCAAGTATTCCAACTTTCCTCTTCTCATGATGTGCCAGAAAAATGTTGATTGCTTCTTTCTGATTTTTTTTAAGAGCTCCCTTTTGTGCTGGCCTCTTTGAGAACTTCCTCAGTGGTCTTTTTAGCTGTCCAGGGAACTTTCAACATTCTTCTGAGAAATCCCATCTCTGTGGCCTCCAATCGTCTTTTCATTTGTTTGTCCACTGTCCATGATTCGCTTCCATAGGTCAGAATTGGTTCTATATAGCACCGATGAACTCTCTTTCTCAATTTTATTGACAATTTGTTGCATAAGATATGTTTAACCTTCTGAAATTTTCATTACTTTCATTACAAGACTTTTCATTATGCAGGTCAAATGGCACTCTCGGGTATAATTTTATTATGTTTAATTTATGCTATTGTTGCTACAGTTTACTATTATTTTCAAATGTTTCTGTCTGTTTATGTTATTAATTCATTGGTTATTGGTTATTGGTTATGGAAGGCCTCGGTATCACTGCAAACGAATTAAAATCCATAATTGCTCAACCGCCCGTGCCAGTGGATCATCCGAATTACTAACACATCTCCCAAACAAAGAAAGGTAACTGTAATCCCCATCGTAGCAGTCTCAGCACACGCCAAAAGACATAAGGCGAAACCGCGCAGAAAGTGACCACAGCCAACTGTTCCCTGTCATACGATATTATCATTCATCGTAATTAATTCATGTTATTTTGGAATATATTTT